>JALNQA010000039.1:0-347776 GCA_028456235.1 Ophiosphaerella narmari | reverse complement strand
TCGCCGAGGTATTAGCAGCTGATAGAGCTGAGGATATATAGAGGAGTGCGATGGCAGATAGAATCAACAAGCAACAGAAGAACAGAGCAATCAATCAATCAGTTCTACTCACTCAATATTGACTGCACCGATCCATCTTTTCAATCTCAGTTTTCTCCCATTATCGTGCTCATAGTAGCCACCTTTTGAACCCCTTTTATCTGACAGCTATACTGTGGCTCCCATCAACCGCCTAGATGGCGCATCAACATTATTCATGCGGCCAGGCGATTCTGGAAGCTTTGTGCTTTTGGACGAAGCTGGAGACACAAGCAAGGTCGTAGGGCTTGCTTTTGGCTCAAATTCTGCGTCGGGCGTTTGTTACATGACTCCGTTTGAAGTTGTGAAAAAAGACGTCGAGTATGTTACCGGCCACGTCTTTGATTACCCTTCGTATGATGGCGATGTCGATTAATTATCGATGAATGATCGAGTACCGTCATCGTCGCCTTGATAATGCCGTCGTCTGCCTGCGAGATTGAACTACGGGCACGACAGTCTTATCGATCGAACCGCTTTAACTTTCGATAACCACACTCCAGGTCACTCCCCCTCAATGGAAATTGTTCGTTCTTCACTCACAGCATCGTGTTCGCTTTCTTGTACCGACTATCATTGCACGCGCTGTCCGGCTCACCCCGGATAGGATGAAAGACTTGGGCTCTCTTTGATGTGTAACATTTGGATGGTGATTGCATTGAGATGGTTGATGGCATCTAGATGGCGATGGTGAGAAAGATCTCCGCAAACTGTTTGGGTGGTATTTTGATAGGCGATCGGCTTGGCATTGTTGAACTTCGTGTATTAGGTGCGGATGCGCTGGCGATACCTAGGTAGTTCGGTATTTCTACAATCAAATGTTTTGAGTGAAAAGGTATTATAAGCTTTGCATAGTTATTGGTGCACGCCCGACTATCAGCTAGATTCTTCCTAACACAGCATGCGAGCCATATACTCTGACCACACTGTGACATCTCTCTACCCAATTGTTGACCAGAACTGGTATGAATTGAATACCTCAGATAAACTTTACTACGGAGAGCGCTATAAGAGCAACGCCACTGAATCCCCTAACCCTCTCGTGCTCCACGCGACCGCATAACGAGGTGCAACATACTCTCCTTATGACTATTCACAAATTAGTAACGTAATCTACGAGGTGGCAATCATTCTCTTCCCCGAGGTAGACCTACATGTTGTAATCGGATGACATACGTCCATCTTCCAGCTGTTTGCCGCCGGATATGATTCTCTGGGAATCCGGCGGGATGCCCTCCCGATCCTAGATATCCAACTTGAGCTAGTCGACCGTTTGGCTTGGCTCGAATGGCAACGCAATAGACTCCTTGGTAAGGGTCTTGACAAATATTGTAGGATCGTAGGGCGCACGTAGAAGTAGGAGGCAGGTGGCGACCCGCAGTCGGCGAGTTGCGTTGAATATTGTACGTATAGTAGCTACATGACGAGTTGGTGCCGGTGGCCATCTACCTCATTTGATCTTACTCGGGGCCCTCGCAGAGCCGCAAGGCTGACCTAAGCTTCCCTGATCACGTACGTTTCTACTACACCACAATATCTACCCACGACTTCCTGCAAAGCCGTCGTAAACCGTTGAGCGGGGATTATGGCTGCTTCTTCGGGGGCGACCGTCCGGCGCTTGTGGAATCTCCGCAGAGCCTAGTCCGCTACAGGGCTTTTCGGGAGGGTGGGAAGACCTTGTTGGGTTTTATCAACGTCGGATATAGCATTTTGGTTCCCCCGGAGCAAAAAGCAGTCTAGGGTCGATGGTGTCGATTGGTTGAAAGAGGGTCACTGTCTCCGTGTTACTCGGCCCTGCCTCACCCCGCTGATTTCTCTTACCTTTAGCGTCAGCATTGATGACTGGGGGCATATCTAGGATGTTTTCGCCTCCATAAGGCGGTGGCGGTTTATTCTTTCTAGTGGTGGCGGGCCTCTGGAAGAACTCTTCCCTTCGCTCTCCGGACGGAAATTCTCTCTCGATATCGGCGGAGGGCAGAGCCGATCTCCAAAGGGACAGAGCGCTGAAGAAAAGGTCACGGCTATCTTGTGTATTCTTCAGTGAGGGAACATGTTTTAATAGCCCGTTTGACCACAGCTCGATCAACTGCTCTCCCACAATGAGATTTGAAGGCATACTCCATCTTATCTTGGGCGCTCTTCGCTACTTCCGGCCCCTTTAGCACCTCAATGTTGCTTAGTGCAGCTTTGTAGATTCGGTCAGCTTCATCGGGGCGAGGACAGTGGAAAGTGAAGACAAGCTGCAACTACCACCGGACAGAAGTTGGCAAGGTAGTCTCCGTGGGCGACGGAACGCTCTTGAAAGCGTTACGATACACATTTAGCATCTCAAGGCATTGCAGTGCCACATCGGCCACTATCGACTGTATCTCGACGGCTTCGCCTCTTTCCTTATCCGGAAAGTTCATGGGACCAACCCGAAGGTTCGTGTTGTTGCGAAAGGCTTGCCCTACGGCATAGATAAATGACATGGCCCGTCTTGCGCAAGCCGCTATGGCGAGTAGGGAGTTCTCGAGCTTCACCTTTGGGACCGATATGCCATCAATCCTGTCTCGTACGAAGGGCGCCCAATGTCCAAGCATTGAGAGATCCCATATAATCGTTGGTAATTCCAGCGTTCATCAATAATAGATTCATGTACTCCGACGATCCTTGTAGATACTTTCGAGCGGTTCGGAAGATGGAACGGGAATTCATCCAACTCTTCCCGGACATTTTATGTTCTTGGAATGCAATCTGTAAAAATCCATGCTCGTGCTCTCGACTGCGGTCCTAAAAAAGTACTCCTTCTGAATTAGGCACATATCCTTTAGCTTCTTCAACGTGCTCTTGAACTTCCTTTGGGACCACTCGCCGCGCGGATTCGTGCATAGAGATAGGAGAAAGCCGGGTACGTGGGCGTTTTCCGGTGTCAATGCCGACAAGTACCTACCGAGGTCCAGTAAATTTGGTTCGGGTAGCCCGTTGAAAAAGTTCGGAGACTAGAAGAATAAGATCGAAACATGCCAAAAGCCGGAAGAAGTGAGCGACCTCGGGGTGTCTTCGCTCCAGCATGCTGACTGTCCGTTGCCATGTCTCGAAAACGTTATACTGGTGCGCTGAGAGATAGTGTCGTGGGGGGGTGTTATAAATCGTTTCTTGCAGTACGTCTTCTTCTAGCGCGAAGTTATGAGTACATCGCTGGTGCTTTGCTCAGGCAGATAAGAAGAGAGATAAATCTCATCGGGAGCGTCATAGTTGTCGAATATCACAGGCCATTTGGATGGCCGAAGAGATAGCCAGCGCTTGATGAGCTAAACAGCACCTTCCTCTTGCAGGCTATAGAATGCAGATTGAGTTTGCAATTCCCTGGAAGCGAGGGTAATATTTGAGGCTATTATGGTGGAAGATCGCTGAAGTGTTATGTTGAATAATTACCTATTGCAGCGACTACCGTCTGGGATTGCACTTGGCGACGCAAGGGAGTTTCGAAGACGCTCGATAATTTCACTTCGACTAGTGAGATGAGACACAGGAGCCGGAGCCGACCATAAAAGCTTGTTCTGCTCTAATAGGGCGTCAGGATATCTGCAATTACTACAACAACACGAACAGCCCTTATGGGTTCTCTAGATTTCCCGAACGAAGTCACGAACTACTTTGAAGACACAATCATAGCTGGGATCATCCACACTACTGAACTCAATCATTGACCTGTGGTCTGCGTCTTGCAGAGAATTCCTCCATGATCCGAAATCACGTTTAGTGGGAGATGAGTAGCTCTAACAAGGGATGCAAAACCTGCTGTTCAAGCCTGGAACGCCGGTCACGCTTTATCCCTCTAGGAAAGTATGTACTTGGAATTTGTTGCCCTTGAGCATGTTTGCAAACTGGTCCATCAAGTTCTCAAGAGTCTCACTGTTGACAAATAGGGCCCAAAGGACACTATCTTTGCGTCTTCTAGCCGCTAGTATTGTCACTCTCTTCAGGAAGCCAGCCCAGTCAGATCCACAGTGTGTTGTCCCAACGAACATAATGGCATGGGTTGCGGGGAGGATCGAGCGGAGACGGGGCCTGTAATCGGCGTCAAAAGATAGCACGAGCAATCTTTGCGACATATCAATTCACAGAGTACTCAAAGTTCACCGATCGCAACTTACCTGCTTGGTCAAGATACCGCTGAGGCTGTGAATACACTATATGATAGGCTGGTCTGGCTAGCTGTGTCAGATATAGAGACCAATCGGACGAAAACCAATGGTGTACCTCTTCAACTCATTCATCGTCTCGAGCTAGATCCTGAAGGAGATTCGATGCATGTTGATAGACCCCCATGTGGCTGCCTTATCGAAAACGTGCACTAGATCCGAGCCATAGCCGTACGTTAGGATGCGAACATTGGGGAACGGCGGAACAAGGAGGTCCAATGGCTAAAAAACCTTGGCTACTGCAGCAATGATGCTAAACTGCTGGGCAGCCGGTTGGGGTCGTAGGTCCAGGTGGCCGCCCAGCCCGTGGACAAGGACAAGGCTGCGCAAATTTAGTCTCTTCATTAAAGCGCCCGGGATCATCCAATACTCCGCAATGGACGTATTACTGTTAGTCCCCTTATTAGCGATGACTGACAGGCCGGAACGAAGGATATGCTGTCGCAGGGAGGGATATTGTTCCATGGCCTCGCCTTAGCGGCTTTGAAACGTCGGTGCATGAGGTGGTAGAGATAGAAAGCAACTGAGGCCGAGTTCTCCGGCTTTGAATTAAGTCCATGAGGCTTTATTGTGGCGTCCCAGGCCCTCTAACTTCATGACTCTGGCACACATGGCTGCAGCTGAGGAAAAAGCACTCATAACACTACACGATAGACTTGCGACGTTGCGCAAACCTCCAAAAGCGTATTTCACTACTCTCGTTCGGGGTGGCACTGCAAAGGCCCTGTGGGCCTGCCTACAATTATTGCGCAGCGAGCTGAGCGGGCAAGCTATGTAATAATCAAACTGGAGAGCATATCTAGTAGCGGAATTAGGGAAGGGGTACATAACAAATATGGAAATGTACCCAAAGTTTGAAGCTTCATCATTCATTTTGATCACGTGAAGTTTAAACAACTAGAGCTCGATGCTCAAAGCCGAAACTCCGGCAATGGATCAATACCCTAAATCCTCCGCCCTCGCTTCGCCCAGAATATCCACGAGACTAGCCAGCTTAAAGCTCGCTTCTTTGGAGGTCCCGCCCTCGGGCAGCTCATTTGCATCATCGTGCGTAACAAAAAGACCATGGGGAAAATCTCCATTCAACGAATTGCCCACCGCCGCGACACCATCCGTATTGCTCACATGATCGATGCCCTTGCTCTCATTGTCCACTATGGTGAAGGTGGAAACATACTTGTGCGGCGGCGCGCGCTCATACACCTTGTATGCGGAAATGCCCTGGCTTGAAACGATGATGTAACCTCCAGGTCCAGACTTTGCAGGGACGAGTGTGATACCTTCGACGTCGGCTCGGAGGCCACTTCCATCGCCCACTTTAGCAAACTGAACACCGGTAGCGGATCCGTTTGGCTCCGCTTGGTACCGCCAGATTCCAGACGGTTCCTCTCCGATGAACAGATATCCTGCTTCGTCGTCGGCCACACAGCCTTCGACCTGTCCGCCTGAACCACCTTGGAATTCACGCACGAGCTTGGTTTGGAGAGTGCCGTTTGAGGTTGAGCCAAGTTCGTACTGAAGATATGTGGCCTTCTTGTTGTTCACAAAGAGGTATTCTTTCCCGGTCGTTCGCGAACGATAGTTGCATGAGCCGTAGGGTACGTACTTGGCAGGAAGGGGTTGGATGCCGCCGGAGATGGGCTTGAGAAAGCCGGTCCTGTCTACTTCGACGAGGCTATATTTGTGTTAGCTTTGAGTTGTAGAGATAAGGAGGAAATCTTAATACTTACCACATTGTGTTATCGCCACGACATGCTGCGTACGCAAGGTCAATCTTGCGGCTACCGATCGTGAAGTTGTAGATGATATCGACATTGTTAGGTTTGTTTGCCGCAAGATGCTGCAGGAGTTTACCCTTCAAATCAAAAACACTAAAACCTTCTCCTTGGCTTGACTTTGTTGTAGTGATAATTTTGCTCTGTTCGGGTCTTGTAGAGTGGATCCAGATCGCTGGATCGTCACCATCTCCACCATTCGCCTCCGTCTCATACTTTGCTTTCACCGCCACGAATGAGCAATCCGGGCCTGTCCAGCCGTCCTGGCATTTGCAAACATTGGGGCCATTGCATCGCCCATGACCAGAGCAATCATCCTTGCATGTGGCGTCGGAGCAATCTTTGCCTTTGAAACCAGCAAAGCACAAACATGTACCATGTTCAGTTGAATACCCGTTGCTGGAGCATTTCTTCGAAATTGCAGTTTCGCATCGGCTACAAGGTTTATTTTTTGGGCTGTATCCAGTGTTTGGGCCGATGCCGAGCGGGCGAAGTACGTGGTCCAGTGAACTAAATGCCACCCCAGTGTCACCATCTCCTTCAAAAGCAAATGCGACGGCTCCAGATGGGTAATCTTTAAATGAAGATTGAATAATCGAGAGTCCACCTTCGATAGATAGTTCTGAGATGCCACTCAATTGTACAGTGCCTCTCTGTTGGAGCTTTCCATCGTAAACGTCGATGGCTTCTTCATGTGCAACGAATAGAAAATCGCTGTAGTTGCTGTGATACGCGGCAAGACCAGCCGGTTCAATGTTCAGAGCGTTCTTCTTAATTTCTGGGGCAACAGTCGACTCGGAAGCCTGAAAAGAATACAATGCTTGTTCTTTACCAGAAAAGAAAATGTGGCCATCCAAAAAGACAGCACATGACTCGGCTTCAAGAGCTATTGCGAACGTTTGTATCTACTCGAGCGTCAGCGCTTGTGCATCCGCTGGACAGACCGACCACATACTTCTAAGATTTCGACTGCACCTTTCTTTTCGCGGATGAGGTATTGCACAACCATCTTTTTGCCAAATAGGAACATGTAGTTTTCACCGCTGCCCCGATTACGCCAAGCACATGCCGTGCTCCAGTCACCCAGTTGCTTCTTATCATTGCTTCTCACCACACTCCCGGACTCTGCATCAAAAACTCTGATCAGCGAATCAGGCGCTGGGATATTGACAACCAAATCGCGACCGCCGACATCATGAACAGGTATGGCGATCTTGGATCGTCCTGTTTTTAAGTGTGATATTTCCTTCAGTACGGTAGTATTGGAAGTAGAAAAGATGCGAAAACCACCGTCAGCAGCGCTACCATCATTGGCAACCAAGAGTGGAGGCTGTGCGTAAACAAAGGCGGTGTTGTCACCTTCAAACCCCGTGGCAGATGGGATGAGAGTGATGTTTGCAGTTTGGGCTGAAACAAGCGCGAGAATCGTGGACGCGCATGCTAGGTAGTTAACGAAGGGAATCATGACGACTTAGGGGTGAAGGGTAGCCGACCGCTCGATCAACTTATACTTGGGTGAGGTCCCAAGAAGTATTACAGCTCTACCAGGTGGACAAGAACAACGAAGTCCATTTGTTCAGGCACAAGTGAATAGGGATAGGCTGTGCATGGTTCATTGTTTCCGTACTTGCCGATCCTGGTTAGGCGTTTGGAGTTGATTAGCCAACCATGGGCTTCGCTGGCACAACGTGAGACTCCCGCGGTCTTCGTACCTCGATACACAAGGATCTGCTTATGATTCCACGCTAGGCACCTCCAGGAAAGGAGTATATTTTGGCCCTGCAGATGGCGCTAAGCGCTCGATAAATACAATTAAGACTCTAGTAGGCACTGAGTTCATTGCAGTCCTAATGACTCCAGGAGCAGTGACATTCAGGCGCAGCTACACAACCCTCCACTAAAGTACTTTCTTCTTCAATTCCTGATACTCATCCACAATACCGACATAGTCCGTAGGCATGTACGGCGCAAACCTCTCCCCCCACCAGCTCTTTTTCCGCTGGTTCCGCACGCCGACATCTGCCAACATCAAGTCCACATACGGCAAGCAGTCAAACCACAGCTCGGGAAACCGGGCGCCAAATCCTCGACTGTAGCGCCATTTGCCGAATTGCGTGTGGAGAACGGTTTCGTACATGACGCGCTCGAGTGCGTTTTCGTCCAGGTTCTTCAACGCGGGTATCCGTCCGTCGAGAAACGCGGTTATCCAGAGTGCTTGTGTCTGCGCGATGATGGTTGTGGCTGGGCTTCGGTATGCGCCTGCAAATGCGAGCGTGCGACTCTGCGCAAAGGCAGGAGGAACCATGAAACGGTAGAGGCGATATGGTTCTGGGACGATTTCCTGGCTTTCCTGCACCATTGGCTGATAGACGCGTGGTTTGGGTTGGTCACGTAGCTTCGGGCAGATCTGGAGTATCTCGCTATCAGCCTTGGGGATGTGCCGCCTGATCGAAGAAGAATCGTGGCCAGGCAGACCAAGCTCCCTGTCGGTAATAAAGTCCAATTGAGGGGAGTCCTTCCAGCCTGTGCCGCAGATGAGAACATCTGTTTCAATGCTTTTACCGGTCGATAAATGCACTGTGTGTGCCGTGAGACACTCGATGTCAGCGATATGTACCCGAATACGACCGTTCCGCACGAAGTCGAAAAAGTCGTGACCATAATTCAGCAAGCCGCGGTTCGTGCCTATGAAAAACACATCATCCCAAGGCTTGAGCTTCGCCGTTTCCGGGTGCCGGTCATATCCGTTGATCTCCTCGACACTGTGCTGCATCTTGGCGAAGAATGCATCGACGATTTTCCGGCCGAGCCAGTGTTGGTGGAAGAAGTTGCGCACCCACGAGAATCCATCGTTCCAGATGCAAGGGCTTAGCCAAGTGATGAGCCTTGTTTGTAGCAGGAGTTCTGGTATAATCTTTAGTGGAGTCAATCGATTCGGCATCATCCAACATGGCCCATGACCAGACTTTCGGATCACCCAATCGACCTGAACTCCGGAGGCGGCATACGCACTGGCTATATCCCAGGAAAATTTTGCCCCGCTCAAAAGAACTACTTTTTTGAAGGCGCCAAGCCCACTTTCAGCTTTGGCTAGTTCGCTGGTGTGGTAAACTGGAGCATCAAAGTCATGTTTTCCCTTCATTTTCGGTATATATGGCTCAGATGTGAGACCTGTCGCAACGATGAGTCGTTTTGCCTTGATGGGGTATTCAAGCAGTGCTGAATCTGTACAATTCTCAACTGACAACGTCCAGCCTGTCTTGCCGTTATCCACGGCGGACTTCACGCGGCATTGAAAGCGTATGTGTCGCCGAAGGTCATATTCTTCAGCGTATTTGTAGAGATAGTCGTTCACATGCTTTCCAGGGATATGGTCGTCAGCGAGATTGAAACCATCGGTGCTCATTGGGTAACCACTGAACTGAATGTTTGTCAGTCTGCCACCATCGCACCGAAACCAGTGAGGGATATACTTCAAAACTTCAAGGTCGTCAGCATTTTGGCTACGAGGTGTGGGATCGTACATACGTTTGGAAGTGGTTGTTTGTACGAAGGCCAGGGTATAACCTATCTTCTGCCCAGACACCACCTATCGAGCTTCCCTTCTCAAGTACAACAATGGACACATCGGGGTGAACATCACGGTACGTCTTGAGCATGACCAACCCATGGATACCTTCCTTCGAATTAGAAACCAATCTTAGCGATTGAAACCAGATAAAGCACTTACCCGCGCCAATTATGGCCAAGTCAAAGGGTTCTGTCTCCATGAGAGTTCGATATCCCACTTGTCTTGAATGGATTGCCTGTCAATTCCAACTCGCACGCAAAACAAAAGGGGCAGCGTCAGATCACAGGGTCTTCAAGAAGTCTCTGTAAAGCACACATTACCAAAGATACCAGCCAATGTAAATTATAGTACCAAGAATGACTCAGGGTGCCAAAATTGCGTTACCAACACGCTGATCAGTTCGCCGTGTCACGCACCATCAAACGAACGACGACGACTCCACGTTCAAATAAGCGTGTCGCCCAGGCCCAAGCGCCCATATGCCTCGCGAGCGGGTAGGCGGCCGAACACGGCACTAGAAATGCTTTTTATCGACATTGGTCGGATGGTGGCATGCCGCTGTGGCTTATTGGCTGCTAATTGACACCAAATCGTCAGCTCGCGAACCAGGCTGATCTAGCGGCGAACCTAGAATGACAAACTGCGCTACCTCACGCATGGCGTATTCTAGATGCATGTTTATGCCGACTGTACGGAGGTGCCTTTCAAAAGTTCTTGCTGACGCTAAATGCTAGCGCGCCACTAAAAACGCCACCAAAACGCCACGTTTTCAATCTATCTCACTCTACCAATCCCTCTGCCCTCCTTGTACTCGTTGCCACCTTCAAGCTCAATGATCTTCTGAATATGTACAGGAATCCTCTCAATCCAGGCCTGAATTTGGGACTGAGGAAGCTCATTCCAGCACTCAGTCCATGCCTTAACTGCCTGCTCTCTGTTCTTTAGTGCACCTTTCTTTGTCGTTCTCCTCTTCATCCAGAACTAACAAGGTTCAATAGCATTCAAGTCAGGCGAATTGCTACACCAAAGAAGTCTCTCAACTTCCTCCTTCTTGTAGTAGATGTCTTGAGCATAGTAGGCGTGAGAAGGTGCTTTATCCTCTTGAACAAGAGTATTTAGCCTCTCCTTTAAGCATTCCTTCGTAAAAGGAATAAGCTTAGGAATAAGAACTTGAGTTTGATATCTCCACCAGTCAATACCACTTCCTTTACCACGAGAGAGCTTACCGTTCTCTACATTCCACTTCCACTGAGGTAACCGACCAGGCTTGTTTCTTAGTCCTACTCGTCTTAGACCAGTTGTAAGTTCCCATTCCTCCTTCATTATAGGCTCAAGGAGCTTGTTTAGTTCATCAATCTTCTTAATAGATTCTTCTCTCTCTTTCTTTGTCTCTGGCTTCTAGCAGTGACAAGGACCTTTCTTCTCGTACGAGAAGCAACCCTAGAACATAAACTCTAAATATCCTTTCTATCTTTCTCGAATACAACTACGTACAAAAGCTTCGTCAGCTTTCCTCTATAGTCTATAGCCTCCTCGACGATAGAGAAGAATAACGGACGTCTCGTCTGTCCAGATAACGTTCTTCCACTCCTTAAGTGTCCAGTGTTTATAGTCCTTGCACCACTGCAATCGCTCAGCTCTCATCTTTGTCGTCAACCTAGTCTTCCTCGTTGGCTTGGTCTTCTTGAATCCAGCATTCTTGAGTACTCTCCATACCGTGATAGCAGAGATATTGACCCCTTCTTGGCTAAGATCGCCGGCAAGGTCAGCACAAGACTTCTCTCGCGCGTATCGATCAAGTCGTACTTTCTGAATTAGAGCATCTTTGACTTCTTCTTGCTTCCGTGGTCGTCCAGATCGTGGAGCATCTTCAACGTGTTTGAGTAGAATCTGCAGAGGATGACGATTTGGTTCAAAACCTCGCTGGATAGCTCGCGTATAGATTGAGTCAATCGTTCGAGCTGAGATACCGGTCTCTGCAGCTATTTGGGACGTAGACTTGTCTACAAAAGGAGACTTCAATGCAACAATAAAGGCCCGAGTAGCAACGTCAGTATTTGGAGCCATTTGCAACACCAAGAGTTGAGTATACTCAGCTATCTCTGACTCAAAAGGCTGAGTGAAGAAACTTCATCTTGGCCAAGATTGGTGGCGTCGCTTAGCGCAGCGCTAGAGCTGGTGGCGCTTTTAGCGTCAGCAAGAACTTTTGAAAGGCACCTCCGTATTTCCGAGTATGTAGGAATTAAGTAGTGTAGGCTGATGTGACAACACCAAAATTTGCAGCGCGCTAGCACACTTGGATGCCACGAAGCAACCCAAACAGGAACCATGACGATGGAGCGCTCGCCTTACAACACGCAGAACGATTTCGCTTGCATCCTGTTACTTTGTTTTTGCCATGCCAAGAAGTAATCTGAGACTGCAAAGTCGCGCTGACCACCAGCTGTGCTGATCCTGATTACGGTAAGACACTGTCATCCCACTTTGATCGAATCACGCACCTCCACGCACCCATTCTACTTCGACCAAAGATCCACATGGAAGAATTGTGTAAGATGGTATCTCGCCTTATTCCCCTCCCCCCGCCATGTAACCAAAAAAAAATGTGAAGAATAATCAACGACTGTTGACGATCTTGAGTAGATACACGCTGCAGTCACTTTATACCCTTACAAGGTTTCAAACCAGAACCAGGAGACTTGGGTACACGACCTTGACATTACGCGTGAGAAAGGACGACGCCAGACCGACGCCCTGGCGCGATGCATTCATGGCGCTGCGAAAGCCATGGCTGAGGACGTCGCCGATATGGGCGCGATGGTGGACTATTACCAACCAGAAGCCTATGAGCTGCCCTCCGTTGGTGTGTTTTTCAGACGATTCTTGGTGTATTGATTTCGGTGACGAAGGTAGAGCTGAAAAAAAAATAAAAAAAAATAAAAATAAAAATAAAACGCCTTCTATGGCCCACCTGGGGAGATGGCAATGAGTTGGTTAGTCCATGTGTAGGTGCCTTTACTAGGCGCGACCCGGTGCTAGCGGCTAGAGACACTGGCCATAGGGTTGTCATAGGAAGTCCTAGTTCCCATCGCACAATGCTCAAGGGCGAAATGTACTTACACTAATAGCGCACAGATAAATTCCGTTTCCCTCGATGAACACGGCATGGGAGCCATTTGTAAAATCCCAGACAGCCCAAACGACGCACAGAACAATACTACACGCAGAAAAATAATGACACGGCATAACTTCCGAATTAAACCATGCCCTACATCTCCCAAGGTATATCTACGCGCCCAACCCAAACTCCCAAACCTGCACCTTCCGCACCCCAAACGGGCCCCCTTGCCTCACAAACAAACTCAACACCCCACTCCTCTTTAACCGCTCCTCATCCACTAACGGCTCCCCCGCCACATTCTGCACCTGCGCCAGCCGCGTCCAATCCGCGTATCCCTTCCCTGCACTCGCGCTCCACACTGCCAGCGTCTGCGCCGGCTGGTCCGGCAGCACGGCTACCACGCTGTCGCCAAACGCGACGATCTTGCCGCGGTACGCGAGGTACGGGGGTCCGGGGACGGGGAGGGCAGTCTTACTGAAGGCGCCAGTTGGGGTGCGCAGGTAGTGGTAGAAGCGCGGGACGCCTGTGGTGTTGTCGCGCATGAGGGCGTGGAAGCGGCCTTGGAGGTCGGCGCACTGGGCTTCTTGATTGATGATCTGGGAGTTTTGGGGAATGGCGAAGACGCGGATACCTGGGGTGGATGGGGTGATGGGGAGTGCGACCTGTGCGCCGTTGGTCTGGGTCCAGGTGCGGCCTGCGTCGGGCGACAGCGCGAAGTAGAAGTCGTGGTTGGTACTGGCGTCTGGTGTTTCGCGGACGGTCCAGGAGACGAAGAGCTTGCCGTTCGAATTGGTTAGGCCGTTGATGTACGCGTTGTTGTCCTGACCTTGCAGGTACTTGCCGACCTGGCTCCAAAGCCCTGAGGTGGAGGAGTAGCGGTGGATGTACGAGTCGCCGGCGCCGGATTGGCCGATGCGGAATTCCATGAGGAGGTCACCGTTGTCGATGCGCTCGAAGCGGGGGTAGGTGAGGGGGGTCCATGGTCCGACGGAGCCAGGTAGGCTGTGCTGGACTGCGCCGAATGCACTAGCAGTCCATGAAGAAGGGATGGTTTTTGCGATGCCGGTGTTGCTCACGCGGTAGTTGAGTGGGACGTCGTGATGGTCGAAACTGAGGTGGATTTTGCCGTCTCCGCTGATGCCCATGCTAATGGTGTTGTGCTCATCGAGCGTCTGCTGCACGTAGTCGGTGAAGGCAAAGTATTGCCAATCGCCGATCGAAGGCGTGACACGGCGTCGCCCAAGGTTGACATAATGCTTCCCATAGCCGGTCGCAGTCTGGTAGAAGGCTACATATTGGTAGTCGCCGAAAGTTGTGAGCGCATTCTGCTGGAAGGCGAGACCATTCAGGCGGACGGATCCCTCGACATCATTTGTGATATTCCAATAGTTTGTCGATGTAATTGAGAGGGCAGAAGCGATTGAGGCTAGCGAGATCAAAGCGAGCAGTCGGTGAAACATCCACATTTTGAGAATGTGGGGAAGCCAACTTGATGTCGGATCGTCATTTATGTGGTGTAATATGGCAGTCAACACGGTGCCTCGGGTCAATTGGATTGCGGTTAATACGTGTATTGAAGAGAGCGATTCCGGTAATCCAACCGCGTACGCTACCAAGTTACCTTCCTAGGTAGGATTTTAGTCCAAGGACCGGGGGTTCGGGACATTATTGACGCGTAGGGCGAGGCGTGCCCGAGTGAAATATTCTGTGTCGTGAGACTTCATTCTCCATTCAAGGACGGAATAGAGGAGTCAGTCAGCGTTATCCTCTTTACCCCCTAGACAGAAAAAGTAGCCAGGTGCCAGAGCGCGGCAGTTGTTGAGGGGGGGGGCGCCAAATTCTGGGCGGCGGGTACATCGGAAACTACCGCCTTGGCACAATTGCTCAAATCACCGACCTCTTATTGCAATGCACAACAAGAATGCGACTACGCTGTCTACCTCCCAGATATCCTTGTCTAGGTCTTCCCGGCGCCATGTGAAGATCGTATCGTATATACGGCGTCAGTGTCCGCACATGTCCAAGTCTTCATTTTTCAGCGGCGTCTTATCGACGCGCTCTTGCTGCCGTCATAACCTGCCTCCATTACCAAATCAAATGCTTGAGGTGTCGATGAAGGCGAATACCACCATGTGCCAGTTACCCGACGAAACCAAGAGCGCTGCTGCCCTATACTATGTGACTTGCTTTGATTGTACTTCCTCTATGCCAAAGGGTGTCAAGTGTAGTCCAGCCTCTTGCCTTGTATGAACGTGAGGTTCAGTGAAGAGCACTAGGAGTACCTAAGAGTGCTAGCAATGACATCTGCGCCGTGATTTGGCGAGTCACTCGACCGACAGACCGAGCTAAGAGAGATGATAGATCAAAACAAATCTTTTCCAAGAGCTCAGCCTAACACATGAAAAAAACAAGGAAGGGCATGTGCAATCTGACCTTATGCTCGAGCCTAATAGCGCAACTCTGGTGCGGCGGCGCCGGTGAGATTTTTAGGTCGCTTTTATGTTAGGCAACTAGGCGCCTTCCTCTCTATTGGCTACTGCTCCGATCTCATTCTGACCTATGAAGACGTCGAGTTTATTCCCTTGAACGCAGCTTTACTCCACTACGCCAAACGACCTAAACAGGTGAGAATAATCAACTTTGATGATTATCGGAGTAAAACAGTACATATTATTCAAGCCTAACAGTTTTACTCCGCGTGACCACTAGACAAGAAAACCTTAGCATGGTGCTTCGACAGAGATAGAGAAAAGGCGAAAAAGATCTGGTAGGTACTAAACGGGTGTTGGAAAGGGTGCGTATGCACAACAATGACTAATAAAACAAGTTGCAAGCACTCTAGATGAAAACAAAAAAAAAAGCACCCTCCACTCTACCGTCACATTATTCTTGTGAAAAGGAAGCTACCGCCTAATTGAATGCGGTCTCCCACCGGACCCATTCTTGTCGTTCCCAGCCTCTACCAGGTCGCACCCTTGTACCATTCGTACATGTCCTTCATAGGGTAGGGTAAGGTAGCATGCATCATTATCTCCGCAAACTTTAGCATGCGGACTATCTGCCCTCTTGACAAAGTCGGTGGTAGAAGAGCTGCGATTCTGCTGCGAATCTTCTTGGTTACCGTCGGTAGTAGGGCCGCGCTTCTGCTGTGAATGTTCTAACTTGCTAACCGGATTGCCGGATTTGTCCCACTGGGTTTTGCCATGCCCCTTAGGCCAGTACTCCCCCCGGCCTAGTTCCTCGGGGGCCTTTTTCTTATCTTCCGGTAAGTCTTGCAATTCTTTGAACTTCTCAGGGGTAAGAGCGGACACCTGGATGTATGTGATCTACGAGATATATCAATGCCCATTAGCGCGCAAGCTTCTAGGGAAGAAGTAGTGGGGATGTACTAACTTTTGTGATTTTCTTGTCTGCTGGTCGCTTTGGGTCAATCAATGTTGGAAACTCAACCTGCCACCAGGTCCCATCCTTCGGAACATCTTGATTTTCTGCTAAGTTCGTCGAAGTCATCAAGAAAACCTCACCACTACATTCCGACGCCATAGCCTTCGACATGGACATGAAATATAGTCTTTGACAGCCATTTTTTCCCTCTTTTTGATCCAGTGGCTGAGCGTCCAGGTATACACATTTAACTTGGGGGGTATCATCTAGCTTGTCATGTTTTGGGTAGTACTTGGGTTCATGTAAATCCCGTAAAGGATTAGCGATTCCGCAAAGATTGCATTCGCTTCACGGGGGCATACCCAGATGGTCTGAAATTTGCGCTCCTCTTCGACAGCACCTGCGAGAAGGGCATTCCACAAAACGTAATTGGCCGCTCTCTCTGCTGCACCTGACAGGTGTGAGGTGTAGAAAAGACATGGAACTGGGCAGTTATTCGCCGTTTTCTTTCGGGCACGGATCATACTCTGTACAATTCAGCACCGCTGGCGAAGGGCCAAAGTGTTTGGCTACTCACATCAACAGTAAATTCGTTCATGGCCCAACAATCTTTCCCGGGCAGTTTACCGCGACAAGCTGGATCGGGAACCCCAAAATGCGATGTTTGGGAGATCCCTAGGGGCCCCGAAAAAGCAGGGGGCTCGATGGGTGAGAGGTCTCTCCCCTCTAGCGGCCATAGTGTAAAGCCGGGTTTCTCCTCAACGGGGAAGGAGTCAGATAGTTGTATGTAGCTCCAGTACAATAGATACAACAGAAACTGCTTCACCTTCGATAGGGTGGAGTTAAAGATGAATAAAAGTAGCGTTTAACTCGAAGAAGAAAAGAGAGCAATGTATAATTCAAGTAATAGAGGTATAACAGATGCTTGTAGCGAATATGAAGAGATTTATCCAACGTTCGCCGACATCTTATATGACATGATACTCAGTTTCTGTAGTTGTACCGCAACCGTAGGCGATGACTAAAGTTTCGGTGTTCAGATTTAGACAAAGACAGGCATGTGCTCTGCGGCATTTATACGTATCTCACGAAATTCTTGCTTCTTCTTGTCTCAATCCCAAGGCCTTGTTGTCGCCTAAGAGATACAATCTCTGAAGGACCTTGTAAGATAGTGAAACTTGCTCGCCCGCCCCAATGCTCATCCTTCCGACGGGTAGTGTACGCCACTCAGTTTCGGTCGGCGACCAAAGTTTGCCTGGGCTGCGCTTTGGTATGTTGAAGTACTTTGGGCCTACCTCGCGTCTAGCATTGTTGGTGTTGCGCCGTAGGACGTGAGCTTTGGCACACTCGCCGCACACATGCGGCGCAGTTGTGACACTAGCTGCATGTGAGCTAGCGCCCTTGCGATTGATACTCCCCCCGCACACTTCTCACAACCATCGCATTGCGGCGCAGAAACACGGGTTTTTCACTGCTCTGTCCTTTAGTTACCACTTGTTGCCAAACAAGGCCGATACATACAAGACCTGGGTAGCAAACACTGGCCTCGCCTCACCGACCCTGACCTGGAATACGAAGAAAGAGGGGATAGCTAAGGAGTGGTTGGTGGCTACCATATGATATGTAATCGGTGCCCATCCCATCCTACGTCGAATACCACGCCCCCTACGCCTTAAAGACCTAACACCTGCGGTTTCCTATAGAGTAATCACGGAACAAGCCCCTGGCTGAATCTCGACATCGACTGCGAATGCATAGCGCGTAGAGGACGTTGTCATCTAAGATACACCCAGGCTTTTCCCACAACCCTTCACAAATAACTCCAACAACGAAAGGGATTGGTTCAGACTGTATCTCTATTGAGCTTGCAATTGAAATTTCACAGTACATATTACGATTCTCTCCACAATCCTTGCATATCATAGTTACCATACTAGGACTAGATTTCAGTGGTAGCAATGTCGGCGAACTCACTGTGTTTCGAGGAGGCGTACAATGCACGGGAAAGTGGCGGGATCGAATTGGAATAATTTTTAAGACATATTGTGGCTCATTATAGAGGCTTGAGACACCAGGCAGACGATGAAGAGCAGAGACCATACATCCCGGCAGGCTTCGAGAACGAAGTTAGGAATCTAGTGCTCAGCGAGAGTATTCAACCGCTTGACGACGATAGTAAGTATATTCTCGCGGCAAAATAACCACCTCTAAGCTAGAATGCTTACAGCACGTTTTAGATACAGCCATCATTTATTCCATCTTCCTAAGCGGATTCCAAGGTGACGTTGCCGCTGTCCGAAAATTTATCGATTCCTTCAGCACAGGCTCAGAGTACTATCTCCGCCCTCTCCTGAGAATCTCGACGGACAAAGGCGATCCACAGCTCCTTCGCGTCTGCTTTGAGAACGGTTACTTGGCCACCGGCTATTGGGAGTCTCAATATCTCCTCAGTTCTCGTGTGGGCAACAATCCCAGTACGGCATGGCTCGACGTTCTCTTTGATTTCGATTTCCGCCAGTGGCGCACCAATCCCCAGCAGCTATGTAATTGGCGGACATGGTGTTATTTACTCCGTATGGGAGCTGACTGTACCCGCTGGTGGATCGAGCACGGAGGCTACACGCCGAGGATTCGAGGAGTTTTCGACTATGATACGAGATGGCTAGAGGCTTCAACAGTACGGGTCCTGCTGTATCAGTTCGGAGTAGACTTGTTCAATGACTCAGGGACACTGCAGCTGGCGGTTGGGAACCACGACTTCGAGACTGTGAAGATGCTAGTGGAGGCGGGGGTGGATGTTAACGAGTTCCCAAATGACTGGCGGGATGATATTCGTGAGCATCGAGCGGCTCCCCTATCAGCCCTGCACGAGGCAGTGTTTGCGAAATCCGAAAAGATGATTCGATATTTAGCAGAGCATGGGGCAAAGCTTACGCGCAAGGATCTCTGTATCCCCGACCCATACAATGATCTACCGAAAGAATGCAGGGTCTTCGCGGACTTGGTGGTAGAGCTGGGTGCAGTCAAAGAGGAGGCGTCTCTGTGAATCTGCAATCAAACATGTGTCTTCGACGCCTCTCAAATTGCAGGGCAAGTACAGGACTAAGTTTTACAAATATAACGCATCGTACCAAGAATTCTATGCCTGTTATAATCCCGCCAGAAGTTCAGGAAGCAGATCCTATGTATTTTTGCTTGCCACCCACCGAATGTTTTCTTCAAGAAGACATAATGGCCACATGACAGCCGCACGGGAAGCCCACGATAGCCGCCTTAATTCACTCAAGAAGTCTGTGTCTGCTGTTGGTACTACCTATCGCCACACAGTCTAGCACCTGCCGACTCGTGGCGTAAGGTAGATCTGTTGCCGGGTACCGACGCGCTGTGGCCCTAAAATTAACGCTGGGTCGATCGACTAGTTGTAAAAGTAAGATACGCATGTGAGAGACACGAGTGAAGTCATAGTTGTGCGGAGTACAGCCACTGGGCTGATGCTCAACGTGATGGTAGCACAGTTTTTCTGAATGCTTATGCTCCCTTGATTAGACTCCCAGGATATAACTGCGTATCTTTAGCTATACACCCTGCCTAGCTCAATTTTGTAGACAATGATATACATCAAAGCTAGGAGCAGCGCAAAATTACATAACGTCCCAAGCGCTGTAACTGCACCCCTCTGCAGTTACTCATAGATCTTCATATCCTTAATTAGTCTCTACCCAATATCGAACATACTTGCATCTACCACAAATTCCAGCCGCCAACGTCAAATCACTTCTTCCTCCAATCAACCCAAACAGCGAAATGAAGTCTTTCTTCGCCCTCCACTTCCCGGCCGCCTTCTGCACCCTCACCAACGCTTACAAGCTCTCCCTCTACGGAGGACAGAGCTGTCGTGGTCAAAGCCTAGGAAGTCGAGAAATGAAAGCCGACAGCGGCTGCCAACGGGACTCCGCTGGCAGTGGAGCATCTGCGGTTATCACAGCTGACGAAGGCAACAAGGACTTTGGCAATGTCGTCGTCTTTTTTGAGGGCGATGACTGCAAGCCATCGAATATTATGCAGGGTGGCACAGCCTTTGTGTTTGAGGATGGCTGCTGGACGGGAAACTATGGTAGTTATGAGGTGTGGGATTTGTGGAAGGTTCAGGGTTAGCTTGTTTAACTCATCACATCAAGCCTCTTGAGCTGGAAATAAGCTTCAAGTTAAGCCAGGGACTGAAGCTTGTCCGTCCCGCCCACCGACTGGTATGGTGTTGCAGGGAGAAACGTCATGTAGGAACACGAAGGTCTTCGTAGGTTATTACTTGAGAAAGCTTGAGAAATTTGATCGTTGGGTTAGTCGTTAATCACATCGGTCAATATGTTATCTTTTTGCGATTGAAGTCTAGGATGCGGTGTTACCTTCACGATCATGCTATGATCAGAGCGGCCCTCCCCCTTCCACGTATGTACCTACTTTAAGCAAGAGCCTAGAACTATCAAAATGTAGCACTCTAATGTAATGGTATTAACCATACATAAGATTATGGTGCCAGTGTAAATGTACCCGATACTAACCATTCCGAATGCGCTTTAATCTAGTTGCTATGTCTGAAGCACCCCGCAACCTGTCTGGGGTGTGCTTTGACATAGGTGGTCTAAAGCATCTTGTGGGTAGCTTTAGCGCTGGGAAGCAAGCATGTGAAGGACTATTGTGGCAGAGGATGAAGAAAGTGGCTGCGGCAAGTAGAGGCGTTTGACTTGGCACAGATCTAAACTTACAAAACGGAATCTGCATATTTTAGTTTACACGAAGACCACACTAACGGCACAGAAATCGCACTAAAAGCACAAGAACCACACCAAGTAATTCAAGATAGTAGCCCAGGGCTTCTCTAAATCCCGAGAAAATCTACGTGAAAGTCGGCACATATCTTGCAAAGGCAACATTTCATCCATCACAGTATTCTAGCTTTCCGCACTGTGCCAACCGTGCTTGCCACGGGATGTTGGGGCAGACATTGAAAGCAGCTGCGCTGTTGTTTCAGGTTGAGCGGCGCAGCAAGGAAACTGAGTTGTACTTTATTCCCGTGAGATTGTCAGTCTGAACAGACGCCGCAGGTCATTACCTTGCTGTCACTTAAAACAATTTAAGGTTATTGGTTAGAGAGAGACATCGCAGGACCGACGCACGCTGCCTCACCCCAAACTGATTTTAAATGCGAGCAGATACATATATCGAGGACGGCAGTTGCCAACATGAAGTTATAATCGACCCATCCCATATTCTATCGTTCAGTATAGAGGCATTTACCGCTTCGTCATGCATATTTCAAAAATTGCAAAAATCAGCTTCCTTTTAATCAATCATTTAGTCGCCGGTTATGCTACCCCAAGAGCCATTTTCCCTTCCCGTCGGGTAAATAAAGCTCCCAATGCTGGATTCGTAGAAGCTTTGAAACCGAGAGTTCTTGCAACCTACGATGCTGGCCTCGAACTAGCCCCAAGACAAGCAGGAGATGGTGGAAGTTGTGATAGGAGGGTTAAGTGCAAGAAGAACGAGATCAGAAGCCCCGCTGACGACACCAAGTGCATCAGGTGCTCACCGCTCATGAAGGCAGACCCTACAAAAACCCTTTGCGTCAGAGACAACGACGTGAGCAAGGAGGGTAAGAGAAAGCAGTATGAAGAGAAGGTCAAGGAGGAGATGAAGGAAAAGTTCGAAAAGTTCAAGGAAAAGATCAAGGAGCGTCTAGAGAAGAGGAAAGAGGCAAAGAACAAGGAATGGGATGAGAAGGACAAACGGAGACAAGACAAAAGGAACCAGAAGAGATGCCGCCGCATGGCAGTGTGTAGTCCCGCTGTTGCCGCCTCTATTGGTACAGTAGCCATGCTCGAGTTGGCCGACGGCGGCTTCTCTGAGGACTTGTTTGACAGCATCAATGGGGACATGCTCGAGTTCCGGCCCCGCGATGAAATCGACGACAACTGGCTAGACAATGCGTTGCCTGAAGATGAGAGTGACATTACTAAGGAAGACTATGTCAAAGAATTCCTAGTGGTCGGTGATGCAGCTTCTAGCAAGGCAAAGCGATCTATGACAAAACGGGATACCTATGGTATCGTTCAGACAACTTCGGAGAATGCAGAGCTGTCCACCGAGAAGCGGAATCCCGTTTCCGCCATTATCAGCGCTTTCAGGGCTCTTGGTCGTGCCATTGCGACTGCGGCTGCGAGAAGAGCCAGCGGAGGTGGAGCAATCGCTCGGGCAACTAAATTCTTCTCAGACGGGAAAAAGCCAAACTTGAAAAAGCCAGGTGAATCAAGGTTGTCGCTTAAACAGCAAAAAGACAAAGCCAAAGAGATCTCGCGGAACAAAAACTGGAGGAAATGTCTTCGTGGTGAAGAGCCCGAGAAATAGAGGCTACGCTAATAGTAGGGTGTTGAAAACTGTACTACTACACTTGGTCTATGGTATCGGATTATTTCGTGTCAGGAGGGGTGAGTGAATACACATATCATGGCGCAACTATATACTACGAGACCACAACAACGTCCCACCACAGACTGCCGTAACGGCCTATCAACTCCCAGCCTTTGCACTTTCCAACAACTTTGTACTTCCCTCCTCCCCCTTCCTCCCAGGATGCTAGCTTCCTCCCAATCGCCCCTGTCGCCCTACAGCAACCCTTTCGAACAAGCAAGAAGTGTTCCAACCATTCAGCTATGGCCAAAAAACGTGTATTAGAAAGGATATTGCACTCGCTAAAATTAAACTCATCCTTGCGTGACAAGTTCAATATTTCGATATCGAGCTAGTAGATGATGCGTTTGTAATTGAAAAGTAGCGATTGTTTTTGTTTAGTGAGAAGCTGGAGCTGAATGTGCGGCTTACAGTAAAGAAATAGTGAGGCATAGTCAAGAAATATAGATAAATACCTAATCCATCTTACACACATGCTGTCCTTTGTTCCTAGAGCATGTATGCAATTATCCCTGCCAACCTCCTCAGCTTAGCATCTATCCCTGTATCCTGAACTAAAAGTCGCCTCCACGTCCTAGTTGGACGAAGATGCTAGGTGGTAGCTAGAGCAAAGGATGAAATAAGTACGGTAAGGGCAAAATGACAATTTAACACGGATATAAGAGTTGATACTAGATAGGGTTCATTCAGCGTGGAATTGGGAGGGAAGGACATTCTATCAAAAGGGACTTGTGCTCGACCGTCCAACAGAGGCTCTTTTATTCTTCTAATTTAGACAGACTCCAAAAATCAATGGCCATTAGGAGGCAAGCCTTTAGGTACGATGAACTCAAGGTCGTTTTTGCATTTGCTTCTACCGAACGGCCTTTTCCCGCCAATCCTACCATTGGCAGTGCACTTGTCAACAATACTAAAAGAAGCAATAGCTAAATCGCCCCTGGTAAGGTGGCATATTACTTCCGGAACTTCTTCATCAGTTTTGACAGACCAGTCGGACTTGTAGTTCAAAGCAACCGCACAGCCATTCTTGTACTGAAAGAGAGTCAGTACGAATGTGAAGTAAGTAGTTAGGAGGAAATAAATACCGAAGGCCACCACGATTTTCCTTTAAGGCCTGATCCTACCCACTGACCAGGATATGCCGTGCTTGCATTGAGCATAGGGAGGCAGTCTTGAACAGAAGGGGACTTTTCAGAGGTATTGCGGGTGATACCCTTATCGTCCATTCCATCCAAGTCATTCTTCTTCCAGGTCGAAGCCCAGGATTCCTGCAAGCCGCGGTCTAGAGGAACGCCGGGTCGTTGATACACCGGGTCTTGCTTGTCCTTGCCAAGCGGCATACGTGTACCGCAGTCGGTGCGAACAAAAATAGTCTCGCCGTCGATGGAACCGTCTTTGTTGAGGCGTAACTGCTCCACACATACATATTTGTTCACATTCCGCCGAGCCGTGCAAGACGTGGGGGCACCAATCTTTCCGCTAATCGCCCGATTAGTGCAACTTTAATTTTTCGCGGAAGCGCGGAACATTACCAAGTCCTTTTGGTGACGGGCACAAAGGTGAAGTAGCCGCACTGGCCATTCTCCAACTTGATCGAAAATGCTCGAGCAAAAGCCTCGGCTTTGCCCCGAGAAATTTGGGGTTGAAGCTAAAGTTCCATGTGATGGTACAAGTCTCAGTACTGGTTATGGTGCGTGTTTGAGGTCCGTGGCAGTACGCATTTGCAAACGGCCGTTCCTGCTCATAAACAAAGGTCGTTTCAAGTTGACAGAATTTCTCACATTTCCAGCTAGTGTTAGGGCTGGGATGGCATCTATCATCCTTCGGCCTGTATTTTGGCGGGCATTCGTTGGTGCCGTATTTGCGGTAAAGAACTAGCTCGGCATCGACTCCATTGCACGGATCCCTCTTTTTAAAAATATTTCTTGGAGAATTCTCAACAGGCCCGGCTTGAACTATGCCGGAGAAGAAAAGTGATCGGAGAAGAATAGGGACAATTATGGTAGGTGTTGATAAGGCTAGGTTCTAGGTGAATGATGGTGTGAATATGCTCAGTGGCTTTCTTATTTTCGACTAGTAGTGGGAATGGCATTACTTATACATTCTGAGGGAATTTGTTTGCCTAGAAGATGTTGCTCCTCCGGGTCTATTATATACTGTCTGATGTCAGGCTTACTATGGCATTATCGCACCACGACCACTAATAAGATATAAAAGGTAGAAATAATTAAAATCATATTGATCCGCATGTAGGCCGGTATCGACGCCAAAAGTGAGTCAGGGACTACAACCAAAGCTAAGATTACGCAAATCATTTCCGAGCTTACCTTTTGGAACGATTCGATCAAGCGGCCGGTATTATATACACCCATAATTCTTGCTAAGGCCAGCGTAGCTTGTCATCTGCTATGCCGCTACAGGGACAAACAGAGCGCCGGCTTAGGTTCATGATGCTTTTGAGCCGAAGGGGGTCCACTCCCTCCCTCTAGAATAGTATATAATAACGTCATCAGATTACTACATAGTGTAACGTATTCCACGGGTATACAGCGCACCCTACTAAGACCCTATCAAAGTGTACCACTATGGTCCCCCCGGAACTTTTACCAGTGGGTCCGGGTGGGCCCCAAACCTTGACTCAATGCCACCTGCAAGGGAGATGAATTTACTTATTATTCCGTTTACAGTAGACATCTTAGTAGATGAAATCAGTACTTAAACGCTCTATATAAAATATGTATGATGGAAGAAACGAGCTCAGGAATGAGTGGGAGATGTATATTGATTTGCATCTACGGTGAGGGCTGGGCTCCTTATATAGGGACGGTAGGCTCATAGGAGCTTAGCTCTCTGCAGGGATCTTACGGGTCAATGGGTAGCTTGCAGAGTAGCTCGTAGTAGTACGCAGAGCTCCTCATAACAGGTTACTTTTTGGGTAAGTTTCGTATAACCCTAAACCAAGTACTACTACCGGTAGAGCCCCTAAAAGCCCTACCTACGCCTAGAGACATAGTATGTAACTATCACCTTCAAGACAGTGATATCCTGCTTACGTTGCTATACGATGCCCGAATAGGAAGGCGCCACGCCGCCAAGATCCCCTCCCTTGGCGCGTTCACCACCCGACATCACGCGTCTTGGACCGACGTACATCCATCCCGAACGCAATAAAAATGGCCGAATTAAAAATACCCGGGCCCTACCCATTGACTCGCTCACCCGCCTGTCAAGTCCGTAGGAGAAAAGCTAGTCACCATGAAAATCAAAATCGCCCATGTGCTGCTATTCACTCCGTCCATATACGCCACGCAATATGGCAACAACCACGTCGCCGTCAATTTCGACTCGGAGCTCGTGGAGCAAAAAGCATTTCCAGCGCCCAATGTCACGCTGCTGAGTCCTGCGTTTCTGCCCGGTGCGACGTTTGCGCCCGGGTGGCACAATGGAACGACGGGCGCAACGAGTATGGAACGATTAAGTACGAAAAAAAAAAAATGTCAAAAATAAAAGACAAACAGAAGTCTAATTCGAATCTAGCATCGTTCATCAGCGACCTGGCAGCCAAGAACCCGTCGTGGATGGCGGCAAAAAAGGCGGATTTCGTCAGCGAAGAGGGCAAAGAGTTTCCATACGTATATCTCTCAACGTCGACGCCAGCGCCCAAACTCCGCGTCTGGATCCAGGCCTCCGTCCACGGCAACGAACCCGCAGGCGACGAAGCAGTGCTCGCGCTGCTGGGCGCTATGTCTGCGAACGAAACGTGGGCGCTGACCTTCCTCGAGAAAATGGACATATTGATACTCCCCCGGTACAACCCAGACGGCAACGCCTGTACGCATTCCACTCCCGCTCCCACACCAATGCCTAACAAATAAAGATTTCCAGCGCGCCCTCGCCACAAATTTCGATCCTAACCGCGACCACACTAAGCTCGCGCGGCAACAAACCCGCTATCTGAAAACGTGGTTCGCATCCTTCGCGCCGCACATCGCGCTCGACATGCACGAATATGGCGCGGCGACACGGTATGCAGAGAATTACGCCAACGCCGCCGACGGCATGTTCAGCGCGGCAAAGGTCCGTCTGTCCCAACCCTACTCCCCCAAACCCAGCCTGCGTACCAACATGAACACAGAACCTCAACATCCACCCCTCCATCCGTACCCTCTCAGAATCCCTCTTCGCCCCCGCAATCACCGCCTCGCTCGCCACCCACGCCCTGCGCGCCGAGCCCTACATGACCGCCTCCCGCACCAGCCCCCCCGTCCTCGACGAGGCGGGTACCGATGCCAAAATCGGGCGCAACGCAATGGGCCTCACCCAATGCGTGACTTTCCTCTTTGAAACGCGCGGTATCGGCATCGCAAGCCAGTCCTTTGCGCGCCGCACGTTGGCGGGTCTGCGCATGATCCTCGGCGTGCTGGAAACAGCGCGCGACGAGGAAAGCGTGTACGACACCATCGAGCAGGCAGTGAAAGCCGTCGAAGCGGGGGTCAATACTGTTGTGATAACCGATGTCTCGACCCCTACAAATCGCACGTGGACGATGGTCGATCGGCGCACGGGCGACGTAGTCCAGGTCCCCGTCACCTTCCGCAGTACTACGCCCGCGGCTGCAAACCTGACCCGCGCTCGCCCATCCGCGTACCTCATCCCTTCTGCGTGGTCCGACGTCGCGGCCCGGCTGCGCGCCTCTGGGTTAACTGTGCGCACGCTGGACGACGGGTTCCGTGGCGCGGTGGAGACGTACCGGGTGTCTTCGTCTACGCTCGGGCGGGCGTACTACGAGGGCGTGGTGCTGAACCGCGTGACGACGGGGGTATCACGGCGGGTTGTGGACTTACCCAGGGGTAGTTTCTGGGTGGATACGCGGCAGAAGAATGCTGGGCTGGCGTTTGTGGCGCTAGAGCCGGAGGGCGAGGATTCGTATGTTAGCATGGGGGTGGTGGCGGTGGAGGTAGGAGACGAGGTGCCTGTGTATCGGGTCATGTAGATTGGAGAAAAGGGGGAGAAATGTGGGTATTGACGTGGCTAAGCTATCAAGTAGTAGACACTATTCACTAAATTCTGCGTCCACGTGTTCGAATTCCTCCAAGAAACTCTGGAAGGCAAACACGCCCAGCCCTGGATCCAAACTGCCTGTCGTCGCGCGAATGCTGTGCATGCTCAGCTGCGGAATCCCACAGTCAATCGCCCGAACGCCCATGGCGGCGCTGAGCATCGGCCCAATGGTGCCCCCGCTCCTAGAATCGTTGCGAATCTGGAAGACCTGCAGCTTGGGATCGACGACGCGGGTACCGACGGAGCTGTCGATGCAGCGCTGGAGGATGGCGGTAGAAACGGCGTCGGTGGTCATGTGGGCGTTTGGATCGGCGGAGACGGCGGGGCCAACGTTGAGGCGGGGGGAGTGGTTTTCGAGGTAGGCGTTGAGGAAGTTTGGGTTGACAGCGTGGATGACGTCGGAGGAGACGAGGAAGGAGTTTGCGTAGGTGCGGCTGAGGGCTGATTTGGTGTTGGCGTCCGAAAAGGCTTCAACGATGCGCTCGGTGACGCTGGGCAGGAAGTTGCCGCGGGCGCCCTGGCGGAGGAGGGAACCAACTTCTTCGTCGTCGAAGAGGGCTACAATTCGGATTTGGGATGAGGTGGAGAGGGTGGAGTCCGAGTTGAGTAGCGCTTGGATGGCGGCCCAGCTGCAGAGTTTGTCGTCTATGCGACCAGCGAAGATGAACTCTTTATCAAGACCACCAGTTTGGGCAGGTTGGGTGTCGAAAAGCTCAAGCTCCCAGTTCACAATGGACGAATCTGTCTTATGTCAGTTTTGCACGTCTCCTTGATCTTCCTAAACTTACAGTCTGTGATGCCCATCTCGCTCGAGATGGCTTTGACAAGCCTCTCGGGCTGTGTGGCTGCAAAGGTACCTGGTCCGCCCAATACGCTTGCTTTCCACTCTCCATCCTCGTTCGACGAAGCACCAAGGTCAGAGTTGTCGAGGCCAACAATGGGGACCATCTGTGTCTCCCTGTTGAAGGGCCCATTGGCAGCAGCTCCAAAATGAGGGGCCAGAGTCGGTATTCTAGCAATAGGCCAGTCAAGCTTGACCAGCTTCGTCGAGATCTTGCCGTTCTCCTTGATCAGCACACGACCTCCAATGCCAAGATCGCGGTCCCACCACGTGTCGCTCAACCCGCCAGCATACGGCGCGACCCCAAGCTGAATATAGCCCGCCTTGGTTCGCAGCTTGGGAATAGGCTTTAGCTTGGCGGTTACGGCATCGATATGGCCAGCAACGATGGCTGCCCCGTTCCCAACCTCGTAGCCTTCGCCAATAGCAAAAGCGATGATTGACGTCCCGTTGCGAGCGACGTAATACTTGCCACCAGTCTTGAGGTCCCATGCATCGCGTTCAGACAGCTTCTTGTAACCATTTTTCTCAAGATCCTTAGCCACGGCATCGACGGCGTGGAAAATGGTAGGGTTGGTTGTCATCCAGTCGGTGAAGGGCTTGGTGTACCTGGCCGCGTCGTCTTTTGGGCGCGCACGTGATATCTTGGGCTCCTCATATCTGATAGCTTGGATGGGTATAGGGACCTCTGGGATCTTGGGAGGCACAGGCGGTGGGTTCTGAGGCTGTCTCGACAGTCTCGCAACATCCTCATCCATGTCAATCAGGTTCGCATAGGGCACCGCGACGCTGTGTCTGCTCCTGGGCTCGTCAAAGCCATGTTGGTTCCATCTCCTCTCTGCTCTGTCTGTCCTAGGACGGTGCGACAGTGCTGCGGTTGTATGTGCGCGTGAGAGGGTTGAGTATGCGTGGCGAAGTGGACGTGGGGGAGACGGATCGGAGTAGAGGTCGGCGTTGGATGCGGCTTTGCGCAGTTGTGGATGGTTCTTAGTCATGCTGCTATTCCAAAATAGGCGTATATATGCCTGAAGGTGGGGGGTTGGGGAACGAGGAATGAAGTTGATAGCAGGGGCAAGACGAGGTTAAAGGCAGGCAAGTGAGGCTGAGTAACATGTCCGTGCACGTACTGCACGGATTCGCGTCATATACGGGAATGCTAGGATCACTCCGCGTTGAGCGGTCACGTGATGGACCGTGACGTGCGGGCTGTGCCCAATAACACTACCAACCTGGCGTCGACGTATAGAAAGCAAGGGCGGTAGAAGGTGGCCTTTGCGCTGATGAAAACACGCCCCTAGCTGTACAACATCCCTACACACAGTTATCATTCGATTCATTGAATGACTGGCGAGCAGAAAGCAGTGAGATAGACCTATAGCTTAGCCTTAACGACTTACGTAGAATACAGCAAGATGCCCTAGACCGCATAAGCGTGGTCCTTGGCAACATCAACTACCTAAGTAAATGTATTCCAAGCTAGGCTCTAGGTAGGTAGGCGAATGCCTGAAGCATACTATAGGCGAGCCTCGAGCCTTGGCTATTATGCCTGGCTCATATGCACAAGTCAAATGTGAGCTGCCATGAATCTTATCGAACCCCGTCTTTTCCCTGCCCACACCGACACTCGGCTCATGCTATGTGACTTTTCGACCTTCGGTCCAAGTATGCGAGAGGATGACGTACGGCGGCGGGCTACCGTTGTCAAAGGAGGTCAGTTCGAGGGTGTCGCCTAGCAGGCGCTATAGAGGGCGCATCGTGGCGTGCGCATATTTTCCGAGCGCGAAGGTTGCTGGCAGACGGCGCAAGCGCGTCAGCAGGTGGAGAGCAGTGCATGTCCGTCAACAGAGCGAGCAGGCTGAGCGCTGATGGCTGTGCGGTTTACTGTAGAGCTGTCGTGCCACATACCTAGCACGACAATCCGCTATATCCTGACAATCTTAAGAGCACGAGCCTAAAACGTAACCCTTGACTCATCTACTCTCTTCCCCAGGTGACCACGGATTAGCCAGTTGATGGATAAATCCGCATGTTATACAAGTTACACACGGTGTTGTAGCCGTGGACCTGTTGTATCTATCGCGTACCTTATCTCATTAAAAAGCAGCTACAACGCAGGTTACAGAGCGGAATCCATTCAAGCTTAGGTTTTTACAAATATGCCCTGATCCAAGAGGACTAATTGTAAAGCCTTCGTTCTTCCCCTTGCAATCCGTATCTTTAAATAGTTCACACTGTATCCGGAAGAACCCTGCCCTTTTTTCCACAGCCAATGATAAACTTTCAGCATCAAAGTTCATACACGGGCCTTTAAGCTCTTCTGTTCCTAGAGGGCCTCGGACCGCATCTACACAATCCCACGATCGAAAAGGCTGTACAAAAGTCTCTGCAGCAGTGGCTAGTGCTGGGAGGGCCAAGAGAACGTCGAATAGATGCATTGTAGCAGAGATTGGTTCTGGTCGGGGGCATTGGTAGATTTGGGTGATTATTGAAGGGTAGTCTTTGATAGGATGTTGTTAAGAGAGGCAAAGCCTTTGATAAGATGTTGTTGAGGAGAGGCAAAGTAGTTGATAAGGTGTTGTTGAGGGGAAGTAAAGCCTTGAACAAGGCGTGATTTTCGAGTAGAGCGAGGGAGGGGACAATATATAGGAATATCTGTGCTATGCTTAGAAGAACCCGAAACAAACGTCACCTGAAGTATACCTAAGTTAATTTTAGAAATGTTAAATACAGACCGGACAGCGCATTCTGATTTAGGAGAGTGGCCGCCATATGCCTTAGCCATTTGTAAAGCCCACTTCTAGAAGCTATGCCCACTTGCCTAATAAATTCTAGCGAGCTATTATTGTGCTACATACTACACGATATCAGCATTTTGTAAAAAGAATAGTGTAAATACGGGCTGATATGTAAGCGCACATGACTAGTACTAATAGCTGAGAATACCTATCAATTAACGCTACAACTGACCTATCGCTCTCCTGAACTGAAATCTGCAACCTTCCAAAAGTGCTTGCATACAAGCATAAACTACAAGAGATACTGCCCTAGGCAGGATGCAATGTCCCAGCCTTAGATACGTGAGGTATAGTCAGTTCTCACACAACGTTCGATGCCCGGGGTAGAACCATAGAGCCGAGAAATACTTCTAGGAGCCTCTAACTGTCCTGTTTGCATTGGTTCCAATCCGGCTATGAGGGCGCATTGTGGTGTTTAACAAGGCTCACATACACATACTAAGGTAAACTGCTGTTAGCGACTCGATCGATCTCGGCTGAGGTCATGCCTTGTAGGCAATGATAATGTCTTTACGGAATACGCGGAACGGCTAATACGGGATATATTCAACTTGTGAAGGGGCACAAAACATACTGATGCAGTGCAGCAAGAATTCGCGGACAGAACAACTCCTTCTGCTGTCTCTAAACGACAAGGGTGTGCCGTACTGAGCTAGATTAAGTATGGAAAGGTCTGTATTAAACGAGATCCGAGCCAAGCAGGTCCCGCCACATACACGAGCTGTCCGAAACAGGCAGCATTCTGGGTTCATATAACACAGCTCCAATATCATCCTAGTGATAAAACCTAACATGCCCATTCCTATGTAATCACGGCTAGGTCACAATCATTTCTCGACTCATCGCTTGTGACTCCCATCGCCCTTGCGGCATTTGCTCTCTGATAACTCCACCATGATGCCGCAAAGCCAAAACATAAACCCATCGTCAGTCGTGAAGTTGGCACAAACAAGAAACATGGCTCAATTTAGCAACAAACCCTCGTCCGTCCCGCATCGTAATCTATTGTCCGTTAGGCAGCGCTGGCACCTTGGGCGCCTCTTGCTCATCATCGTCATCTTCTGGGTGGCTGTCGCTCGTTAGCCTTGAACTCGTCACATGACACAACTACTCACCCAAGCAGGTCCTTGACGTTCCCCATCTCGTAGTGCTTCTTTCGCATCTGCTCAAACTTGCGGTGCTTCTCGCGTTCCTCTTGCGTCGCATTAGGCAGGAGTTCGCCATGGTAGCCGTCGTCGCCGTCTGCATCCTCCTCCACGATGACTCGCTTCTCGCTATCGGGCGTGTGTGCGTCGGCCTGCGCCCGTAGCTCTGGCTCGCCGAGGTCGAACTCGGGGATGTCGCCAATCCTGGGCTTCGCCCTAGGCTTGCTGTCTAGCTCGTCGACATTGAGCTGCTCGGCGTCCAGCATCTCCACCTCGTCCTCGTCCTCAGCCGGGTCGTACTGCTTGGCATAGGGCGTCTTGGGTTCGTCGATCTTCATCGTGCTGTCACGATTCTGCTCGTTGAGGTACAGGTTGGCCTCGTCCCACTTTAGCTGCGCGTTATTCTCATCTGTATGAGGGCTGGCGGCTGATTGACGTCTTGAGGCGAAGCCACGTGGGTTCGAGGACGAGCGGCGGTGGGGGCCCGCGTTGCGCAGAGTGTTCTCCAGCACGATTTCCTTTTCTGACCTCTCGCGACCTAGCAGTGGTCGTTCGCATTGTGGGCTCGTGGGTGGCGGGGCTTCGCTGGTTGGTGAGGCTTGCGAGTTGGAGCGGTAGGAGGTGGAGTTCTTGAGGATGCCTGGACGGGGTTAGGCGCATGCAGCGGAGAAGAGGTGAGGGGCATACCTTTTGGCCGCTCGGCATGCGACGTGGGCGAGTGCAACTGGGGCGAATGCGCAGTCATGGTGGTGTAGATTGGGGTTGTTCGCACGTGAAGAAAATCAGGAGGCTGGAGGTGGGGTGATGCAATGGAGCGTTAATATGGGGGTGGCACCGGCACAGCTTGAGATTGAGAGAAAGAAAGTTAAGTGTGCATGTGATAGAAGGAGGGTGTGGGCCAAGCGGAGGCGTAAGTGTGGGAGGCGCAGCTGCAGTTGGAGGGGGTTAGCTATGTGGAAAGCGTGAAGAAGCCGAGATGACGTATGGCGAAAGAGGTACACTGTGTTGCATGGCATCTACCGGTGGCTCGCTGCAAACGCAAGTAATTGGTACGGAAGCTAGTCTACATGGCACATTAGTCCTTCCCCGCCGTTGCATCCGCCTGTGTTTGCCCGTCACGTGCGGCTGTGTGCTGTTCAAACTCTCATTAGCATCGCTCGTGCAGGGAACAAAGAGGGAACAAAGAACAAATGAGGCTCGGCACGTGATCAGACTTTGCCTTGGCGCTTCACGCCCAACCAAGGTATTGCACGGGGCAACAGTGTAGGTCCTGGCTGAGACTCAGACTACCAGAAGTGGTCCAATGGACCGTCATCCCGACGCTGTGGGGAAATCAGGTACAGGTTACCTACATTCACACGCAACTGCAGCGCAAAGTCGTCGCGGCTTCGTCGCTCTCGCGTCGCGCGCGTGACAAAAGAAATGTCCCTGCTTGTAGGTCATCACCGCATCATGGAAGCCGCTGAGGCGGCCCTCGTGATGATGGTTTTAAAAGAGGGGAGGCTCCTTCTGGGCCAGCTTCGGAGTCGCCAGCCGAGTAGGGTCGTGTTCGAGCTGGCGATGATTTGAGTAGAAGGCCGGTGTTAAGAAGAAAAGAAGACGGGACGGCCAACACGCGAGAAAAATGCACTCGCGCTGCCAAGACCCATAGCCGCGGCAGACGCGCGCTTCCAAACAGCCACTCGGACGACTGCCAACCTCTCAAACGTTTTCTCCACCAAGTCCATCATCAAGCAATCCAAACCACACCCCGCCACGCCTAGCCTTTGCCTCTCCTACACCTCGTTACTATCGATCTCCGCGTCCAAATATCCATTGTTGTCACACTTGCATCCACCTGCACCCCTCCTGGCAAGCGCTACACCCCGCACATTTCCCTTCATTGGCCGCCGGCCGTTTGCTCGCTGCTCTACTGCTTGTTCGCTCTTTTACCCCACCAAGCTGAGAGAGGATCGCCTGATCCAATCGATTTTTGGCCGTCTTGATATTGGCTACCAATGGACAATAGGGACAACCTCTGGGCCCGCCGCTCCAAGTAGGTTGCTTTGTTCCCCGCACATGTGCACTGACGAACAGTCTCCACAGCACCAGCAAGCTTTCCCTCTCCATGTCGAATTCCGAGCAGCCACAGAACGACAAGCCTGAAGGTCCTCACCGCTCCTACTCTGCAGCAAAACGGTTCGGCGGCGACTCGTCGCACGGTGGTAGGAACCCATTCAACGGCGTCGCTCCATTGACTACCGGCGGCCTGGCTTCCCCGACAACGGGTGCCTCCTCTGCGTTTGGCCTTGGCTCTGGCGCATTCGCCTCGTTTGGATCTGCGACTAAGACTCCCAAGACTCCCGGTGGCGCCTTCGACTTCAAATCGGCCACGACCTCCCTCAACGCCGCCACACCTACCACATCCGGAGAGAAGAAGGATAAGCCACCCTCAAAAATTATCAATAGCGCACGCAAAGAGTCGATATCTGCATCGTTTGCAGAGGACACAATGAGCTCCGTAGAGCTCGACCCTAAGGTGCCCTGGCCACTCAAGTACACTTGGGTCGTCTGGTACCGCCCGCCAACACCCAAGAGCAGCGACTATGAAAAGTCAATACAGCCAGTGTTCAAGTTCAGCTCAGCCCAGGAGTTCTGGAAGGTGTTTGCCCACCTCAAGCGCCCATCCAGCCTACCCACCGTCAGCGACTACAACGTCTTCAAGCATGGAATACGGCCCGTGTGGGAGGACGAGGAGAACAAACGCGGCGGCAAGTGGATTATGCGTCTGAAAAAGGGCGTTGCAGACCGCTACTGGGAGGAGCTGCTCATGGCGCTAGTGGGCGACCAGTTCATGGAGGCAGGAGAGGAAGTCTGCGGTATTGTGTTGAGTGTGCGAAGTGGCGAGGATGTCTTCAGTATATGGACAAAGAATGATGGTGGCCGCAACATCAAGATTCGGTTTGTACTGCCTCGTTGCTAGTGTGCCCGTTCCTAACCCAATACAGGGAAACAGTGAAACGCGTCCTCAACCTACCAGAGGGCACCCACATTGTCTGGCGGAGTCACGATGACAGCATCGCACAACGAACAGCAATCGACCAAGCCCGCCATGAGAAGAGCCACCAGGGCCACGAGAAGCGGAGAGTGACTTCGACGGACGAGTCGCCGCGGGACAAGTCCTTAGTCGGATCATAATCTGTGCATCAGTCCTCATAGTCTTCCCTGCTGATATTATCCGGTGATAGCCGTACGAAGAAGACAGCGCTAGATTTCTCGAACCCCTACCGCCTCCATTCTGCAACGTTAGACACGACAGGGTCTACGGCTTGTTGGATGGTAGTTCGACGCCGGCACTGAAGCATTCTAATGACCCTTCTCACTACACCTTTGTTCCCCTATCTGCTTTTGATTCCCCGTCTTCACCCGAGTGGATCCCGGAGCATTTCCCGCCTCGTACTGCCATGGTTTCTCCCCCATCGACTTCTCCTTCTTTCCTTGATTGTAGTTTACACTTGGCGCATGGGAGTCTGTTGCGTCTACGTCTACTCCCCTGCGCCAACCGCGGCCCCCGCGAGTCGGCGCCATGCGCACATCGGTGTCTGCATTGTACAAATATGCGGGCGTAGTCACGGGCAGAGTGGGACAAGTTGCTTGGCCGTCTGGTCCTTCGCCAAACGGGTGCACACCAGCATCGGCCCCGTCTTCTCGCACGACAAGCCCTGTCGACAGCGACGCCAGCCTCGACGATTTTGCCTACCTCGGCGGGTGGAGCACCTACTTATGAAATCGCATGCATGATGAAGATGTTTAGCGAGCGGTGCGACGTTTTTTTTTCTTTCGAGCTGCTGCATTTGGTATTTGGCATGGGGCTTGGGGTGTTATTGGATGCTTTGCCATCTTGTATTTTAGCTATAGGGTCGGGTTTGACCGTGGGATTGGATTGGGTTGGATTAGGGTGATGAGCGTTGCTGCTCAAGCGCTTTGTATTGTATGGAGAGGAATAGGTGATGGGGTTGAGTTGGATGGCGTCCTTTGTGTACCTTTGGATGGTGAGTGTGCGGATGTGATGATTATGAAGGATGACACGAAGGATCTTGTTCTTGATGAGTAGTCTGCAGGAGAGGATGGAGCTACCTAGCTCCAACGACGTCAAAAGTTACAAAACTACCCTTAGTTCGTTCGAGGTGCCACACAATAGCTTCCGGTGCTATCGCTATTGTTCTCCGCTGTTACAGCTATTGCATATCAAGGACGGTGTTCCAACAACTTTGCACACTCTGACACAGCTCACGCAAACGCCTCTAGCGCACGGACCCGTTATCGCGAACCTCACCTTCCAACTTCCTAACGTCTTCACAACCGCGTGCCCCGCAACGAGGACCCGTGCGCTCTTAATTTCCTCCCGATCGAGCTTCACCGACGCTCCTCGTCATGCGCCCCATTTCCTCGCCCTTGCGCAGCTTCGATGGCGACATTCGGTGAAAGACTCACCTCGTTTAGAAGTACTATTGTCCATGCTATTAGAGGTGACGCAGCTAAGAGGGCAAACGGCGTACGTATGGTGTCTTCGCCTGTCCTGCCCTCCCTCTGACTTTATACTCACACCACGCACCGTACCACACGCCTGCTGACAACATGGCGGGACAGACAGACGATGCGACTGCACACAGTAGCGATTCTTCGTACGCGAGTGATCCAATCGACTTGACTTCGCCCCCGAGGCAGCGCGAGAATAGCAGAGAGAGAGAGCGAGTGCTCAGGCACGCGATCAGCGCCGACGAGAAGCGACTGGTTGGCGACTACGACATCCCCGCGGATTCGGTCTTCGCCCCAGACCCAGGCGCATCCTTTCAACCCTCAGAGCCGGCGGCGATGCCTAAGCCCAAGTCTGAGAAAGCCTACACTCCCATCAACAGCCTCGATGATGTCCGTCGCGATCATGGCCAGGCAAGGGTTAGGAAGTATGGGAAGCCGAAATATGTTCCTCCACTTCCTGCATACACTGCATACATTGAACGTGTAAACAGCCCCGCTACGCCAACACGTAAGAGGCCATCGCCCAACAGAGAATTTCGTCGTTCTGATGAAGGTTTGGGCCTAAAGAGAAGAAGAACCGAGAAGTCGTCTGCATCGCACGTCATCGACCTCAGCGCAGACGACGACGTGCAAGAGGTCTCGTCGTACAAGGCACACACTAGTCCTGCTATGCCCCAGTCCGACTTGATGTCTTTGAATCGCCTTTTCGAACGACGATCTAGCATCGATAGTGAGCTCACCGTAACCGGGAGCCAGCCAGTCACGGAGTTCAATAAAATTGACCGCTTCTGTAAATCGACCCTGACCAAAGGACGAACTCCGTCCAATTTGCAAACCCCTGTTTCCCAACAACAACTCTCGGCGGGTCGCGTGTCTGCTTCTAAGACGTCGAGTACACGGGGGGGTCCAACTCAACTGAGGCGAGATAGAGGCACTGTTCCAACCGAATCCTCAAGAAAGACTCTCCTATTAGACTTTGATCAAGGCGTAATCGACCGCCCTTCTCGGGAGCGTAAAGCCCTTCAAACGCAACACCCAACGACTTCTGTCTCTTTTTCCTCGGCCCGTATCAACGAATCCACTTCCTTGTTTCAAGAACACGCCAAGACCTATCACCAAGCCATTCGAACTGGCGACAATAAGACTCCGCGAAATGATCCCGATACCCATGAAGAGACGGAATATGAGTTGCCGGTTGAAAAAGGCAAACTCTCCGTTTTCAAGAGCCCCCGAGTAGCAAATCGCGGAATTAAGCGCAAAGCTAGCGGTAACGGGGAGGTCGGCAAGGGTTGGCCGCTGATATCTGCACGATCCTTCAATTTTAATGCTAAAGGAGCCGAAATGGAGAATGGTCTCTATGATCTTCGCCTTGAAAACCTTCCCAATGGTTGGAACATCGTTGTATATAACGCTGATGGAACACTTATGACTAGAAAACTTATACCAACTAAGGATTTCGTCACGGTCCAAGCAGATGATGTCTGTCGTGTACGAATAGAGGGACCACGGTGTCACGATGGGAACCAATCCACTTGGGATATACGGTTTGCCCTGACAGACGACTTGAAGACATTTCGTTGGGACCATGTTCCTTTATTACTTCCCCGCAAGGTCATTGATAAACCAGAGTAAGCTATGAAAACCGCATACTGGGTTGAGGCTTACACTAATACTTGTCTAGCCGATATATGAAAGGCCTTTTCGAGAATGAACTCCCAAGGAATAACAGGGTCGGAACTATGGCTCTCGTCAATGATACCGGTCTAGACATGGATTCTCATGTTGAGTTTGGTGCCGTGTCTTCAAAGGACGTGGTACACAATCGGATGAGGCCTCTCTCCGACGATTTGAACGCGGCTAGCTCGTCGGTCCATTCAACGGCCCTTCGTGCACCAACTCGAGCTGGGCGATCAACCAGGTCCTCAGCACCCACACACGATGTAGACGAGATTGAGATCGGTAACACGGAAGTTGAGAAATACTCTGTCACCCATGGCCTAGGAAAGACATGGCTTGCACCCCTTACATATGGCGAGGGACGTCATCGAGCTTCAGTGAACTTTGACGACTTGGTTCGCCTAGACGAAGGAGAGTTCCTGAACGACAACCTGATCGACTTCTACACTACCTACCTATTCGAAAAGAGCAAAATTCCGAAGGACAAGGTTTTCTTCTTCAACACCTACTTTTTCACACAGCTCACCAACAATGCCGGATCGAAGTTGATCAACTACAAGGCGGTTGAGCGCTGGACTTCGAGGGCAAAGATTGACATTTTTAGCTATGATTATGTCGTGGTACCTATCAACCAGGCTACGCACTGGTATCTTGCCATCATTTGTAATGTCAAGAATATGGAGCGGAAACCCATTGAAGAGAATTTTGATGTTCTTGAACAAATTGGTGCCAACACAGAAGATCGAGTCGAACAAGTAGAACCACAGCCTGCTGGACAACAGGAATCTACACAGCAAGAAAATATGCCAAATAAGCAACCAAGCGGTGACATGACTCTATTTGAAGAAGCTCAGCTCGACCTCATCGATGCTGAGAGTACCGAGACTGGCACGGAGCTAAACACAACAAAACAGGCCTCTTCGGGCCCACGGTCGCCTCAAGGCAAGCCGTTACCTGCAGCACAGGCTACAATCGATGATTACGCGGCTCCTAGAACTGTTCTTTCTAATCTCAACACATCACCACTACAGCGCAAAACCAAGCGCAAATCACTAGGCCCCAGACGCGACCCAACCCAACCCGTCATCATCGTCCTCGACTCCCTCGGCCAAACTCGCAGCGCCACCGTGCGCGCCCTCAAAGAATGGGTCAGAGTAGAAGGCGAAACACGACGCGGCATGGAAGCCAGCATCAAGGAAAAAGGCCTGTACCCGAAATCCGAGCATATTCCCACGCAATCCAATTGGAGCGACTGCGGCGTCTACGTGCTTGGATATGTCGAGAAATTCTTGCAGGACCCGGACGACTTCACACATAAGCTGCTCACGGGTGAGATGTCGGCTGACGCAGATTGGCCGGAGCTCAGGCCCGCGGAGATGAGGAGTAATTTGCGGGATATCATTTTTGATCTGGCGAAGGAACAGAGACTTACGGAGGTGCCGGAGAAGAAGAAGAAGAAGAAGAGCATGAAGAGGAAGGCGGTAGTCGAAGAGGTGGTTAAGAAGCCTGAGGCGAAGCCAGAGTTGGCGGCCGCCGAGCCCGAAGTTCATACACCACAGACGAGTTTGGGGGGTGCGCAGATGGACGGTGCGCAGGTAGGACAGGCGCTTTCGAGCATTGAGCCTCCGTCGCCGGTGGGACTGAGCGGCGGGACTGTCGTGTCTCCCAGCGCGTTTCCTGTTCCACGACTTATGTCGCCATTCGCACCGGGTGTATGGATCCAGGGATCAGACGTTGTGCCCGAGAGTCCAACTGTCGAGAGTCCAATTGCTGAGAGTCCAACTGTCGAGAGTCCAATTGCTGAGAGTCCAACTGTCGAGAGTCCAATTGTTGAGAGTCCAACTATCGAGAGTCCAATTGCTGAGAGTCCAATTGTCGAGAGTCAAACTGTCGACAGTCCAACCTTTATCGGCAAAATCTCTGACTCGCCGCCCATCTACCCTCCACAAGACAGGGATAGTGCAAGCATGACATCTCCGCGCCTGAAGCGCTCGACTGGACGTATCTCACCTGAAGTTCGCATCGGGGCACGATCATCGCCTAGAATGCAGCGCAAGACGCAGCCAAACAACATCAAAACCACAGTCGCAAATGACAAAGGACCTACTACATCACCAACCACCCCCTCCAAACGCCGCCGACGGGACGACGACGAACTGCGCATGCCTCACCCAAAGAAACAGGCCCTCCAACCCTCACGCCAACACATAGGCAACTCAGACCACCCGATTGAAATCATCGATTCGCAGGAGATGCGAGCCGCGCGCGCTCCATCACCCACACGCCACATGTCGCCACCGCTCCAATACCTGCCTTCGATAGAGGACGCCAGACGCCAGTCTGTTGGCTATGAATTAGAGGGGAGTGTAGACACGCAGGATAGCTCGTATTTACTCGATACACCCATCGTCATGGAAGATCATATGGAGGATTTTTGCCGTAGCTCGTCGGATAGCTTCGGGAAGGGGACGCCGGCCGTGGGTGGATCGATGGGCGGTGTTTGAATGGGCGGGGAAAAGTTCTGTATGGCATGCATATATGGCGTTGAGGGTGTTGTTTCAGACGGACAGGGCATGATGGGGGGTGGGTTGGGCATGCGGTTTGGTTTTGGGTTTGGGGCATATGAAAGATGCACAGCTGGCATAATTTGGTCGGCGCAAAGGTATATGGCGATAGCAGCTACGCTCTGTTCCGCTGTAGCAAACACAAAATCATTCAAGGTCAAGTCAAGTCTAATTCGCGCCACCCCATGCTCCCCCGTCCACACACTACATGCCTGTCCTCCACCCACCACCCCCCATTTCAATCCCCTCGACCGCCGGACTCACCCCCTCCTCCTTCTTCTCCGCCCCTTCCCCCCACACAAGCCACTGGCCCGCCAGCCCCAAATCACACGCCGCCTGAAACACGCCGCACGCCTTAAACGCCCACGGTACCTCACCGGCGGCACTCGCGAAAAAAAACCACATCTTGAAGGTGTCGCCCACGACCCAATTGGCAATGACACTGGGGCGGAAGCCAGCGCAGCCGCGCCGCGCCCAGTTGGCGCGCAGCTGCGGCAGCGGTAGCGTAGCCTCGATGCCGAGCGCCAGCGCGCCCAGCGCCTGCGTGTAGGCCGGGTAGAACGGAGATGCGACAAAGAGGGCGTGCGAGAGCGCGGTGGCGGCCGCAAAGTACGCAATGAAGACCCAGTACGGGCGTCTCTTGCGCCATTCCCAGAAGGCAAAGGGGCGAGTGGATGCTCCGGTAGCGGCGCCAGCAAAGGGCATGTGGTGCGCGGGATCGGGCGCGCGGTGCGCCAGCGCAACGTGCAGGCATACGACGTGCGTGGCGACCATGAGGAGCGCTTGGATCAGCAGCGACGTCGAGTAGCGCGCGCCAAACCAGTAGAAGATCTTGAGGATGCTAGAGATGAGCATGATGAGCGGGATGTCTAGCGAGAAGCCGGTTGACGAGCGTGCGCGGTGCATGCTGTGGATTTGGTCCGCGTAGCTGGTTAGGGGGGAGAGGGCGATGCTGTGGCATGGGAGGGTTAGTTTTGGGAGGAAGGAGGAGAAAAGGGAATGGGGAGGGGGGGGTGCGGTACAAGATTGGCGCGATGTGCGTTACGATGGCGGTTAGGAGGGCCATTGTGTGCATGTATGTGTATGTGTGTATGTATGTGTATGTGTATGTGTATGTGTATGTGTATGTGTATGTGTATGCGGTGCGCGGAGGAGCCGGATGGCTGTGGATATGAGAGTCTGGCGTGTATGTTTTTTTTCCGCTGGGGCAAATTGATCCTCCTCCTTTTCAGCGCGAGCTCGACGTCGCAAAATATCCCCCTCCCCGTGCGAAAACAATTGTGGGCCACGGCGAAAGGAGTGCAGCATCGACAAATTCCCATTCCGCCAGCCCCACGCCAAGTCTCCCCCCCCCTTCCTCCCCTAGCCGGCCCGCAAAGCTTATCTCATCGTTTGCTCCACCCGCCCTTCCCAACACCACACACCACCGACACCCCTCTCCTCTCCTCTCCCTCACCCAAATTCCTCCGCAATGTCCCACAAAGCCTTCTTCTACGGCACCCTAATGGCGCCCGCAGTCCTGTCGCGCGTCCTCCACGGCCCGTACCCGCTGCACACTCCGGCCACCCCCCACGCCACCCCCGCGCTCCTCCCCGCGCACGCTCGCCGCAAAGTCCGCGGCAAAGACTACCCAGCCATGACCCCGGATGCAGCCGCCAGCGTGCGCGGCACGCTTGTCGAGGGGCTGACGGACGCGGACATGTGGCGGCTGGATGTGTTTGAGGGCGACGAGTATGCGCGGCGGAGCGTGCGCGTGACGAGGGTTGGCGAGGACGAGGAGGTGGTGGCCGAGACGTATGTGTGGGTTGCTGGGGAGGAGCGGTTGGAAGCTGGGGAGTGGGATTTTGAAGGGTTTGTTAGGGAGAAGATGGGGGCGTGGGTTGGGGGGGTGGGGGATAGTGGGTTCAAGGGTGAGTGGGAGTGTGGTGGTTTGACGTGTGTGTGTGCTGACCTAGGCAGATGTTGAGGATGCAGTGAGGGAGAAGGGGGTGTGAGGGGCGCAGGGAATGGAGGGAGGGAGGTAGGTGAGTGCTGGAGTTTTTGAAGCTGGGTTTGCGTGCTGGCGGAAGGCTGCAGGGATATTGTTTGCGCAGGTAGAATGGCGCCTGGGTGTTGTTTGGATTGGCTGACTGTGTTTGCCTAGGCCACTGACGCACTGGATACGGCACAGTCTGGCGTGTACCGACCAAGCTGCTTCACAACCGCCAGCGACCATCACCACATCTCAACAGCTTGCAACGAAAAACAATATAAACATAAGACTATCTCCCTATATACCACCTTCCGCCTACACCTTATTATACATAATCCTCAACGCCAAATTCTCCACCCCCCGGTATCCTCAAACACCGCCTTCCACGCCACCCTCGACCCCCCCCCTCCCTCCTTCGTCCTCGCCACAAGCTTGGTGTAATACAACCGCGCCTCTGCCCGAAGCGGTGTGCGATCCGTCCCCGCCCGTATCTGCAGCGCAAGCTGCAACATGTCCGTGCCATTGACCGTCCACGGGCCGATGCCCAGCCCAGGCTCGCCAGCATCCGTGCTAATCGTCAGCGCAGAGCCGTTCTCGCGCGCAATGTACCTGCCGCTGTACATCTTATCCGCCTCGTCGCGGGCCACGGCGTCGAACGCGGGAATCAGCGACGCCCCCAGCAAGTCCGCGCCGGGGAAGTTGTTCAGCGCAGGCGTCCCCGCCATCATGATGGTGAAGCCGAGATTGAAGTCGCGCGGCAGCGTGATGAACGACGTGTACTTGCGGAATGTCCCTGCTTTAGTGAACACGCTAGGTGTGCGGTGCGGCTGCGTTTCCCTGGCCAGCTGGATGCGCCGCACGCCCCAGGGGGGCCCTGGACGCGAGCAGGTCCGCGCTGAAGGTCGTGGGGTTGAGCCAGCGGCGGGTCATCGCGAGCTTGATGAGCTGCGATGATAGGATTGCGCGGCCAAAGGTCGACAGGTCGGCCGTCAAGGCGTACATATTACCACCACTGCGCCATGTCAGTTTTACACTTGGCAGGCTGGAAAAGGGGGAAGTTACGGGTTTGCGTCGCCGAGGCTGACGTTCCAGTATGTGTCTTTGACCGTGACGGCTTCATATCGACGAAGTGTTGCGTGAGGTCTTGTGCGACGTCAATCTTTGCACCCCGGTTGCCGTGCACGGCCGCCGTTTTATACAGCATATTCGCCCGGACACACGCTCCGGCGGCTGTGGGGCATTGCCGTGAAAAGCTCCCGAATGCTGGGTATGTTATGTAGATGAAGTTGCGATAAGGCAAAGAGTTTAAAGTTGATACAGGGGCCACGCTAGTGGCGCAGTAGGGATATGCTGCACCGCATACGATGCAGGGTCTTTACATTAGACGCACGTGTGGCCAGGCAATGTTTGATACTAATGATTGCAAAGTGAGTCGCCGCTCGGGATGTGCGTCGGCGATGGATTGCGTCAGGGGTCGGGATGTGGGGGGGCAGCGTTTTAATATTAACAATGCTATCAACTCGCACATGTGGTATACGAATTGTGCCTGTAGGAGAATCGAAGCCCAACGTGAGGAATGTATGCAAAGTTGCTTTGTGTTCAAGTTATGAAGTGTGTGTGTTGGTGGTTGCTAGTAGGGTCAATAACGATGATCTCATGTCCCTAATGCTTGCGCCTCGCACATTTGCCAGTATCTGCCCTTCTTCGCCAGCAGACTCCTATGATCTCCAGTTTCTACTACTCTTCCTTCGTGCATTACAAATATGATGTCTGCATTCTGTACTGTCGCCAGCCGATGTGCCACAACCACCATAGTCCTCCCCTTTCCAGTTTGCTCAAAAACGGCCTGGACTTCTTTTTCCATCTCTGAGTCTAGACTACTGGTTGCTTCATCCAGGAGCAAGACAGAAGGGTCGCGAATAAGCGCTCGTGCAATGGATATGCGCTGTCGTTGACCACCTGAGAGGGACACACCTGCTGCGCCAACATCGGTATTATAGCCGCTGGGCAGCGACGTGATGAAGTCGTGAATGCCCGCATCGCGACATGCCTTGTGTAAAGGATCCTCCAAATTCATTTCATCTTCCTCCGTGAGACCCAATAAGACATTATCTCGAATACTGCCGCGGAAAATTGACGGTTCCTGGGCAACCAGGCTCATTCTGTTCCGCAGGGTTTGTCTCGGTATTCCAGTGACGTCCTCGTCATTGTAGTATATTTTGCCATTCTGTATGTCGTAGAAGCGCTCCAGCAATGAAATAACAGACGTCTTGCCAGCTCCGGAGCTACCCACAATGGCGGCGAACTGACCATGCTCGATTTTCATAGAACACCCACGCAATACGGGTACATCCCGGGTGGGGTATTTGAACCAGACATCCTGAAATTCAATATCAGCCCCTTTCCACAGTAGCGAAGTGGGAAGTGTCCAGCGGTGATTATCTTCGTGCCTGATGGCGATTGACTCTTCGTCCTTAGCATTAGTGGTGCGCATTGCTTTGATGCGGCTTGCGGCCGCAGAAACTTGCGCAATATCTGAGGAGGGTTAGATTATCTCATAAAATATGCAGGTTTGACATACTCGGCCCAAAGCTCAGCCACTGTCCAGCGGCCAAGCTGCCTTGGATGATCGCAAGGTAGACGACCAAGAAGTTGAACGATGCAAGCGACCCCGTGGCCAAAAGCGTGCCTCCATACCTATTCGATTAGCAACGTTGATGGAGCACAGATGCTTCTTACCAGAGGGCGAAAGCCATGCACAACAGAACCAAGCTATCGCTCAAGGCAAAAACCGCACATGCAACCCTTGCCTCTTTCCACGACCTCGCAACATGAGCCATAAGCATCGCATCATACTTCTTGCAGATTGTGTGCTCAAGAGTCAAGCTGGATACCGTTCGGATCGCGCGGATGGCTTCTGTGGCGAAACGTGCGCTTTCAGCAAAGACTTTATTGCTGTTCGCCTCGAACCTGACTTCATGCCGCACACGATACCAGCCGCCGGCGAGGATAATCGGCAGAGACGATACGATGACAACCAATCCGAACTTCCAGTGAAACACGATGGCAATCGCGATGCATCCAATAACGTTGAAGATGGATACCATCACCATCGCCATATTAATGCCTAAGAGCTGCTGCAGCTGCGTTGGGTCGGTGGCTATCCGGGCAGTGAGCAGGCCAGAGGAATGATTAGGGTCGTCGAAGAAATCTATGCGTTTAGTAATGGTATTATGGAAGTACTCTCGACGATAGAACGAGATGGAGCGCTACCCGTCGTTAGCCCAGGTCGTTTTGAGAGAACGAAAATGACTCACTGCTGACGCCTTGTTCGAAATCCATCCCAGTGCAAAGTAACTGAGACCTACTCCTACCGCAACCGCCACTAGCATGAGGCACAGGAACGACGTCGAAATTACAAGTTTCTCGCCCCAGTATGAAAATGCCGATATGAGTCGTGCAAAGAGATATGATTGGGCAGGAGAAGTAGCTGATTCGACTTAGTTGGTTTCGTTTGTGCAAGAGTCCCGTAGCCATCCACTTACATCCTGCGCCGGCTGCTGCGACCACCAAGACCGCATATCCGGGCCAGTTCCGTTTTTGCTCAGACAGCAACATTGCAAGGCTTTGCATGACCCCTATATTTGAGTCCGTCCTGGAAGCCGTTCGGGGAGGCCGTGATTTGACCAACTTTGACTTGCCTGCCACGGGGGGCTTCTTCTTCTCATCGTCGAAATTTTGCTTAATCTTATCGTCGTTGCGCTCTGCTTCTACTGACGTTTCGTAACTCTCTTTCTCGCCAAGTGCGCTTCTTCTGTTGATATCTTTCTCGCTCTGGATGTCTGCGATGAAAGGCCGCGACATGCTCGTCGAAAGCTGCTGAGCATTTACTAGTTTCCAGTACGGGCCACCCACATCTCCTAGCAGTTCATTGTGAGTGCCAGTTTGTTTGACTTCGCCTTTTGCAATAACAACAATCTGATCCGCCATCTTGATAGTCGACAAGCGGTGTGCAATCACAATAGTTGTGCGTCCCTGTGACGCTTTGTCGAGGGCGGCTTGTACTATGCGCTCGCTTGTGACGTCCAGTGCGCTGGTTGCCTCGTCGAAGATGAGTATTCTTGGATTACGCACGATGGCTCTAGCAATTGCGATCCTCTGCCGCTGCCCACCGCTCAACTGGAGGCCATTTTCTCCAACAGAGGTGGAGTAGCCCTGAACTTAGCGTTAGCGGTCTACTACGCTTAGCATTACAGAACTATTACCTCGGGCAGGGCGTTGATGAAGCCATCTGCATATGCGTCTTTGCATGCTCGCTCAACGAGCACCCATTTTACTTCCGCCGGAGCATGCTCGTGGTCAGTGCCCACGAGGCCATATTCAATGTTCTTGAAAATTGTATCGTTGAAGAGGAAGGGCTCTTGTTGGACTAAACCCACTTGCGCCCTCCACCAATGTAGGTCGATACTATGGAGATTTTTCTCACCAATTGTCACTTCACCGTTACGGAGATAGTTGGCAATAGGGTCGTTCCCACCAAGCTCGTACCACCTTGAGATAAGCCCAACTATGGTGCCTGACAAACGTATTCGGGAGTCAGCATAATTCTTGAGCGTAGATTATGTAGAAATAGGCAACTCACTCTTCCCTGATCCGCTTGGTCCTACTATAGCTGTGGTCTGGCCGGCGGGTATACGGAGGTTGAAACCGTTTAGCACTCTGACATCGTGGCGTGATGGATACGCGAAGTTGACGTTCCTCAGCTCCAGATCGGAATTCAGGAAAATAGCAGAATCCTTCAAGCCAGTCGTCGAGGGCTTTGGCGCATCAATTGTCTTGAAGAAGATTGAAGCGGCATCAAGCGCATTTGAGGCGGCTGTCAAAGGAACTGAGATTGCACTTAGGTGTGCTATCATTGTCATAACTGACATCAAAACGCTAATCGAACGGTGAGTTGTTGCTGAACCGTTGAAGAGTAGGACTGACTTACATCACTAAAGCTTCAACACTAGTAAACTTGAAATCGAGGTACAGTCTGACGGCATACCAAAAGCATAATGCAAAGGTTCTATCAAAGTTAGCAAGGTTGAGCAGAGATAGCCCCGACTTACGCAAAGATGACGAAAAACACTGTCAAGGCATTAGAGCCGAAGTACGTCAACTGCCCGAGGACTGACCTGGTGAGTGTTGCACAGCTAACAAGGGCGACATTCTCTTGGTCATCTTGCTAGCCTGTTTGACGAGTTTTCCATATTTCTTCGAGATCTTTCCTTCCGCCCCACATGCTGCAATCATTCGTATGCTCAACAGAGCTTCGGTAACTAAGCTTGAAGCCTCTCGATCCAGTGCCTGGACGGCAGAATACTTCTTTACAACCAGGGGTGTCGTTACAGAGTACCAGGCAACGATGATGACAAGCCCGCTTGACGTTACCAGGGTCAATGCCCAGCTGTAAATACAACCAATTACTAATGCGACAGAGATAACCGCGATAGCTTGAATTAATGATGAAAGCCTCTCGGAAATACCCAGTTGTAGAATGTTGGCAGTGATCGTGATGATTGCGGTTGTTTGCCCAGCTGGTAAGGCGTCTAATGTGGAGATCGGTTGCATGAACAGAGCCTGGAGATAGTGAAGACGTATAGCCGCTGAGATCCGGAGACATGTAATACGGAAACCAAACTAGGTATTGTAAGATGGGTGGACAGGTTTAAGAGTTCCATATCTGCTTACGATGGCGATGTACGCGAGCAGGAATCTTCCAACGAATAGGTAGATCATGTAAAGCCTAGGGAAAATCAGAAATTGTAGATGATAGATTTTTCCAAGTGAGGCTCACACATATTGGCTTATGATGGACATGAAAGGCTTTTGAATTTGATCTGGTGACGTTATTGCGCGGGCATTGAAAGCATTCACCAGTCGCGCTAGAAAGAAAGGTTAGCATCAACATCTCGACAACGCAGCTTCTTTGTACAGCCTTTGCATACCAAAGATGATGTTCATCAGTGGGAGAGTTGCTCCAGCGCATATTGATGCTATGGTGGATGCCAACAACAGTGCCCAATCTTTCCATCCGGAGTAGGAGAAGACTCTCTACAGCAATTTTAGCCTACAGTTGTACATATGTGAGGATGTCTTACTAAACTCAACTTCCAACAGGAGGCTATCGACTGCATCCACGCCGTGACTTTACCAAGAATCAATAGCCAGCATGCTTTGAGCTTTGCCATCTTAGCGATGTAACAAAACTGAATGAACAAAGAATGCCTGGGAATTCGAGTTCGAACTCCGCTGCTTGTTACAAACTACATGTTCCATTCAATCCGGGCGATGGACATGCGGTAGACTCTGTTAAAACCCAGGTATGCCGTACCATACTTCCGGTCTCCTGAAGAAAATTGTTCTAGCAGCCATCGGTGCTAGCACATAACAGCTTTTGTCTCGACGATAGTGATTAGCAGAGGGCCCAATACAAACATATTGCACACATAAAATTATGCAACTCAGTGCGCCCAGAAGCCTTTCCGTTGATGCGCAGTGATACCCTTGCAAGGGTGGGTTGCGGCAATATACAAATTAGACGAACTCTATCTCGAATCGGCGGCCCCTCGGCTTTTCTTTCTTGTGATTGGATCAGTCAGTATCCGCTCACTCGGTCCTAGCATGGATCCTCTTCGCTCCACTTATCTGATGGCTTATCTTTAGGAAAGCCAGGTCGGGTATGTTTTCACTATATTACATATGAAAGTATTTTGCAAAATTTCTCAACCGTCAGAAGCATGTGTCAAAGCATGATGTGAGGGGCAGCAAGTGAACTCCGGGCTCATGATGGTGTACACTCGCTCTCAAAAGATTGAATAGATTATATACGGAGGGCTAATGCTCTATGCTGCTCTGCCGAGCACAAATATGCCGCAGCCTAGCGAGGAAATATTGTGCGAATTGTGGTGGTGAAAGGGTTTGATGCTCAAGCAAAAGGCAAGCTCTATGGAGAAGAAACACCTCTTACTTCGTCTATCATCTGACGTACGGTATCTCCAAGCTCCTTGACCATGTGCTTGTCTCGTGGAAGAGTACGACCCTTGGCATGATCAAAGATAAAAGCAGTATCGGGGTCGCAGATATTATAGAGGGCAATATTCCCGTGTAGATAAGGGTCTAGAGATCCCACTGAACTTTTGTTAGCATAAGATCTAAAGTTCGGAATAAAAACTGACTTATGTGTACCTTCGGGACATTGATCATCAGATCACATTCGTCTGCGAGCACTAATCCATCAAGAATCGGCCGCATGGGTAGCCATCCGCCGAAGAAGAGTGCGCACTTCAGCATTGGGATACGTCCTTCATTGTGGTCTCTCATTTGCTCGTGAAGCGGCAATGTACCAGCAATTGTAGCTCCTTCCGAATACCCCATAATACCATCAAACGGGCTTTCTTTCTCCATAATCTCGTATCAGTACTCCAGGGTTTTCCGAGCGCTGTCGTCGATCTTTGCCACTCCGTAAGTCATGAGCTCTTGCATGGTCATTTCGAGCGTCTCGAGCTGAGGAAAATCGCGGATACGTTCTAGTACGTCTACATTCTCGCTATCGCCATCACTTGGTACAATGAAGCGATAGTACGGGACCCCGCCAAAGAATTCTTCATAACCTGCCGGCGGCGTGACTTTATATGGGCCTTGTATGAAGTGGAAAGTAGAACTGTCGTCGGACTCGAGCTCCTTCACAAGAGGGGCGAGTTGAACTTTGAATTTCTTACTTGTCAATAGAGTAATCTGACCAGTTGCTGATTCAATTCACTTCGGTGCTCCCGTAGGCTCCAGGTAAACATAGGAGTCTCGTGATTGTTAGGCGGGCGTACGTTAGATCAAGGGGTAAGGGCAAAGTTTGAGATCTGGCTTTTACCAAAGCATGAAAAAAGCACCAGAATGCTTCGCATTATGCATCAAGTCCCTGAATGAGACCCTTGTGCAGGGCGCGCTCTCCAGGGCAAAGCCAGGCATGTCCAGATCGTCCAAACTAGACGTACCTACTCAACGCGCTACAAAGAACCCTCGTCGGCAATTTGCAGTTGCGACACTTATGCACGTGGCGGCTAGTGTTAATCTGCTCAAGTGGTGTAGCGCCGGTTATTACACATTCTGGTAGTGTTGAAGGCCACTAGAATCCGGGCAACAGAAAAACAAGGATCAGGGGCCGGTCCTGAAGCCGTGAGTGGGGTAACTCTCCGAGGAGTGAAAGAGTCTGAACCCCTGTGTGTTACTTGAGTGCGTACATAGATGAGATTCTAGCCACGCTGCAATATGATTCGACGGATAGGGCCCGGGTAAAAGTACGCATGCAAGGACAACGGAGTCTGGGGCACTACCGACGAGAGATGCCGCCTAGGGGCCAAGACGCCTAGGCTCATTCGAGCCAAGTCTGCCCGAAACGTTATCTCAACTTCATTTTCACTTCTACCTGACGTCTAACTTGGGCCCTCGTCACGTCAAATCGTCGCATATGCCCTCGTTAATTACTTTTTTGCAAACTCGACAATGTTGATGCTGCATAATGTGGAGCGATGAGGATACTGCCTCGTAATGTGGAGGACGAACGGCAACATCAGTCCGACTCACCGAACAGCTTGTGTAGTTTAGGCAATCGTGCTTAGTTACAGATGTCCAGTCACTATGGAATAGCCTAGACAAAAATTCGGGAATTACAATCAGCGGTTTCATTTACCACCCGAGGCTGATCGTTCCCCAGTTCCTGATGGCAAGGTTCCTGTCATAACTTTATCGCGGGCAACACACAGTGTGACAGCATCAGTGACATGGAGCTTTGGACAGGTATTCAGCCTTATTAAAGGCTTAACTTGCGCTCGATCTCTTTGTAATACCCGTTTGTAATACCAGGTTAGTTATAAACCATGCAAGCATTGCCGTTCCCTGGCACTACTAAAAGCGATACCAACAACCTGGCTGAGGCCATAACATGTTCCGGATAGGATCACTATACCAACCGGCTCTACCTGTGCTCTAGAGCTTTATAGGATTTCCATAATCTGCAATCTGAGATTGCATTGTGGTCATAGGATTAGAGGTTGTGACTTTAGGCTAGCCAAGACTCCTTGACAGCACGAAAGTACTCTTTTGATATGAGAAATTAAATAATTATCCTAGATTCAAAGGCCAATATTCGGTCAGTCAATCCGACGATCGGTCTTTTTGTCGAATTGGGCGACATCTGCTCGGAGTTCGGAGGGTGCATGCAATCACGAATTCGGAACAAAGGAGGCATGCATTACCGCCACTTATTTTACCTGATCGATCAAAGATACTCCTATCGCAATCTCGGATGCAATCCGTCTGTCCCTGATCATTTGCAAGGCGGTTACGGAATAAGTGCAGAGCTTGATTCGAGCACCGCATATTGGGCCTCAATACCAGGACAAAACAAAGAAGATGCATCTGGAGCACGTAATATACACTACCGGCTAAATACCTCAATCTCGGATTGCGCCTGTACGTCACATGTGAATGCAAAGTTGTATACATGTACGGTCACAGTCGAAGATCTCACAAACTTGTAGCCTCACCTTGCATGCATTTGAGCTTCTTACCGAGTAGGTACTCATGCCTTGGCCTTACGATTTTCTTGCTGGTATTGCGACTTGAATTTCGCCATTTCTTGCGTTCAGCCGGCAAGACGTTCCAAAATGGCTCCATTCGCTCTCACGCCCACCGTCGAGCGAAACGACATCCCAGACCATGGCTGGCCTACATCAGTGCAGTCGAATTCTGCCGATACCGCATCGACCCCGCCGGCTAGCTCTACTCCCGTCCCTGATGAACAACCTCCACAAGGTTCTCATGGAGATACTGGATACACCAACGGCGTAAATGGGCATACAAATGGCACCAATGGTCACGAAACTACCACCAATGGCCACGAAACCGCCACCAGTAGCCACGAAACCTCCACTAATAGCCACGAAAATGTTAGAAATGGTCATGTGAAGGGCGCAAATGGCCACGTAAATGGCACAAATGGCTATACAAATGGTACGAATAGTCACATAAACACTTCAACCGATTCGGAAGCTACAAATGGTTCATCGTATGGGACTAGCACACCTAAGTCAACAACGTCTTATGAAGACGCATACATCCACGGTTACAAAGAGGGCTATTCGTCTGGGTTCACCAAGGCTCATGTTGAATTGAAACATCAGCCTATTGCCATCATTGGCATGTCTTGTCGCCTCCCTGGAAGCGTCAGCACACCAGATGAGTTTTGGGAGCTTCTCACCCGCACCAGGACTAGTTTCTCGTCCATCCCCGCCAATCGCTTTTCTGAAAATCGCTTCTTTCATCCTAATCCCGGCAAAGGTGGCATTTCCAATGCTCGGGGAGGAAATTGTGTGTATTCCATACTTATTGTAACGAGTGGCACTCACTGACCTTGCTGCAGTCCTAACACATGATCTTACCGCTTTTGACGCTCCATTCTTCGGGTTCACTCAACAAGAAGCTATCAGCCTAGATCCCCAGCAACGGCTTCTTCTTGAATGCACATTTGAGACGCTTGAGAGTGCAGGAGTACCAAAACATGAAGTTTTTGGAACAAATGTGGGTGTTTTTGTCGGTGGTTCGCTATCAGAATACGATGCGGACTTATTTAGAGATCCCGAGACAATGCCCATGTACCAGGCCACAGGTACGACTACCAAGTCATTCACAATCACTAGCTTAGCGTGTGAGAAATCATCAATAGCTGACCTTTGATAGGCTGTGCAATGGCTATGCAATCTAATCGCATCTCACATTTTTTCGATTTTCGCGGACCAAGCTTTACAGTCGATACTGCCTGCTCATCAAGTCTCGTTGCTCTACACACCGCGTGTCAGAGTCTTCGAAGTGGAGAATCGAGCATAGCTATTGCGGCCGGTGTCCATCTCAACATGCTTCCAGAAGTCTGGATCTCATATTCAATGTCAAGACTCTTTGGAGATGATGGCCGATCTTATGCTTTCGACCAACGAGGCACTGGCTATGGGCGTGGCGAGGGATGCGGTATGGTTCTTTTGAAACCTTTGGAACAAGCAATCAAAGACAATGACCCTATTCGTGCTGTGATAACTGGAAGCGGCATCAATCAAGATGCGAAGACGCCAGGCATTACAATTCCCAATGGCTCAGCACAGGGTGAGTCGCGAGGAATGGACATGCCTCTCAATCTGACTGACCTTCTTTCTAGAGGCCCTTATACGCTCGGTATACCGTGAAGGTGGTATGGATCCACGGCATACTGGTTACGTAGAAGCACATGGTACACTTATTCTCACAAAACTTCTCGAGGCCCACTTACTGATTCACATAATCTAGGCACCGGTACACGCGTTGGTGACCCTATCGAAGTGTCTGCACCCCACAACGTGTTTGGAGAAGATAGGAGCAAAAGAAAACCCTTATATATAGGGTCTGTAAAATCTAACATCGGCCATCTGGGAGCTGCTGCCGGTAAGTATTCTCCGATAATTATATACCTAACGTACTAATCAATTTAGGAATTGCAGGCCTCATCAAAACAGCACTGATGATGGAACATGGATTTATAGTTCGAAATTATGACTTCAAGTATCCCAATGAGAAGATACCATTTGACGAGTGGGGTCTCACAATTCCGATTAGACAACAACCATGGTCGCTCGGGAAAAAGTGGGCGAGTGTAAATGGTTTCGGCTTTGGTGGTACAAATGCAAGTATATGCTGCATAAGTTGTATGATGGTAACTAATTTGTGTTATTTGGTACTTTAGGCACACGTAGTTTTGACTCGTGGACCACTTGAGCGGAAAACCATGAAGGAAGAGATTGACACACAGACCCAGGAGCGCTTATTTGTGCTCTCTGGAAACGACAAGACTACAGCTGATAAGACAATGAAGTCGCTCGGAATATATCTCGAACAGCGGCCAGAGGTTTTTCGAAACGATCTGCTAAGCAATCTTGCTTATACTCTTGGGCAGCACAAGTCAATACACCAATGGCGAACCGCAATCACAGCTTCATCTGGCGTGGAGCTTGTTGAATCGCTCTCCGGTGGCAGGGTCATCCCCGTAAAGCAGGAACTCGATGCCCTTCGGCTTGGATGGGTCTTTACTGGGTATGTAACAATAAATTCTAGGGTACGATTGACACAAAAACTAACTTTTTGCTTCAACATATAGTCAAGGCGCGCAGTGGTGGGCGATGGGGCGTAAATTGTATCAACAGTATCCAGTATACGCTACCGCTCTCGATAGGGCTAGTTCTCATCTATCATCCATTGGGGCAGGATTTTCTCTTTTAGAAGAGTTGGAAAAAGATGAAAAATCGACAAACGTAAACGTTGCTCATATCAGCCAACCAGCCTGTACGGCCGTACAACTGGCATTGGTGGAGCTTCTATTCTCGTGGAAGATACGACCAACTGCTGTTGTTGGCCACTCGAGTGGGGAGATCGCTGCTGCATACAGCGCTGGTATTATCAACTTCGAAGATGCGATGACGATTGCCTACCACCGAGGTCGCCTCATACCGATACTAAAAGAAAAGTATCCCACGTTGGATGGCTGCACGATGGCCGTAGGGACGGGTGCGAGCGATATCATGCCGCTGTTAAACAAAATTTCATCAACAATGGGTGAAGCTCGAATCGCTTGCATCAACAGTCCATCGAGCGTTACCTCCGGAGACGCCGGCGCCGTTGTTGAATTACAAAAGCTTATTGAAGAGGTACATCCTGGCATGTTCGCTAGACGACTAGCAGTAGATACGGCGTATCACAGTCATCACATGAACCTCGTCGCAAAGGAGTACACAGAATCGCTACTCAGACTGCAACCTCCAAGCACCTCGGAAGTGCGCTTCCATTCTTCTCTTCTCGGTCGCCTAGCCAAATACTCAGACCTGGACGCATCTTACTGGGTACAGAATCTGACTTGCGCTGTCCGTTTTGACGAAGCGGCACAGAGCATGTGCGAGCCGGTTGGAGATTTCAGTACTGGTATCAATTTCTTGGTTGGGCTCGGTCCACACGCAGCTCTCCAAGGGCCCATCAAACAGATCCTTAAACATGTTGGTGGGGCAGCGTCCGAAATCCAATACTCCTCTGCACTATCTAGGAAAAATAATGCTGTCCAAACAGCTCTCGCACTTGCAGGCACCTTGTTCGTTAAGGGTAGCATGCTTGACACGGGTGCCATTAATTTCCCAAAGCCCTTCGAGAGGCCACCACAAATCCTCACAGGCATGCCACGCTATGCCTGGAACCACTCCACATCTTACTGGCACGAATCGCGGCTGACAAAAGTTCACAAGTTCCACGATGCTCCAAGGAACGACTTAATAGGTGTAGTAGCTCCATACTCAGATGATATAGAGCCGACGTGGAGGAATATTCTGCGCTTAGGTGATGTGCCTTGGCTCAGGCACCATCAAATGCAAGGTGTGACGATTTTCCCGATATCAGGATTCGTCATAATGGCGATTGAGGCCATGGCCCAGCATGCCAGGGCCAAGAATTTGGAATATCACACAATAGAGGTCAAGGATCTCAATGTAATCACCCCGATCATGCTTACAGAAGAGGATATAGAACTCACCACTACTCTAAAACTAAATTCAGAGTCACAACAGGGGTCATCCTACGGTTTCCATATCCGTTCGTGGTCGAAAAGCAAAGGATGGGTAGAAAACTGCACAGGCCTCATATCTATTCATATCGACGATAGTAATGAGGTGGACGGAACACGCGTTAAAGACCAAGAACAGCACAAGCTGAACACGCACGTAGCGGCGGTCAAATTCAAATCAAATCAGCCAATTCCTGCGCCAGATATGTACGCAAGCCTTTCCGAGATCGGCGTTTCCTACGGAACCACTCTCCAAAGTCTCAGCGATTGCCAAGCCTCTCTTCAAACTGCATATGGAAAGATTACAGCATCCAATACAGTCTCGGAGATGCCCAATCACCATGAAACAGACTATGTATTGCATCCAACCATCCTCGGACAACTCATCACTATGTACTGGCCTGTTTTTAGCGCGTCAGGACCTCTCAGTACAGTTCATCTTCCCTCTTCGATTGGCAAAGTAAGGATATCATCAAAAGCATTGAAACAACACAAAGTTCCCGGAAGTACAATACATGCATTTTGTCAAACGTCGGAAACACTTTCCAACTCGAAGCCAAACAAGCTATCCATGCTAGCCACGACCGACACGAATGAGCATCTACTCTCAGTTGAAGATCTGCTGATTACGCCCATTATCGAAACTGATGCTGGAGTTGAGGAAGTAGGACCTCGCGAGCTGTGTTACAAATCCGAATGGGAACCAGCCACTTTAGGAAGCGAAATCGATGGTGCAGAGCAACCAACTTTTGATGCAGAAATAGTCATCATTCATAACGAGACAGCCCCACAGAGCGAACTGGCCGCTATTCTGTCCGATCGATTACTAGCACTAACGGGAACGGTACCAGCTATGGGCTTACTCGAGAGTGTAGCTGACATCGCAAAAGATAAGCTGTGTATCTTCATTGTAGAACTTGAAAAACCACTACTGGCTAGCCTGGATGAACCGGCATCCAAAGCGCTGCAGCAGCTCCTGACAAGTGTTCAAGGCGCTTTATGGGTAGTGCAAGGCGCATATCCGAACTCGAATAACCCGGATACCAACATGATCACCGGTCTTAGCCGCACACTACGCTCTGAAGGGGCTCTTATGAAGTTCATAACGCTTGATATGGATGCTCGCAGAGAATCGGACCGCGTAGAGCAAGCTTCTACAATTCTGCATGTATTCACTGAGACACTCTGCAAAACCTCCAAGACGGAGGAGACAGAGTTCGTTGAGCGGGAACGCGAGTTGTTGACACCTCGAATTGTCAATGGCGTTTCGCCGAACGAGTTTGTGCATCATCAGATTCATCCTCCACCAACCGAGCCTGCGTCTTTCACAGACATGCAAAGGCCACTACACGGGAGACTTGAAACCCCCAACGTACTCGACAGTCTCACATTTGAGGACTACAAGTTACCGTCGCTGCTTGACGATGAAGTCGAATTTCAAGTCAAGGCCATTGGTTTGAACTCCGAGGATATAAAGGCAGACCCAGCCATTGGCTTCGAATGCAGTGGCGTTGTCACTGCCGTTGGCGCTAATGTGCCGAACTCTCACGTCGGTGATCGCGTCGCTGGTCTCACACCCAACGGCTCTTTGTCAACTGTTACTCGCGCCCATTATCCCTTTCTGTTCAAACTTCCGAACGATATTACGTTCGCATCAGCCGCGAAAATCCCGTTGGCCCACAGCACGGCATCCTATGCATTGATAGAGCAGGCAAGATTGGGTGAGGGAGAAACCTTGCCAATATACAACGCTGCAAGTGCAGTTGGACAGGCAGCTCTTCAAATTGCGCAGATGGTTGGTGCCGAGATTTGGGCCACTGTCCAAACCCTGGTTGAAAAAAAAAAACTGCTCATGCGCGAGTTTGGCCTAAAAGAGAGCCATATCCTCTACACTAGTAGCCGGTACCTGACTGAGAGTATCAACGATGCAACTAGCGGACGTAGTGTAGATTTCATTTTTTGACAGCCTTGCAGAAAGTCATTTTGACCTCGCAACGTATGACACTCTAGCAAGCTTCGGACGGCACATTAGTCTCGGGTCACAGCGGTCGCTAGAGACTAAGCATTTAAAAGATAACACCCAATTTCCGTCCATCGATATGATTACCTTAATCAATCACCGCCCAAAGGTTGTTCAACGAAGTCTTGCAGACGTGGCTCGAATGCTCAAGCATGGTAAAATACAGCCACTACAAGAGATTGCGTCATATGGTATCTCCAAGATGACTGCAGCTTTACATGCCGTCCAAGCAGCCGGCTTACATGCCAAGGTTGTCGTAGTGCCACTAGAGGATCAGCTTGTTATGGTGAGTATCGACCTTCCTGACATATTTGCTTCGCTAACCATTCAAGGCCCCTCGCATTGAAAAGCATGTTACCTTGCTACTTCAGGATGCTACATATGTTCTTATCGGTGGTACAGGTGGCCTCGGGCGCAGCATGGCAAGATGGATGGTTTCAAAGGGAGCGAAAAATATAGTTTTGTTTTCATGCAGCGGCACTCTACAAGGAAACGCGAAGGAGGAGATTGACCAACTTAATCAGAGTGGCGCTAACGTTGTAGCCCGCAGTTGTGACGTTGCAAACCGGGCTTCGGTTGATCAACTGATCTCTGATGGATTGGCTGGCCTTCCTCCAGTACGCGGGATCGTTCATGGTGCGATGGTGCTTCACGTAAGTCTGTTTTGCATATCTATGAAGCATTTTAATACTAATACAAGTGTAGGATGTTCTCTTTGAGAAGATGACGCACCATCAGTACGTATCTGTAATCGAGTCCAAGGTGCAAGGCGCCTGAAACTTCCACCATGCGCTCTATGAAATTGGGGTGCCACTCGACTTCTTCATCGAGATATCCTCTGCTGCTGGTGCTGTTGGAAATCGCGGCCAAGCAGCATACGCCGCAGCAAACACCTTCCTGAATGGTCTTGTCCAACATATTCTCGGTCAAGGTATCCCAGCCGCATCTATTGATTTGACAGCTGTCTCAGATGCTGGATACTCGGCGCAAGACGCGGAGAAGGCCGCAGAGGTTGCGAGGAATCTCGGCGGCGATACTATTTGTGAGGCTGAAGTATTAGCATTGATTCAAGCTGCCATCGAGGGCAAACTATCAAGTTGTAACGGGCACCCCATCACTGGCATGCGAATTACACCTACGATGCGTCCCTTCTAGTCCAACGACGCGAAGTTTGTACATCTTCTGCGTACTGCAGAAGCAGCATCAGCGTCCCCCGCGACCACAACAAAAGTGTCTTGGAGTGCTGCTTTCAAAGCCACGCCGAGTCGTCCTGACGCTGAATCAGTGGTCTGCAATGCCTTAGTCGAGAATATTGCTGAAGCCATCTCGATGGAACCAGAAGAGCTTGACACGAGCCGAGCAGTTAGCCACTATCCGCTGGGCAGCCCTACAGCAATCGAGGTTAGGAATTTCATCACCAGAATGTTTGAAGCAAGTCTACAGGTCCTAGAGTTATTGGCTAGTGGTAGTATCGAGAGTTTGGCGAAGGTAGTCTGCACCAAGACCAAGGTGACGCTATCTGAGGAATGATGGCATGAGCCTTGACCGAGATAATTTGGATCTGCGAGATTTTTGGGTTGGGGTTGCACGGCTTTATTTCTTGTATCTAGCTTTATGCTTTTTTTTTCTTTGCACATATATTTTACTTGTTTAGTTCCATGCGCCATCGTAATAATCATATCGGGTCTGATGAAACACCGCTTTTAGGATGAGCACGGCACGACTACACTAGGCGATAATTAACTTACAATGCTTAGTGGCTACGTATGAGTATATTTGCTGTATTTCGAAAGACTAATGCAAACTTATTTAGACTTATAATCGTCTCTTGCAAGATTAGAATATAAACTTATCTCATTACTACGCCCAAACCTGATAGGGTCTTTCTCGTCTATTATTAGAGTGGCCCGCGGACTGATCAAGAGCTCTATTCTACTATTATTCTGGAAGCTATCTAATAGATATAGAGTAATCAAGTCGGCCAGGTTGTTACGGTGCAGGAAGTTAGTAGATTCTAAAAGAAAAAATCATAGTTCACGGCAAGTCCCTTGATGTTCACCTCGCCCTCTTGAAGTTCGCACGGGACGAATGTCTTGTTAGAACGCAAGCGAAAAACGTGGCCCCGGACAGCTTTGTTTGCTAGCCCATCTACGGGAATGGGTTTATTTCAGCAGGCGCGTGAGCTTTCTGATAGCTACGCTTTGATACCATATAGCACGGTAGCTTCAAGCGCGATGAAGCGGCTGTGAAGGAAGTGAATACTGGAGGTCCTATAGGCGCCGTTGTGGACGAAAATTTTACCTAAGGCTTTGAGAGTAGCACCGAAGATTTCCGGCTATTCTTCAGGATGGGGGAGGCTATTGTACCTAAGGCGTCGGTATTGTTGACTAGCCTAGTACACGCTAAGAACCGAAGACATACACAGTCTGTGAGAGTTCTAGGTCTTCGCGGCTTAGACTACGCTGGAACCTAGTAATGGCAAGGAGAGTGTCGGCAGTGGCTATGATAACGACCAAGAAATTGCGAATATAGATGATAGAGAGTTGGTGGGAATGATCACGCCGTCAAGCGCTGAAATCCTTCGTTATCTCCTCTGCTAACCGGAGGAACGACCTAATCAAACCCGCTACGTCTTAATGCTTTTCCTGCTCACTAGCGTTGATCTCTATACTAAGCAGCGGCAGTCATTTATCGAGCCTCAGCTCGTTGAAGGGGTATACAATGGGACAGAGGACATCTAGGCCAAGATGGGGTAGGTGGTCGCCAGACATAGCCCACATGGCATCGGACGACAGATTGGCATAGCATAGAGTACTAAGTCCCAAATAGTCGATGCAGTCGACCAGATTAAGCTATAACGAAGCATATCGCTTTACTACATTGCATGAGGTGTTTATAATTTGGAGACTAGGTATACGGTTCATTAGATGCTATTCATGTAGCACGTCGCTGTAACGTATTGCTCGGGTACCAAACTTCGAGAGAAGAGCGGTGCAGTACGCTACTTTGCCGTATTGCTTAGACATGGAGTTCAAAGATGTTTCGGTTGATTGGATGATATTTATGACGCTTTGTGTGGTGTTGCTCATGACTAGATATAGTTGGAACCTTGGCCGGTATTATTCCTATTCATAATTCAATCTCTTTCCTTGGGGCTACATGACTTTAGCATTGCCTGTAGCATGTAGCATAGTCGTGCGTAATGCATGCTTGTTATACTAGCCGTGGTGAATTTCGAGCTCGCCTTTTCCATTGATCCTGGGGCTAATTATCAAGCCATGCTCGTAGATACCCCCATGTCGAAGCTCCGCTAGATGCCAATGCTTCTGAGGGTAAGCCATCCGCGTTGCGCCGGAAAGCATAGCGCAGAATAGCGCCAATTCTGGCCGCCCGCTCAGCCATATCGCGAACTCTGTCACGTTGCCTCTCATCTCCAATTCCGGAAGCAGACCAGAACTCATACCAGAAAGCTTCATGTAGTCGTGAGCGACAGGCATAGTCGTGCCAGCCACTGCGGTCCATGTACCCCGTCATTAAGAACAGGCAGTCTAGCTCCATACCAAAGGGCATTATCGCCGCAAGAGACCAGTCGACGATTCCCGTAATTTCATAGGTGTCTTCAGAAATTAAAATATTGGTCGTAGAGAAGTCCCTATGCGTAAGAACTTGCGGATAATCCGGTGCAAAGAGTTTGGGGAGGCTATGCTCTAGCTCTAACACTACTGAGATGTCAAGCACGGATGACAATCTTAGTAAAGCGAGTCTGTGTTGAATCTTCTCCAGTCCCTCCGCTCGTGCCTCTACTGTCATATACAGCGGCTTTGACCAGCATCGAGCAAAGTACCTAGAAAGTATAAGTGTTGGTCCACGCTCGAATATTAAGCAACACGCTATACCTACCTACCTGGCAAGGTGCTGAGCAAAGCAAGCATGCCTAGCCTCCGTTGCTTCATCCATGTCAACCTGGCAGGCAAGAGCATTGAGGCATGAGACTCCCGGCAAGAATGGCATAGTATAGATGGCCAGGGAGGGAACCGCACGATCTACCATGCCACGAAACGATACCTCTGGCACTAAGGAGCCGTGGATCTCCCGTGCTAATTTTATCATGCTCTCATCGAAGTGGGCTTCTGACTCTCGGAAAGATACAACAAGGGCCTGCTTCGCTAGCTGAGTACCTGTGCAGACAACAGTGTAGCTCATTGAGCCTGGAGTGTCGACATCATAGACGTCCAAAGCATCCGAGACAGATCGCGCAATTCGGTCACACTCGATCCGGGAAGGGTATTCGCGCCCCTTGAAGAAATTGTCGACGGCCCGCTTAGCCCAGGATATCTCACTCATGATATCTCCGCAATTGATAACGAGTCGGGTGAACATCAAAGGTGCGAAATTCCCAGGAGCGGGGTAGGTCAGCCGCTGGCTTGGCAGCACCTAGAAAGAATAGCAAGGGAATTTGCTTGAATTGCTCCCTTCATAACTAACTTTAGAGTTAGAGTCTAAGCGCCAAACAGTGCAATCGTGTTGGCTTGGTGTGCTTACTCATAACGATTTCGACGGCCCCTCGTCAATCTTCACTACACTTCCACTACGCCCGCTCGATAGCTAGAACAATGATCTATTCCTCTATCATTCCCAAGCTCGTTTCTCTCGTCACAAAAGACTATAAATTACGCTCCCCAAAAAGTAAGTAGTTTTATAAACCCAAAAAAAAAAAATCCACATCATCCATTCTCAACCGAAAATCCAAGATACACCACCGAAAATCATTGATCCCCCGGATGAAAAAGACCCAATCCCCTCAATCCCCAGCACCAACCCAACCACATTCTCCTCCCTCCCCACCGAACTCCTCCAACACATCTTCTCCTCCCTCGACGTCCCCGCACTCCTCAAGTGCCGCTGCGTCTGCCCGCGCTGGACCGCCTGCATCCCCGGCTCCTCCCCCGCGCTCCGCACAGCCCTATTCCTCCCCGCAACCATCCCGCCCCAGGATCCCGCCCCACCACCACCACCCCTGCACCTCGACTTCGAAATCTACACCGACGCAACAAGCGAGTCGGACGTCCCGCGCCGCGTGGACAGAGTAGTCCTGCTCGCCCAATCGGTTGGTTCGCCAACGCTGCACCCGTTCGTGCGCCACATTGACCGGTACGTCAGGGTGGGCATGCCGGATGTCGAGGTCGGGGGCGCGCAAGTGCTGCGTTTTGCGAGTCTACGCAATGTCGCGGGCGCGCTGGTGCAGCCGGATGATCTGGAGTGTGTGCGGAACATGCTTATTACGGTGCCGGCTGTGACGCAGGTGTTTCTCAAGTTTAGCTGGAAATTGCAGGGCGGGGCGAAGCGACACTTGCATGGTCCGGAGACGCTGCGGCGCTGTGTGCTTTCGGATAGTGAGGGCGTGCTATTTGTGGATTTGTTCAGCGTGGTTGAGAATCAGGTTAGTCGGATATTGGGCATAGCGGCGGTACGGCACATCAATCGGTTGCGGTCTTCTTCAGTTGCGGTGAGGAAATTTAAAGAGAGGATTGTGGCGATTGTGAATGATTGATTTTTGACTTGTGGTGCTGTCTTTTACCTTGGATCGTTTTTTTTTTGGGGGGGGAGCGCTCTATTCGGCCATGTTGTCTGATACTACTACTCGTACGCCCTAATTCCTATATACCTAGTATCTAGGTTTATTCTTAAGGTTTTACTCTACATTAAGATTAGTACATAGGTAGTCAAAGAAGGAGTATATTAGTATTTACGGTAGTAATCCTGATAAAATTTAGACAACCAAGTTATCTACTAACTTCCGCCAAGTTAACCATACGCATGCCTTTATAGCTGAAGAAATACCTAGCCGAATAGAGCGCTCTTTTCTTTATGGGGACGTGTTATTTAGCCGTACACGATAATTATTTGGCTATGTAGCCTACCTAGGGAGGTCAACAGATAATCTGTAAATGAACACCCAATCTACCCGTAGGTAGATATGCAGGTACTTCAAGAATCTATTTCCCTACCTCCCCCTTAAGAAAACTTTACATCAAACCTTATAAGCTAGGGCACTTCTATTCTATTAGGATTTATCTTGAACCCAACACAAGACAACCTACCTCCAACTGTAGCTAGACAGGATACCAGTCATGTAAATAAGCACCAGCACTTATCCTCTGACCTACATCAAGCAAACCACACAGCCAAACAACCACCTCCATCTCGCACCGCCAAATAACCCGCCCCCTTTTTACGAACGCCCCCGATCCTGGGGGGGGGACGAGGAATACAAACTTGGTGTGAAAAAAGGTACATCTAGGTTCCATCATCCAGTCAGATTTGCCCAGCATGCACGCGGACAAAAATCGCGAATCGAATGAGTACCTCTTCCACACTCAAAAGTCTCGGCCTCACCATATCGGCGCTATTGCAAAGATGGGATGGGGGGTTGTTTTCGTGTGGATGTAATACTTGCGTGGATAGCATTTGGCACCCGATCAAAACTACGCCAATATTCTACATTGGGGCACGTGCGTAATTCCGCACTCATCGTTGTCTGGATATGCAACTCGCGCAACAGGCCATCAGCCACTTGAACGTTCAACCCGAACGCCATTCAATAAACCCATCTATACAAAACCCTCACTGGAGTAGCCAATACTCCAACATCTAAATATATAAATAAAATACCAACCCTCCCTGCACTCTCCAAATTCATTGCGTGCTCTCCCCAATCTCACGCCAACATATACCTCAAATTCGGCAACCCGGCTACAATCCCCCTGACCACCGCATCCTCCTCCTCCTTTCTTCTTAGCGCTGAACTCGTCGCGCCCGACAGCGGCTGCACAGGCAACGGCGCAATTTTCCGTGGCGGTGAGCGCGAGAACGGCTTGGAAGACGTTGACGAACTCGGGGGCCGCGGGGGAGTCATGGATTCGAAGAAGGAGAAGTCGGCGTCGGCCCAGGCGTCGATTGGGGGCGTGGAGGGGCGAGGTGTGGTGGGCGGTTGAATTTGTAGGACAGGGGTTGTGGGTGTGTTGAGGGGAGGGTGCGTGGTGAACGAATCTGTTGGGGTATCCACTTTCTCAGCAACCGGGGCCGGAGGGGGTGGTGTGGGCGATGGTATCGGCGCAAGTGTGTCTTCTACTTTCTCCGCCGTCGCGCTGACCGATCTTTTCGCAGGTTTCAACCGACCCGGGCCAATCGGGCCGTGCTCTACATGAAGCGGGATGAAGCTGTTTGCCTTGAAGATAGCGGACGTCGGCGAGATAGTACTTCTAAGGCGCACGATAGGAGACGCATGCATGGCTTCGGGCGATTCGTCTATCGTCAATGTTTGTGTCGATTGCGGAGTTGTTACTGCGACTGGTTGTGGAGTGTGTTGTGTTATTGGGCTTGGTAGTGTTGGGGTGGACACCATGTCACCCCAATCGTCGTCATCGTCAATAGGTGCATGTGAGGGAGGATCGTTTTGCACGATGCTGACATCGGGGCTTTTGTTGATTGTCAATGGAGCAAATGGAGAGGCCATCGTGTCAGAAATCGGGGGCGAAGTTAAACTTGCCACAATGGGTGTTTCACCCGAGGATGTCAGAGATCGCGCATGATGTGACGGGCCTGGTTTGTGTGAAGTTAGATCCATTGATACTGCGCGGCCCTCTTGCCTTTGCATGTTGCGCACAGCGGGGTGTTTTAGCGCTATTGGCGACGATGTTGAGCGCATACTATGGTTGGTCTGGTTCCAAGGATTTGCGGACGTTGATGGGGAACTCCAACCGAAAGCTGCAGCACCAGTCGTGGACAGAGGAAGCCCTTGTGCTAAAGAGGTCGTATTTATGGCGGGCTGCGATAATTGCTGACGGGTGTGGATGCTATTTGTTTTGATGTCTAACGGAGCCGACGTATCCCAATAGAACGATGCTCTCGCGCCAGGACCCTTTCCGGAGAGACGATCCTCGCGCGCCCATCTCCCAACTACCTTGTTGACCTCAGTTCGGATGTGTGAGTTTGCCCACGTAACACGGATGTAGTTGTCGTCATTATTTCCAGTGTTGTACTCCCGCATAGTTTGCCGTCGTGTAAGGCGATACCAAGCTTTCCGTGTTGACGTGGAACATATAGGGCCGTCTGGGGCCTCATCCAGATCTTGCCTCTCTTCCTGTAGTGGAAATAGTTCGTTTAGTGTGGCCAAGTCGACCTCAAATGTGCCGGTGCGTAGGGAAGTATTGGCCTTTGAAGCATCTAATGATTCCGACACATCCTGGTCCGCAACAACAGATTCCTCCGAGATTTTAGTAGAATCTTGTTCAGAACTACGCACACTTGCTGAACGATGTGCATCCTTTGGCGCCCGTGGCGTATCTTCAACAACCTCACCATCCTCCTCTTCGCCATGCCTAGGAGATTCCAGCCCTCCAGCACTTGGAGGCACCGAGGCCGATTCAATAGATAAATCTTGTTCTTCCTCTACTCTCGTGTTCTTTGCCTCTCCACGCTCTTCCTCGTAAGAAGTTCTCGGCGACTCAGCCGGCGCGTCGTTGTGACTTGTTTCGGACGTGGACGTGGACGTTCGCGTCGATGAGTCATCATCTGCTTGATGGTGTGTCGCGGCATCCTTTTGCGTGTTCTCAGCGGTATCGTCGGCCTGTATCGTCGTCGAAGAGTCCGATGGTTCCGAGACAACCTTGTTTTCGTCGTCACGTGTATCCAGCGTCACGCTCGCCCATCCATGGTCGCCCTGCGTCGGCAGCGGATCTAAGTCTTGTTGCACGTCCCATGGCGCGCCCGTCGAAGGGGTTTCGATCTTCTCAACAGCGAAGGCCTCGGTCACGGGCGTGTGTCCCGACGCAGCGTCTTCCACATGCTTTGCAGGCACCGACGACCAGTCCCCAAAGCTCTCGTCTTCATTGCCCCATCCTGCATCGTCCAAGAAGCCATTCAGGAGCGCAGGCGCTGGGGCGAAAGGTGGCGGCAGCGGCGATATCACTTTGCTCTTGGTCGGGGATTTGCTATCGTCGGCATTGTCGGCCCACGGGTCGCCCCAATTGTCCATTGTCGGGCCGCCGTAGTAGGCCTCATAGTGAGCGAGTGGCACGCTCGAGCATCCCTCACTGGAGAAAGCGCAATCAAAGGAACAAGGCTATGGATGTTTAGTGGTAACAGGAAAGACAGATTGCGCGGACGAAGCGGAGGTTCCTGCCAAGTCGGACTTAGGTTACGGCACTGGAAACACGGACCACAACCACGGGTGATTAGTATCAGATTACGCAGACTCGGCATCCATCGAGTCCATTCGACTGGAATCTCAATCTCTAGTATTGTTGGCTTGACGTGACAATGAAAGTCCATAGAAGATGGATTGGTATTCTGCAAACAAAGTTCAGATCTGACCGTGCGTTATTTGCTGCTAAATATGCTACATAGCGATGCTAAGCGCTAAGGAGAGAAACTATGAAATGAAAAGAGAAACCCGGGCAATAATATAAGGCCCACGTAAACCCAAAAACCACCAGCGCAAGATCAAACAACGAGCACATGAGATGATCCCAAACGCCGAGCTAGCATGCATAGACTAAGGGTCAAGATGTAAGATCGCCTCCCAAGCCAATGCAGGGTTACGCGTGCAAATAGCCGGCTCCAATGCAAATAAAAACCTCAAACGAAATCTGGCCGATGCTATCGAACAGACTCAATCACTGAGATGTCGTCTATCGCATCTTCGTCTATGTCGTGCTGTAGCGCCTTCTTCAGTCCGTTTTCAATTTCGACGGGGCCGACGTCCTCCTTGGGCACCCAGAATAGCTGGATAACGCCGATTACTGACACGACTGCGAGGCCGAACCATGCGGCTGCTGAGCCTCCTAGCGAATAGATGAGTCCTACTAGAGGTGAGGATACCGTACGTGCAAGACAGCAGGCAGACATGGCCATTCCATTGACCCTGCCCAAAACAAGCGGTGATGGCGTGGCATTCTTCATGAGAATCAGAGCGCATGGAAACACAATAATTCCGAAGAACGCTTGGAATATAAGTGAAGTATAAAGGCCCAATGGCTCATACCCGTTTGGAAGCGCGCTTACGAAAGGCACAATTATGTACGTGATTGGATAGAGAGTGATCATCCAGATGAATGAGTTCCAAACACCAAAGCGTTCCACAAAGATTGGAAACACGAAACCCTGGATGAAGAGTGTAATGAATCCGTTGATAGCGAGGAAAGCGCCGACATCGTGCAACGTCATGCCGAGACCACCTTGGAAATCCAAGCCTTGGGCTTGTGGCTCGTCGAGAATGTACACAGGGAGAACCGAAATGTAAGCCATCTGATGGAATGCGAAAAGTGCCATTGAGATGATCATCATGACTACTGTCCTGTTGAATGTCCTGCGCGGAGCTGTACGGGGCTGGAATTGCGCGGGCAGAACACTGTGTGGTTGAATGCGGATGGAATGCATTGTACCGAAAGACTCGCGGCGAATGTCAAATCTCTGGTCAAATGGCATAGGCATGCCTTCTTCCAAGAAAGAGGCGCGCTTGCGAATCTGTCGTATGCTACCAGCCACCGACATGGACCGCAGACGCTCGCGAGTAAAGCTGGCAATCGATCCGCGTTCTCGCAATGATCCCGCCATGGAGCCACGGACTTCGCGTCCTCTATAGCCATGAGATTGATTCGGGGGCGGCAAAAGTCGGCTTCGCTCACTGACAGTGTCATGATGATCTTGATGAATACCATTCTCCTCTTGCTTCTCTTCCCTCACGAGCGTCTCTTCCAGGAAAAGCATGCCTTGTAGAATTGCGGCAAGGATTCCAATAGCTGCGACAAGGTTAGGCAGAAGGTACGGGTACCGAGCGAAGATGCCTTCTTTATCAAAAATTCCTGGGTAGAACTTGGCCGGCTGTGCGAGAAATCCGCCCATGGCTGAGCCGATTATACCTCCTAGCGTCCAAACAAACGGCTGTGTGGCGTATGCTCGCGCTGAATTTGTCAGTTTTTGGGTGCATGGTGAGATCGAGACTTGTACTAACGTTCGTGGGCTGGGTTCTTGACCATTTCAGCCACCATAGTCTGCATAATAGCAACATTGCCATTCAATGCACCGCCAACGAATCTTGCAAGAAGCGCAACCCAGTATGTCTTGGCCAACCCAAAGACAATGCTCGACAATGCAACACCCAATAGGCCAATCAATGCGACTGGTTTCCTGCCGTAAACGTCGGATATCATTCCCCATAGCGGAGCAGTGAGGGCCTCGGCCATGGCGTAGGCAGAGACCAGCAATCCAGCATAGAAAGAAGCATCGCGTTCATGAATGCCCTGATCCTGCACCATCACGTAGGAATACGCGAGGATAGAGTTGAACGCGAGTGGCTCGGAGAATCGGCATATTCCTAGCTGCAGGTTAGTCATGGACGAATCAGAATGACATCAACAGAGCCGCAGCACGAACCGATGATGATGAGCTGTTTCATGGGAAACGGCTCATCTTTGGGGTCGAGAGGCATGGTGGCAGTATTGTGATTAGAGGGTGGCAGTGGTGAGAAGAGTGTACATGTCAAAGAGAGTCAAGAATCAAGGTGATGGGTAGGTAAAGGCTAGAGAAAGAGAGTGGAGCTTGTCATGCCCTGCAGGTAATCGCGGACCGACCAACCACCCCTCTTCCACCAGGTGCCCCGCCGTTGAACTTGCACACATGAGAAACGTACATATTACGGAAACGCCACATCATGAAGCCAGAGCGGCTTGCTTGCCGTGCGTGTCTGGGGCTGCGAGGAATGCCCCAACCGCTTCCATCATCCCGATTGCCGTCACTTGCAGCGTCGAAGATTGGGAATTAACCCGACCGCGCTGTGCCGCAGAGCAGGAGAGCGAGAACGACATGATGCGGGCGCTTGACGCATTTTCTGCTTGAACTTCGGTATTTGCCCCCCCCCCCGCGGCTCAACCCTTGCTGTTTATCCCTACGTCATGACGATAGCGGTTGCCAAGACTGCTTCACGCGCTCACCGCACTTTTCCTGCCGCCCAGCTGTGCGCGCCCAAAAGACATCACGCGCATTGGCGAGCGCCAGGTGTGACAATGGCGAGCATGATAGTTCCCAATGCCCGTCGGCACCGCTTTCTTCTCGCAAGACTCCCTTCACCGAGGTACAAAATACCCAACCGTCTGCAGTGGGGTGCATCTCAGCAGTCGTGTAACATGTCAAGGCACGCTTATACGTTACCCACGGCGCCACTGGGCGCCACAAGGCGCCCAATGCAGTGTGCCTTGCGATTGTGCTGCTTGGATGCTGCTTGGATGCTGCTTCATCTCGTTGAGCAACTGTCCCGCCAATAGTGTGCGACAGGGCATGCATGTCCTCCCCTTCTATGTGCGGGGTGTCTCACAAGACCAGGCCTATGCGGTAGCATTGGATGACCCAACCATTGCTTAGGCCTACGGTGGCATGTGAGAAAAAGCTCGTAAGACGTTCGCTAGCACAATCACTAGCAACCGCAGACAGCAGTGTGGTGAATGCATCGCCCACGTGAGCACGTGTATGCTTAGTAATGGACCGACATGTCCACCTGGTCAACGCTCATTACTTTATCCTCAGTCATGGCACAATCATCATTTCTACCTCAGTACTTGAGCACATCATATATATCTAACCCAACCAATTCCCTTCGGCAATCTTAACATGGAAATTTGCTCTGGCTGAATTGAAAAACCAGTTGACACTTGGCCCCTTTTATCATGGTCTAAAACCATAAGTCAACATCTCTCTACATGAACAAACTTTACGCATCAAATTCTACTGTGTAACATACTACAGCACTAATCTGTCAGTTGACCGGGAATCTTAGGCACGATGAAAATCACGCAAAAACAACATCTCTCACTTCATTTGATCAATACTCGTCGAACTATGAATATACCTCGACATACACCACCTCTCAACACTAATAATTAGAGTCTCTGCCTTACAAAATCCAACATTTTTAGCTGAAAGTATAATGATACAGTGTAGCTTGTGAGATGTCGCTCAACCAAGATTCTCAACATCACTTCGGCAAGCCTAGACCAAGGCACCAGAGCTTTCGCTCTGTGTTTTGAATCAAGGCAATCACACGGAATCCACTCCAAATTCCTTGCTAGGTAGATCAGTTTCGATAAAGCGGGGAAGCGAGTCTCAGTCCAAGTACCTGAATGAATGACCGGCAAAGCGCAACAACCACACAAACCCACTCACTCTAATACCCCCGATAATCTGTCCTACTATGCCCATTATATCTCAGTGGCGCCATCCTCAACGCTTCCCCACTCTCCCCCGCTCTATCTCTCTCCACCAACCTCTCAAATGCTACATCCCCGGCCCCCTCTCCCCCTTTTTTCTTACCCTCCCTCTCCCAACTTTCCGTCAGCATACTCATAACCACCGTAATCAATACTCCCATCGCAATTAACTGTCCCGAATCCCACACCACAAACTCTGTGTTCGGCACATTCATCCACCCAGACCGCCGCACCCATTCTCTCGTCTAATACACCTTCGCCCAGCACCAGCAGCTAATGACCGTCGGCGGCACCAACATACACGCCCAATACACCACAGTAATCCATCCCCGAAACCGCGCCCACTTCGCAGGTGCATAGTCCCTCGCTTCCGCAAACCGAATCGGCACCGATAAATGCGCAACCAAAAACGCAAGAATCAGCAGCACAAAAAACACCCGCTCAGCCGGCCACGTATCCAGCCTCCCAAACCCCATCTCCACTCCCGCCTCCGTCGCCGCCCGCGCCGCTCCTGTTCGCAAACCCTCCTCCAACAGACACGCAACCGGCATTAAAATCGCGCTCTCTCTCCTGCTCCTAGGCGGTGGCCACTCCGGAGCATAATTCGCCTTGCGGAAGATCGTCAGCCCCACGCCCACAAACGCGCCCACACTCAACACAAGCCTGAACACCGCCGCCAGCGGGTTCCGCCAGTAGGTGCGTACCAGCGCCACCGAGAAGGTAATCACCGCCAGCGCAATCATCATCTGGTCGACCGCCACGCCAAAGTGGTAGCTGCTCAGCTGGCACTTGGCCTGGCCCGCGAAACCGAGGAGAAACGCACCCACAAAAATGGTCTGCGTGTCCGCCGCCCCCAGCACAAATGTACGGCCCGCCGCGCGGAACACGTCGCGCTTGCGCCGCCGGTCCGTTGGCGTCGAACTGTCTTTAAACACGGCAAACACCGTCGAGTCACTGCACACATCAGCCTCCCTTCTTTCCCCCTTCCCCCCCCCCCCACCCCCCTCAACCATCATCCCATAGACCTGAGAGAAAGAAAGAAAGAGCAACACTCACGCCCCCGCCCTCCCCACAATTTCCACGCACACAAACACCAGCGCAACCGCAATCACGCCGAAAAACACCATCATGGCGTACCAGATCCCCACGCCTGCAATGCCCGCCTGCGGCGCCATGGTGCCGCGCGTCGTGTTGCCAATGGCCGTGAGGGAGCCGTTGGAGAAGGTTAGGCCGCATGTTTGCGTTAGGTTCGTGCCTTCGGCGGCACAGGCGGGGATGACGCGGAATTGGAAGGTGTGGAGGAAGCCGAAGGTGTTGCCCATGGCGGGATGGGGATGGGTGGGAGGAGGAGGAGGAGGAGGAGGAGGAGGAGGAGGAGGAGGGGGAGGGGGAGGGGAATATATGTGGTTGTGCGACTGGCTGGGAGGATAAGGCTGCCAAGGCTGGAGAAGAGGGCGTGGAGGAGTGGACGAATCTGGGGTGGAGGGGAACGCCACAGCTGAGGGGTGCAGGAGGACTGGAGTATGCCTTGTGCGTAGCCTTGCGTGTTGTTGCGGGACGCTCACTCATCGCATATGGTAAGGATACGTGAAGTCATAAACATTATTTCATTTTCATTCCCGCTCTATGGTATGCAGATGTACTGCTAGAAGATTCGTTACATGCCAATGATGTCGTCTCAATCCAATCAATCCAATCTCCTATATCCCATCCATATTGTTCAACACATCGGCATCTACCCAACCCAGCCCCAACCCCAACCACTCACAGAAACACCAACAAAAGGCAAAGGGGGAATCATGCTAAATACGTGCAAGAAAGGATAATAAAGTAAAAACTCCGCGCTATGCATGCAGGTCGTAAGATATGCGCGCAATGCAGTAGGAAACCCCCCCACAAAAAAAAAAGGGGGACCAAACGAGAGGGGAGGGGGGTATCAAGGACGCAACTCAACAAGACCGCGAAAAAAACACACTACGAGCGCGCAGGGATATTCTCCAGCTCGCTGCGCTGGCGCAGATACTTCGCGGCGAGATGGTCACCGCCGCGCATCGACTGCTCCATCCAGTGTTGTGCAACGCACATGGTCATGGGATCACTGCGGGCGAGGTCCTGCGAGGCCTTGCGCTCGCGGTTGAGAAGCTCCGTCTTGAAGACGTCGGAGGGTTTAGTGAGGGGGAGGACGGCGCGGTGCATGAGTTCGGGTGAGGTGAGGTGGAGGATAGCGAGTTCGCGCTCGGCGACGGCGTCGCCTTCTTTGGCGGTGATTACGAGCATGCGGGCGGCGTCTTCCATTGTGTAGCGGGAGAGGGGCTCCGCGGGAGTGGTGGGGGTTGTGGAGGACTGGCCAGACTTTTCCGAGGGGGTGGTGCTTTGCTTGATGACGGCGTTGCGCTTGGTGTTTTGGGTGATGACTTCATCGACGAGCTCGACCATTATGCGGCATACGTCTTGCTTGAGGCCGAGGGCTGCAAGGCCAACATCCCAGAATGCCTTGCCCCGTGCTGTCTTGTCGAGCATTTGCGCAGGCACAAAGGAAGCGATGTACTGAAGATCTCTAAATAGAGTCTTTGGCCGAATGTTGGAGTCGCGGAGGAGTCCTTGTATAACCTCTACTATCATGTCTGTGCTAACCGGTCCAACAGGAGAACGTGCTCCATTGCGTGGGAGTGGAGAAGCATTGCTCGCTCGATCTTGGTTCATGCTATGGGAGCGGCGCTCTTCGCAGTTGGCGATCGCCTCCTCCAGATTCTGCGCACGATTGGTGTGCGTAGCAGGTTCTCGCGAGCTGAGCTCGGGTATGGCACCGAGGGTTGGTGACTGAGGAACAGGTGGAAGCGTCTCGCGACGGTTGTTATAAGACTTTCCATTTCGAGAAGAAAGCGACGCGATGATAAGCTGCTCAAGCTCGTAGAGAGCATGCAATTTGGAGTAAGGATTAGGGTGCGTCTGGAACTTGTTCAGAAGACGACGGAAAGCCACGTTGTAGGGGAACTCCAACAAGCCCGCCTTCTTTGCAGCAGAGGATCCAGCTGATTGGGTGGTTGCATCGCTGGATGCGGACGAATGCTCGCCAGCAGAGTGGTGAACGTCAGAGCCAGCATGCTGGTACGTCGCAACCGGTGGAGCTGCTTGGCTACGCTCAGTACGACCAAGTGCTTCCAGTGGAACGTTGCGCTGATCTGGAATCGCCTGCTTGCGCATATTCTTCGTACTTTTCTTCTTCAGCAACAGCTTCTTGCGCGCTCGCTCCTCCTCGTCTCGTCTTTGGATACAATCTTCAAGTAATTCGCCTCCGAACCAGGAATCAGTCTCGCTTCCGCTTGCGAAGACCATGGCTCCTAAATCGCTCAATAGCAGGCCAGTGAGAGTCTGTTTGAGGTCAAGCATGAAACGACGCTTGTCCTCGTTTACACTCGCAGATTGCTTCAGCATCACCGTACCCTTCGATGATGATGCGGTGCGTGGCCGAATGCTGGTGGCGCTAGTAGGGGACTGTGCCTGGGTCTGGAACGGCGACCAGAAGGTCGCCAACGAGTCAATAGCCAACACCGGCGACGCGGCACCAAAGTAATCGTTGGTCCAAGTGCTCTGGTCGAAGCCGTGCTGTGAGCCATTCCGATTCGCAACGGACCTCAGATTGCTGTGGCTGGGGCGCTGAGCGAAATCAAGATTCCGTGAACACGCATGGCCATGGGTTTCGTACTCCTCATCGCCCGCAATAGATAGCGTACCGACGCCAGTGAGAAACAGGTCGCCCTTTTGTCTGCCGCTTTCAAGAATCTGCTGGTCTCGTTTGTATAGATCACTAGCCCAGAGAACAGGTGTTTCAATCAGGTTTTCGCCAACAATCTTGTTGACGCACTTGTCCACCTCAAGGCAGAATCGATGGATCCTCTCCTCGCCTTTGCAAAAGTTCTCAACGCCATATTGCATAAGCCACTTGAGCGTGATCTCTGATTGCTCGTCTGAAAGCTTATTTGGTCCGCCAAAGTCTTGAGGGGCAGACATGACATCGACCAAAGCGGCCTCGCCCTTCATGAGGAAATTGTTTGTTGAGGATTTTGAATAATGGCGTGTCCGCTGGCCTTGGATAGGCTTTCCATCCAGAGTCTTCGTTGGCTGGCCCATGATCTTGAGAGCAAGCGCGACATTCCTCGCCTCTTCATAGACAGCAGAACCTCGCACATCGCTAATATACCACATTTTATCACGCAGAGTCTTAAAGCCCAGCATCATTTCTTCAATCATCACGTCGGATCGTTCTTGTGATTGTTTCAGCCAAACAAACCAGGCTTCAAACTCCTCAATCGCATTTGCTGCCTTGCTGAGGGAATCCCGAGGACCGCGCGAGAAGTAGTTCAGAAGAGCGGCATATCCGTTCCTCACCAACGTCGCCGAGGTGAGTCTTCGGAGGCTCTGCAGGGTCTTGTAGTAGAGGTGCGCATTGACAAAGTCAGAGCGCGCCTGGCACTGATACATGGCTGTTTCAAGCATAGTAACAAGAACTGAGCTATTCTCTTGCTTCTCCCCGGGTTGAGGGTTGCTATTGCTCCTCGGGTACTGCGGCGAACGATGTCGCGCAGGCACATTCCTTTGACTGGCAATCAAATTGGTGAGTTGACTCTGGCTTTGACCCTGATTGTATGGGTTTCGAGATCCAAGGTTGTCGCTTGAGTGGCGGACGACTCCGCGTCCTCGACCTCCCTTTCGTGTAGTCATGCGGTTGCTGAAGTTCTTGGATTCGCTATCTGGGGCAAGGTCCTTTGGAATTTCGTATTCCTCAACTAGTTTGACGATTGCCTCTTTCAGCTGATGGTAATCGTTCTCTAAATCAATTCGGTCTCCATTACCCTCATCGTCACTGCTATCGCTATCAGGTGAATCCTCGTCGCGCTCATCTTCATCATCTGAATCCTTGCGCATACGAGACTTCAATTGCTTTCCGTCCGCAGAAATGTAGAGCACCGCCCAACGCTCAGCACAAGGATGACATGAACCAGAAGTTGCTTCAAAACCAATGATCCGACTCATCTCAGAGCACAGCATTCTCAAATGCTTTCCATAAGCCTCAGTTGGGGCAACTTTTGGATCGATCTGGCGGTCGTCCAAAGGTAAAGTACTGATGCTGTCCAATAACGGCTCTCTCGAAGTCTGATCGCTCGTCATGGAAGAAGCACTCGCACTGAGTATGGAACTAGCGTCTGTTACAGACGGCGCTGCATTGCGGAAGGGCACAGAAACACCTGACATGGAAGAAGCAGAGGAGGCAAGCCCAGTTCGGCGTTGGGCTTGCTGATCAATATGACTGGAGGACGGACGCCGCTCCGGGAACAAGGTATTGACCATTGTGATAATGTCAGCAGGGGAGAGAACAATGAATGGCTGAACTTCTACCGTCTCTCGTGGAGAAGTAATGGCTTTTGCAGGAAGAAGGATAGGCTTGGCCGGGATCTTGGTGTGCTTGAACCTCGCTAAGATGTTCTCAATATGGTTGCGAATTTCCGGGAGGACGGGCACTTGTTGCCGCCTATCACCAATGTTAGCTGTATGGAAGAGCAGGAAACCGAAGGAAAGTTCGTACCAATTGTAGGTCATATCTAAAACATGTTTTTGCGCCCGGATGGCGATTTCCTTGAGAATCTTCTGGCGGGCATGTTCGCTGATGTGGTGGCCCACCATGATGCCGTGCGTCTGTTTGGAGTTAGTTTGCGTATCCCGGATACAAAAAAAGGAGTACCCGCCTCGGGGTGAATGATAGCATTCAGTAAAAAGGTAGAGAAAAGCCAACGTGACACAAAGAAGTTTTGTGATGCTTTCCGGAGATTCTTCTCCTCGTCCAATTTGCGGAGGATGGCGTTTCCAATTTCGAGGACACCCTCGGGAATGCCTCCAGCGCTAGGCTCATCATCAACAACTTCAAAAAGACGCTTGACAAACTTGTCAAAATACTCATCAGCAGCAATCGTGTCTTTTGTGCTCCGGGGAACTGGCTGGGTGCCAGCTCGCGCAGACTGCTCCTCGGCCTTCTCGAGCAAGAACTGGCCATCTTGCAGGGCCTGCATGAGATAGAGCTCCAAATTGGCCTTTCCAGGCCATTCTCGCATACCTGCCCATACGTCCAAAACGGTCTTGATGAACTTTTCGGAGCCGGGCTTGATGTCCTTGATCAGCTTGGCGCAGGTAGACGCCCAAACATCGGTACGGCGAAGGTCCTCTGCAGAATCCGGGCCAGAAGAATTGGCAAAAATGGTGTACACAAGAGCGGCCAAGGGATCGTGGCGCTGGAAAGACAGGAGGCGTTCTACGGGGTTGGTGCCTTGCGGGTTGGGCTTGTGCGCGCCCACATTCTTACCACGGGCCTGCATGGCCATAACAGAATCAATAGGATCCAAAGCATGGCGAAAGGACGAGACAGTAGTCAGCTCTTGCTGAGAAAGGCTAGAAATGCGGGCAGCAAGGAAATCTGGATTGGTGCGAATCTCAGAAATAAACTCTAGGAGACTGTCCAAAATCTTCGACGGGACTTCGTTAAGAAAAGTCGAGGAAGATAGGGGCTTGTCAGTCTTGAAGTTCTTGGACTTTGCAAACTCGAGATCGGGTTCTAGGAGGGCATACTGGCGGGTAGCGTCGCACGAGTTGCGCACGTCATTGAGGGCATTGTAGAGCGAGGCAAAGCCCTTCTTGTCGTCAGAACGGAAGTTGTCGACCAGAGTGCGGTAGGCCAGCTCGCCGCAGTGAACCAGACGGGCAGAAAGGGCGCTGGAGACCAGCCAGCGGTGCAGGCGAACGCGCGAATGGGCCTTGCGCTGCTCCTGGTAGCCCTGCAGACGGATCAGGTGAGCCAGCTCGGCGAGGGAAGTGGCAGAGGTGGGGATAGCGACCGAGGGCAGGTACGAGTCGGAGTAGGAGGAAAGATCGGCGGGCAGCAGACGCGGCAAACGGCCGGCGGGGGCAGACATGGCGGGCTGGAGCGGCGGGCGAGGATGCGTGGACTCATTATTATTGCTGCTGGAGTGGGCGTGGATGAGCGAATCGAGGAGGGTGCTGTCAAACGCTCCGCCAGGTCGACTTCCCATGGTAGTTGGCGAGTGGTGGGGACTGAGAGGTCGAGGCGGCGGCGGAGCCTCGACAGGCGGATCGTCGGTGAGGTTTGTAGGATTGTGCGAGGGCGTCTGGCTGCGGGACGAGACGTGTGTTACAGTGGGCGACACGGCTGCGAGTAAGTAAGTGAACAGCGCATCGTACAGCGAGCATCAGGCCGAGCCAGGGCGATTGGGCGAGCACGGCACGGGCACGGGCAGGAGCAATCGGAAAGAAGAATATAGCGGGCACTTACGTGGAGGGGACTGCGCCGGCGCCAGAGGGGCAGGCGAGGCGGTATGTTGGGTGCTGCTCCTCAGCATCTTGTCGTCGCCATGAGAAGAGACCCGGACAGCGATGCGCACTGCCAGATGGAGGGCGCGTATTGGGGCCGTCCCGTGCTGGGCGCGAGAGGCGAGAGATGCGCTGGCAGCGGTGTCTTATCGATAAGCCGCGGGTAACGTGATTGGCACTGGAGGGGAGGCTGCGAGCCTGCGTGCAGCAGAATCATCCATTGGGCGCCGCGCTGCGTCTATAACCAAGCATCGCCAGGCGTGCCCGTCCATTGGCCGCCTGCGCAGACCGCCCATGACTTGCATGTCCAGCACATCAAGACGCTCGCAGCGCCGGCCAATCACTGCCCGCGCCGCTGCACGCCGGTCTGCACGCCGCCCAAAGTTCTCACCATCTCAGCTGCAACGACGCTCCCAGCCTGTGTTCCCAGGAGTCAAGAGTTGACCCAGCGACAGCACACCTCACGCGCGCCGTCAGCTCACTGGCAGTCTGGTATGACTGCGGCGCGTCTAGTCGGCTCCAGCCTCGCCTGCTCGTCTTGTGCCGGTACCTGCCGTTCTCCCTACCAACCACCACCCTCTCCATGCACATGTACTCAACAAATACCTCCTCTCCTCTGCCCACCCCATCCCCAACAAGCATCCCCAGCCAGTCAAGCCCCGGATGGCCCAAAATGACTGGCCTCGCCCACCACCCCCTGCACGTGTGCGCTGGCAACGCGCCTATGCACCGCACTGCTGTCAAAACCACAAGCTGCACGCGAACACGTCGTGCATCTCGCTCTTCATCTCGCCCTGCGTCTCCAAACTCTCGCCGAAACCCAGCCTGCCCAATGAGTATTCGCTGACTCACGCTACTTGCTGCAACATGTAGTCTTCTCACCACTACTGTTCCGTTTCCGGTGCACGCTGCTTCAGGTACTCGGGTGCCGGCCGAGGCGACTGGCTTGCTGCGCGTTGCTATTACGAGATGTCGCCGCGAACGGCAGAACCGCCATTCATCTGTCTAGCCATGCAATTATCGCGTGCGTCGTGCCCCGCGCCCACAACTCGCGTGGTTAACTGCTGGTGCCGCCAACCCGATATCAACCATGAGCCCCACGACAATGCCCCTGGATGCGTCTGGCACCATCGTGTTTCGACTGATGCCTGTTGTCGCCCGCATTTCAGCCTGATCCTGTAATTCCAACCAATACTCTGTGGCCACCGTGCTAAGTTTGTCTAGTGTAAACTTGGTTTGATACATGGCAAGGCACAACACATGAGTTTATACTATGTGCTAGCTGCAAAGCACATAGCCTTCTCAGGTCATGGCCTGTCTGAGTAACGGCGCAACACGCTTTCGGCTGTGCTGTACTTGCCGTTGCCACCAAATCTTCCTCCACTGGCCGTCGTCGCAAATCGCATCGGCCACGCCAGATTCATGCCAATCCTCCAGGCCCAACTCGTCGGTCGAATCCACCGCAAACTTCTTACCCGCTGCTACTCCCCTATCATTAAACGCCCAGAGAAGTATCTCCCTCTGTAACTGACCACTGGCAGACGACGACGTCGTCATAAGCGTGTACAAATCCACATCGCGATGCCTCGCAAACTTTGCCACCGCCTCGAGGAAAGCACCCCTTGTCAACGACGCTTTTGCTTCCTCGTCGGCTTTTTGCTGCAGGAAAGTAATTTGCTTGACCACTGAACTGATGCCAAGTTTTACACCACCCTGGTCCCACTCTTTGTAGTCTTTCCGAAGAATGTCTTGCAGACGGAGCCCGCCAATATCGTTCTTCGCCGCATTGATTTCCCCGTAGAAACTGGTGCGGTCGAACGTTGCTGCGAGCTGGGGGCACATGGCGATCTTGGCCTCAAGGTATGCGACTGCTGCCCGGTCATACTCGGCGGTTTTATTCTCGTCTTGGAGATTCGATGTATCGATGAGGATACTTGCCAGGCCTAAATGGGCCATGGCTGCATCCCACTGCCTGACAACAGCGCCGTCATCGCAAGACAGGCCCTGCGCCGCACCAGACGACAGGCCCAACGCGGAAATGCCGTCCCATGTCGGACGACAGTAGTTTGATACCAGACTAGTGCAGCTGCCACTCTTCTCGATGATGCGAGGCTCATCGCCAGTGTCCGCAGGTACTTTGCCTTCGTCGTCATGGTGATCAATAACACCCCTCACACGTCCTACGTAAATCCTGCCCAACTGCCCTTGCAAAGCATTGTGATCCACTAAGATCCATTTCGTGTTCTCGGGCACAAGCCGACTCCGCATCTCATCCAGTCGCGGCAAATCGTCCAATGTGATCAAGTGCCGTGCCTCAATCTCCGCATACTTGAACACAGCCAAAAACTCCGGCCGCAATTGCACGTCACACGCCGGTATATTCGTGACGGGCACATATAGTGGCGTGAAAGAATTTCTGGGCGGTGCCATGGACCGCATGTACGCATACAGAATCGAACACGACATCGAATCAAGATCTGAAGTGCCGTTTTAGCGCAATTGCGGGAAAAGTGTAAGTGTGCTAACCAGCAGATTCGTTGCCGATGACCAGCGTGACTTTCTGGCTCGACGCTATAGCGGTGCGCAGAGCGGTCTTGGCGTGCGTCAGGAAGCCTCGAAGGGAAGTTCTCGGCGCTGCCATGGTGACCGGAAGCGGCGAGGTGGATGAAGGAGGTATGAGACTTGGAGAGCTTGCATGTGTTTTGTAGAGAACCAGTATGACGTGCAGGAAGAAGCTCGGGCCATTATGCACGTGCCCGAATCATAGTGGAGGGGAGCGTTTGTGGTGGATGAGAGATGCTACGAGACCCTTTCGACTGCAGATATTCCGGCTCAATTCGGTGGATCTTCTTGCTGCCAAATTACACACGGTGTTTCTCGACTAGGTGCATTTGACACCGCGAGGAACCCGGTCGTCTACGCCCTCCTGCCCGTAGAGTGATGAACATTTGCGTCTGTAGGTAGCCAGTTGTAAACGGGCCATCGGCGTTCAAGCCAATTCCACGCTTCCACCTGGAACCCCCCTCCTACTAAGCAACCTGCGCGCAAAAAACTGCATGACAGGCAGCGTTTCATCGCGATTGCGCATCATCCCATCGCCGTTCCTCTTCCACTCTTTCACCTCAACATACTCAAACGCATCGTTCAGCTTCGCCACCGCGCTATCCGTGACTTTCGACCCCTTCGACGCCCTGCACACCAGCACGGGCGTTCTACTCTTCTTGTCCAGCGCCTTTAGCGGCAGTGTCAATGACAGGCCGCCCCCGATACTAACGACCCCGCCTAGCTCGCTGTCGTCGAACTCGGCGGCCGCGTGTAGCCCCGCCATGCCGCCTTGTGCGAAGCCGAAGATGATGATTTCGCGCGCCCGATAGCCGCATTTACCTATTAAGCTCTCGCGTATCACGCGCTCGAGAATCAGGCGCGTTGCGCCTGCAAAGCCCGTGTCCATGTCCAGTTCGCCGGTGCTTTGGTCCATGACGAGGTCATCGCCCCAGTGGTAGCCGCCGAGGTCGAAGAGCAGGGCGTTTGGGGCTTGGAGGGCGATGCATGTTGTTTCGGGCAGGTTCAGTTGGCGCCCGAGGCTTGCGAAGGATGCATTTGTGTCGCCGAGGCCGTGGAGCAGGAGGAGGACGTTTGTGGCTGGGTGAGAGGTGGGTGCTGTGCGTGGGAGTTGAGGAAACAGGGTTTTATTTTTATTTTTCAAGTTGGGGGAATACGTACGCGGAACTATGGTTAGGACCGCTTCAGGAGGGAAGTCGGCTGTTGTGGGAAGGCGACCTGGCATGGTTGTTGCGGGGCATCAGGCGTAGTGAAGCATGTTGGGGGTGACGGAATGACGTGTGAGGAGTGAGCACCCTTGATAGGCGGTCGGAGAGCTCGCTAATCAAAGAAGCTTTTCGCCCATCATCCACAGAATGAACATTGAGACATTCAACCGCCACAGAAACATGATAATATATTTGAATCAGTTCAAGTCAGACAACTGCAGATGCTCGACAAAAAAACGCCCAGTTACTTGTCCCTCCGGCAAGCCTAGAGCCCGAGAGATAGAATGTAGCCAAGCATTTCCAAGGAAGCTTGTTTAGCTGATCAAGCTTGTGGCCGGACTACCGTTGAACCCCAGCGGATTACGCACGCTTCTAGACCTCATTCATGCGTTCCACCGCAGCAACACGACGTGGTTGTCCAATGAGGACAATAGGTGCCCCCACCGTCACGTACTGAGGCGCAGTCATGGGCTGAAAGTAGCTGGAAATGCCTCACTTCGCTGTGCCACAATTGGACCCTTGATAATCGCGCGGTTTCAATAAGAGGGGCATGATGGATGGATTCGGACTGATTCGGTCAGGCGATTAGACTACGAGTTAAATAGCTCTTTCATGACGAAAGCGTGCAGGAGCTTAGAGGGGAAGGATAGTATTTAAGGGATCGTGGGCATGGCAACCTTGACCATCATCGCCTTCCATCACACACTCAATACTCAGCTCAACTCAATTTTTTCCATTACGCAAATCCCCATCGCACCAGTCAGACAATATGGGTTTCTGGGGTAAGAGATAAACACCCTAAGTTCTTACCTGAGGAACGTGACTGACATGAGCCCAGACAAGAACGAAGACAACTACAAGCAGGTCTACGAGAACAGCCAGTTTGAAGAACACAAATCCAGCTTCGGCCATGAGCTGGTCGCAGGCGGCGCCGCCTTCGCTGGCTTCAAAGCGTTCGAAGACCACCAACGCGCAGAAGGTCCGTCATGCCCGTACTCCATGCCTCCTACATCGTTGACGTAGTATCCAGGCAAACCAGTATCACATGCATTTGCCAAGGAGCTTCTTGCAGGCTTCGCCGGCGCAGAGATAGACAAGGTAAGCTAACTGCTTATACCACCCTATGCGTCGAGGCTGATGATCGTTGCAACAGCTTGCGGAAACTAAGGGAGAGGATTGGTTCGACCGCGAGAAGGCAAAGCATGAGGCGAAGAAGCATGCGGAGAAGATGTACGATGAACACTATATTGATAACCATGGCGCGGATCAGTATGACCCGAACCGGTATAGCCCACCTCAGAGGTTTGAGCAGCGCGGGTGGTGAGCGAGTTTTGAGATAGCTGGCAAAATATGCAATGAAGTACTAGCCTGACCTTGAGACTGCCTGTGCTGTGGTGCTGCTTTGGTGCACGTTGTCGGCTTCGACGTGCATGTTGTGTTAGTACAATACCTCCAGATGACTAGACAAGATCAGGTTACGGGAAGTCTGATGGAGGGTCTGGAAGTTTACGTTTCTGGGAGTGACACGTGCTAAAGCGGAGTTCCTGAGTCTGTGATTGGGCGAGAGACGTCAAGTGCTGACACGCCGACTTCTACCCATTAAATCGCGTCTAAAGGGTCTCTTTGGAGATAAGATGCAAGTGTCAAGATAACCTACATGCTAGACTTCAGACTGAATTGACTGGACGGCGTCAACAGACATGGAAAGTGGGGGAGAGAATGGGGTTAGCGTGTATGACGTGGAGGCCAAGTGCAAATACGCGCCAAGATATCTGCACACAGAAACTTGTCTTACATCTTGACCATTAGATACGCTATTCAACGCAGCACAAGCATTTTGATACTAGTTATCGGCCTGTGCCGCGTGGCAGGGCACTTCTTGTATTCCAGCCTATGAAATTGAGTCGCTAACGCTTAATTGTGGTGCGCCGTATTGTTACCCCTGTCCTCTATTTGACGCGTTTGCGACACAATTATGAAGTTCGCAAAGTGTGTTCGACTACTGACCCTCTACTACGAATCATGCTGAATATCGCAGGGAGTTGGAGCGCGATCTTGTTCCGGAGTGGCGCGCGAAATATCTGAACTACAAGGTACGCAGCACACGATATCTACATAGCCCAATATAAGCGCACCATCTAATAATATTTTCGGGTAGATTGGGAAGAAGAAGCTTAAAGCTATCAATCGTGCTCTCCGCACTGTGAACCAAACCCCCCGATTCCGCAGACGTAGCACCAATGCCTTTGAGCCGTCGCCGTTTGACGTCGCGCCCAAATACTCATACATCAACCGAGACTACGATGGACGAGAAGCGACGTTGACCTCGAGAGAGCCAGACGGCCTGCGCTCCCTCGCTATCACAAATAGTCATAACAGCCTGCAAGAGAGGCCCAATGGGGGAAAGCGATCCGTTCCTGCCGCTCATCTTTCACACTCACCCGAAGAAGAACCGCTTGCAAAAGGACCTGAGTTTCGCCGTCGCACAACCAGCTATGGGAGCATCGCCGGAAGTCCAACTGCAGACTCCTCAAAGGATAGAGGGCAACCGCCGCCATCGTTGAAGCTCCCAGGCGCCGCCCTGGACCCCGACAACTCATCCCCACAGGCCGGACCATCGACAACCGCAGCGCGAAAGCCTAAGAAAGTCACCTTACCCCCAAGCAATGTTCCCGAAACCGACAATGCCTTTGAGATTGGAAAGACAAGGTCGCCTACCAAGAAAAACACATCACTGCCTGCGCGATACAAGAGCGTCTTCACACCTAAAAGGATGAATTCGGATGCTGGACCAATTACTCAGACTTCGTCTCGGCCATCTGTTCGACGAATCTTCACTATGGGCAATAGGTCGCCACCGATAAGCCCGGGGGATGTTCCCCTCGAAGCATATCGCGATCTTGATCTCCGACAAGCTGAGTTCTTCAGCTTTCTGGATATGGAACTGGAAAAGATTGAGACGTTCTACAAGCAGAAGGAAGAGGAAGCAACGCAGCGACTAGCGATACTCCATGAACAACTCCACATGATGCGTGACCGACGCATTGACGAAATCATACAGCGTCAGACCGCAAAGATCAAGGACAAGTCCAGGAAGCACGGGATCACACACCCACCTGCAAATGGCACAACCCTTAGTTCTCGCGATGAGAACTCCGACGACACCAAGGCTAATGGAAAATCCCTGAATACGTCATGGCTCAACCCAATTGACGCAGCTCTAGAGGCCATCAACGCGGGCAAGTATGGCAAGAGTACCAAGGAAATAGCGCAGCTCGCTACACCAGCAGCCTTGAAGCCGAAAGACTACCTCGAAGGCCGTAGTGATTTCGTCCGACGCCCCGACTTACCCGACGTCCCATACCAGTCAGCGAAGCGCAAGCTAAAAACTGCTCTTCAGGAGTTCTATCGCGGCCTTGAGCTCCTCAAGTCATATGCACTCCTCAACCGGACGGCATTTCGCAAAATTAACAAAAAATATGACAAAACCGTAAACGCTAGACCATCCAGTCGATACATGACTGAGAAAGTCAACCAAGCCTGGTTTGTCAACAGTGATGTCGTTGAAGGACATATTCGGGCCGTAGAGGACTTATACGCTAGGTACTTTGAACGTGGTAATCACAAAATCGCGGTTGGGAAACTGCGGATCAAGATAGCAAGAGCCGGTGACTATACAGACAACACGTTTCGTAATGGAATATTACTGGCTGCAGGTACTATTCTCGGCGTACAGGGGATTGTGAAGGCCACACAGATCGCCAACCTCGACGATCCAAGCGTTGATACGTTATCAATCAATACCAGCTATCTCTTACAGGCAAGTTTGCCGGGTATTCCTACGATGCACACTAACAGTACTCAGATCTATGCCGGGTATTTCCTCGCAAACTTCCTGCTTTTACTCTTCTGCTTGGCATGTCGTGTCTGGCATGAGACCAAGATTAATTATGTTTTTATTTTCGAATACGATACCCGCCATTTTCTCGATTGGAGGCAACTTTCTGAAGTACGTATGATATTGGAATGTTGATTCTCGGCTTACAATGCACAGCTTCCTTGTTGGTGTCTATTTTTCCTGGGCTTGTTTATGTACCTGAACTTCTCCCAAGTCGGCGGCGAGAGCGTGTACTTGTATTTTCCGGTCATGCTTATAAGTATATCGGTCGCCCTTCTTTTTAATCCTCTTCGGATGTTCTATTTCCGAACTCGAATGTGGCTGCTATACTCCCTGGTATGTTGATCGTGTAATATCTGATGGTTATACTAACGGTCCTCCAGTGGCGTCTGTTATTGGCTGGCGTTTACCCCGTGGAGTGGCGAGATTTCTATATGGGTGATATGTTTTGCTCGCTGACATACACCATGGGCGTGAGTAATATCCCATATTCACTATGGTCAACGCTGACGCGATTAGAACATTGCAACATTCTTTTGTCTCTATTCTCGTGGTTGGGACGAACCTGGGTCCTGTAATTCATCGCACCTACGCATCATCGGCTTTGTAACGGCCCTACCCGGAATCTGGCGCGCTTTGCAGTGTATTCGTCGTTATGCCGATACAGGAAACAAATTTCCCCACTTGCTCAACTGTGGAAAGTATATGGCAACAATCATGTTTTATGCTACCCTAAGCATCTACCGCATGGACCAGCGCCCTTCCACAAGGGCCACCTTCATCGCCTTCGCCACGATCAATAGTGTGTACACAAGCTTCTGGGACATTTACTACGATTGGAGTCTTGGTGATCCACATGCCAAATATCGCTTCCTTCGCAAGGAGCTCGGATACAAGAAAATCTGGTGGTATTACACTGCCATGGTTATCGATCCGATCTTGCGATTCAACTGGATCATGTACACCATCATACCCTTGCAGCTCCAACATTCAGCGGTAACTTCATTTTGCGTTTCGCTTAGTGAGATATTCCGGCGTGGAGGGTGGTCGCTATTCCGCGTGGAGAACGAACACTGCACCAACGTGGGCCGCTTCCGCGCAAGCAGAGACGTTCCACTACCATACGATATTCCAGCAAGCCTCGCAGAAGAAGACAGTGCGGCACAGCCCCACCGCGGGGGGAGGGTCGACGAAGAACAACCCGTCCAGACACACGAGCCCGACCCAACCACCGCGGCCGCAACCGGATCCCAGCTAGGATACCAACGCACTCGTTCGTCTACCCGTCTACGCCGCGGCCTCCAGGACGATTTCCGCCCTTCGCCCCTGCAGCGCGCCATCACGCAGGTTGGTGATTTGTTGCGTGACGCTCATGCACAGGACTTTGAGCGCAGGAGGAAACCTGAGCTCGGGCGGGATCCGAGGAGCACGAAAGTGGAGGAGGATGAGTCAGACGATGAGTCGGATGAGCAGGGTGAGGGGGGTAGCGATAATGATGATCGAGATAGTGATGGGGAGGTTGTGGAGGACGAGGAGGAGAGTGCGTTGGCGAGGATTAGGGAGGATTTGGAGGTTGGTATGAGTGGTGGGAGAGGTGGGAGGGCGGAGTGATTTAGGGGTGGACGAGGCTGCGTTTGGATTGAGGCATGTTGATTTTACGTCCGGGCTATAGATTTTGCAAACGTCGTACGCCAAATCCTAGCCAGGTAACTCGTGCAAAATGTAGTACATGTTGGTAATTCCGCACCTTTAATCGGTCCACGTCACCAGAGCCGCATGTGAATATGAAAAACCTACTGGTGTCACAAATGGCCTGTGTTTCTTGCCGTTACCTGCACATGTCCAGTATGTGACACGCCCCATCTATGACAATCGCTGACTCGGCGTACAAAAGCCTGGCTTGCTCACCTCGTCGACAGCCATCTCCTTCTTTCCACCATCATATCCGGATCCCCATCTCACTTCAACATGGTGCTCAACGATCTCCATCACCCAACCCCACCCAACATCTCCCCTCCCAATCCAACCCCCCACGCCCTCCCCATGGATCCAGACGACATATTCCCCTTCGAAGCCAGCACCTTCAGCACTACAGACCTCGACAACCTCCCCGTCAAAGCCCTTCTCACGCTGCAATCCCGCCTGCAAACGCTCCAGCGCGCATTTGCCTTGTCAGGCGCTGACCCAGATCCGCATCTAACAGACACAACCAATAAAATAACCACACGCCTCAACGCCCTCTCTGAGGCGCAGCTCGCGCTCTGGAGCGCGGGCTTCGGGCACCCGGTGTTCGACGCGGAGCAGCGCTTGCTCAAGTTTGGTATTGATCACGAGGAGCTGGAGAAGCGCGGCAAGGAAAGAAGGGAGAGGGAACTTGGAGAAGAAGATAAAGACGGTGACGACGAAGCTAGCGTCGTTTCGAGCTGGAGCGAGCTGGGCGGATTTAGCCAGTATGGCGGCACCTTTGGCTCGTGTTATGAGTTGGCGCGGTTCATGGGCACGTTGACGGAGCGCGAGCAGGATTTGCTTGGGGAGGGGCGGCTGCGTATTGTGGATTTGCCGGGGAGTGGGTGGGATGTTGGTGAGGTGCGTGAGGTGGGAGGGGAATCGAAGGGGGTGAAAAGTGGTGAGCAGGTTCATGAGGTGGGAGTTGGGGGCTGTTCTTGTGCGCCTTGGGCGTCTGGTGGTGAGTCGAAGGATACGTGTGTTGCGTCGAGTTCGCAGTCTGCTGTGCCTGCGGCTGGGATGCATACGCTTGGGGGTAACGAGAGTTCGACGCAGCAGGATGCTAGTGGGCGCAGGATTCATATCGTTGCGTATGAGACGGTTGGAGTTGGGCAGGTCAGCAACGGTGGTGGGCTTCTGCATTCGGAAAACGGTTTGGATGTTTTGATTCAGGCTTTGACGGAGTTGAAGTTGAAGAAGGAGGTCGGGCCAGAACGTACGAAGACACATTGTGAGCATCGCTGTCACACAGCTCCGAGAGAGATACGGTCTGTGGACCATTCGACAGAAAAGCGCCGCCGAGATGGACCTCATGAGTCTGAGCGTATTAACTCCGGAAAGCAAGAAGATCAGGAATATGCAAGAAGGCAACACGAGACACCTGGACGGACTTCAAGCTATTCAATGGCTGGCACCACTGATTACATGCCCTTTCCTGGGCTCGGAGCATCTCGATATGGTCATTACAATGTAGGTGCGGGCCGCGCATCTGAGAACAATGACGGCGCTTTTTCGAATCCGCAGTCTTTACGTTGGCGATATGTTTTGCCCGACACACATCCGCAGGGCTCTTCAGGCAATGGCGCTTCGTCTCGTCTTGCAGATGGGTCATGGCGTAACGTCTAGGGGATGACATCCAGTATAGTTTCTTTAGTGTTTGAATAGTTTTAGGAAATGAGGATATTTGACAATGTCTATGTATCTGCTCTGTTTGACTTGAGAATAAAATGGCTTGTTTGATATATTTGTGACACCCATTAAGTCTGTTTGCTTTGCGGTTCACTTCAAAAAAAAAAAAAAGCTATTCACTTAGAGTTCATGCTGCATTCACTCTCATAACAAACGACAGCAACAGCAAGTTCATCTATATCAACAATATCACACCTGCCCAACACCACTCAATCGCCAGCTGCCGTCACACTTGCCTATCTTTGAGACTACACCAGCATTTCCAAAGCTAACCACCCCATCTTTAGAATGCAGTATCTCAACGATGCCGTAGACTACCTGCTCTCCGAGCGCGGCCCAGCCCCGAAAGTCTCACCCCCCACCCGCAACCGCGTCGACGCAGACCCCCTCCTAATCACCTACCACGAAGCCGACCAAACCCCCAAGCCACCCCCAACCACAACCAACTTCCTCCCGCCCCGCACGCGTCTCGCCACCTCCCCTTTCTCCGAAATCGGTATGGCACAAACCGAAGCCTACTACGAGGAAATCGACAGTATTCCCGCGCGTGCGCTTGGCAAGGAGAGCGAATTCGGTGCCGGACACTGGTACGTCGTGCACCCAGCTACGTACTGGGAGGTCCGCGAGATGAACAGCAAGGTCTTGAAGGACTTGAAGGCGTGGATCGAGGTGGACTGCCCGAGCGACTTGTTTGTGCGTAAGGCAAGTCAGGTGCTTGCGTTCAAGGCGAAGAGGGAGGAATCGCTGGAGGAGATTCAGAAGGAGTTGGAGAAGAGGGAGGCGAAAGGGGAGATTGGAAGGGAACCGGGCTATACGGGGGAGTGGGAGGTGATTGTTGGGGAGGAGGGAGAAAAGGCGGGAGGCAAAGTCGAAGCAGAAGAGGATGAAGGCGCTTTTAGAGATTTGTCTTCAAGACATACTCCTGAGGCGCTGGAGGAGGCGGCTGAGGCGGGGAGGAAGGCGGCTGAGGAAGCCAAGGTCCGCGATGAGTATGATTTTATGTAGGGGCGGACGGCTGGCTGCAAGGAAAATTGGCCTGTATAATAGTAGAACCGACATAGAGCTAACGCCGTGTCACCTCCTCTTCATCAGACACATTTTGATTCTTATGCCAGACCCTGCGGTACCACGTAGGATTCAAGATAATTTCAGAATTTTACGCATTTGTTTACTTCCAATTATCGCGGGAGGTCACGCGTGGTTAGGTCGTCGAAAAGAAAGCCTGCAATACGTGAGACAGCCGGGATGCATATCAAAAACCGATCATTCGGCGTCTTACATCGGTCTGAATTAAGATGAGTTTGTCCATCAGGATTGTTACTACATGCGCCAGCATGAGCCGTGATTGGCATGATGTAGTATGCACCGCGTTGCTTGCCTAATCCAGCCTAACTAAACTGCGACGCTTGACCAATTAGGAATGGATTGCGACTACAGCTCGCGAAAACGACTTCTTGTAGAGTGGCAGGCACGTGCGGCCGCAGGAACGCGCCTGCGCATTAGAATGGCGTAAATCATTACTTGGGATATATGTTCTGGGAGAGCCGTCTTTTCTTAGACAGGGGGTACATTAGTAAGGACGATTGAAGAATGATAAAGATAGGGAAACGTGAAAGAGATGTACGGTATGGTTCGCTGCGGAACCTCAAGGGACAAACAAATTACACTACTATAGCCAGGCCATTTTACAAGCAGTAAGGTAGTCGTCAATCTATCTGTGGGTACGCATACTGATCAAGGAAAAGTGAACAAACCGGCTGCTCCGAATCGAACAACAAAGATCTGGCATCGAGACTGTACGCCCGTTTACCTCGAGAGATTCGCAATATCATATACATGTACTGTGTCGAAGGCCTTGATGACGACGAAGTCATCGTTCGCCATGCCAACCACACAAAGGGCGGAATAATCCATCTGGTGCGAGAATACTTGGGCCAGCACTCATACCAATGGATTGAAGATCCCATCGGCTCGTTTCTGAAAACGGAAAATATCGGCCGCGACGTCGCCATCGAAATGCTCGAAATCTACTACTGGTCGCGCAACTTCAAATTTTCGCATCGCGAGTTATCTCTGATTGGACCGTTTCTAACGGCCGATATGTTTGGTTTGGGTGTGCGGCCTGCGTACCATATGCGGCGAATTCAGATTCAATTTCAGCCCGAATATTGTGCGCCGCTGCACCAGCTCAAAGACAAGATGTATGGAACGGACAGGTGTTTGGAGGTTATTGAGACTCTTAGCGAAATGCTGACCGGGCGCGCTGAAATAGTGTTCGATCTCGGCCTGGCTGAAGCCTTGCGGAGCCATGATGATGACTGTTCGCAAATATCCCAAGAAGTTGGTCAAAAGGTTTCCGCGATCACAGCGGTTCTTAATACGTTGGAGGGGAGGGGAGTGCGGGTTAGGACGATACAGAGACGAAGTTGGTATGGATAAGGGGATTTTGTGTCGACATGCATTGCATTGGTAAGGCGTCCATCGTTTTTGAGTTAGAGGAGCATAGTAGATCTCTTGTTACCAAAAAAAATTATTGGATAGACAGTTTTTTGACGTGAGCGACGAGATAAAATAAGAAAGGTAGAGGATAATAATAAGGCCCCTTTTGCGGGTCTCACCGTGTCACAGTTTGAGTCTCGTGGAGAGATTTTCCTAGGGGTTTAGCTCAAGGAGAGAGAAAGAGTAGGGGAAGCTACAATGCTATTAGTGATTGCCTAACCTGAAGTTTCTCGAGGCTCTGGAATATCAATAACTGTATCCTTGCTCATCCTACTCTCGTTCTCTTTGTCTTGATCTCCCACCAATGTGCCCATCTTTTTGATCCCACTTTGCCTCCCTTCGCCCATTCTCTCAACCATTCGTTGAATATTTGGATGTGAACTAAGACACGTATGCAGTTTTAGTAAAAGTTCTCTAATAATTAGATATTTTAGGTGCATACTGACGGTGACGGTCGATGGCTCGATCTTCTAGACTGCGATGGCTGATCTTTCAGGCGGAGACGCATACCCTCCTCAGTCGACATTGTTCGGTTCACACGAGATGATGGGTCCCAGTCATCTGCGTTAGGATCCGCATCCGGTTTCTTAGGACGCATCCAACGCCACAGTTCAGCGGTCTTAGCGGCCCACATGCTGTAGCCATACTTTGTGGAAAGGAAGCCAATGATGCTGAAGAACGGAACACAGATCGCGACTAGGGTTACGGCGAAGGGCCAGAAAGGTGCAGGGTGCTCGCGCATATTGGTCATGCCAAAAATGGAGGTTACAAATGTCAAAGGCTGTTGATGGTCAGAATGTCACTTTTAGCCCCGTTCGCGTCAAACTCACCATGAAGAATAGGTTAACAATCGTCAAGACCTTGATGTTGTATCCTTGGTGTACCGTGACATCGGCCAGCTCGACGGATTTTCGCGACTCTTGTATGCTCGTGCCGGAGAAGAGTTGTTCTTGCAGAGTCTCGATCTCGTGCCGCCGTTCGTTATTTTCACGCTGGATGATCCTTAGTTCCTTCATCTCGCGCTCGAACTGCAGTCTCAAGGTTCTCAGTCGTCGTTTCCAGTGTTCGTTGCGAGGCGACTCGTCAAATAGAGGCCACAATGTCTTATTTGACCCTTCCCATACATCTTCAGTAAAGGTATCTTCAAAGGCATCAATCATCGACTTGATGCTATCGTTCACATTTCCAAGCGCTTGATGGGCATAGAAGTAGCGGCGAGTCCAAGTGAAATCTTTATCCTCGAAAAGTCGCTTGTTGCGTAAATCTTCATTGAAAAGAAAGCCTAGAGGGGGCGTAACAAGCTCAGAGATCTGCTTATAAATCTCATCGTAGCGCTTCCTTGCATCCCGGTATTCTGCGAGCAAAGAATGCAGGAAGGCTTCTGCGCCATTCAGATACCGATGCCCGGTCTCAAATGTGTACGGTGTGCCATTTGCTGGGGTGCTTTTCCAATCTGGAAAGCACTCGAGTTGTAACAACTGCCAAGAGCTCCAGATGTCGTGTACCCAGCCATACTTTGTTGTCGCGCGTCGACCTCGATTCTTGATGCGTCGAGGATTATCATCAAATAAAGCGAGAGCAACAACAGCACTACAACGGCTCAAGGGGAGATGACTGTCATACAGTTTTGTGGTTTTGTCGGCTCGCTGCCAGTCTTGTGGGCTGCAGTCCTCTCCAATGATGGTGTAATATTCGAATGTAAAGATATAACTTCTTTGATGCCTGGGATCTTCTTCGAAACAGCGAAACATGTGCGCCGATGATGCCTCGGTTTGAACCAGGTGTTTGAATAATTCGTCCATGTCGAAAACATTATGGAGTGTGAGATGCAATGCGCCAAACAGAATGGGCGAAGGCTCGCGCGCCACTGTTATTCGCCCTACTGTTTTTCGGTCCTCGTTTTTTCCAATATTTCTTATGCTATGCCAAATTTCTGTTGCCTTGCTCATGGTGTTATCTGCACCGCTGACCTCAACCAGTTGAGGCAAACCATTTGGGCCAACATCGTAGACTTGGAAATGACTATAATGGCTTCGATCATCTGCAGGCCCTGGCCCTAGATGGAATAGATGAGGCTGCTTGGAAAGCCTTGCCGGGTTGGAAACGATGGAGGCAAGAATTTCTCTTCCATGTTCGTTCCAATTGTGCGTTGTCAAATGTTCGCGCAAGTGCTCGTGGTCAAAGGATTGCGATGGAAGCTCGCTCTGGACGAAGAAGTCGTCCTCATCGTCGCTGCTATCATCCGAAAGCGTCGACGTGTCGGCGAAAACAGCATCCACACCGGGTCGCGTATGGGCGCGATGCAGCCGCGGAAGTTCGGAAGGACCGAAGCTTCCGTTGGAAGCGGACAAGCTTTTTAGAAGAGCCTCGTGCGAGTGCTGCAGGCTCTCAAGCTGCTTCCGAAGTTCCTCTAGCTCGCGCGTGGCCATGATATGGAGTAATATTAAACAGGAAGCTATCGCACACAACCCTGAATTCAATGATGCCCACAGGCCACATTTTTTCAAGCCGGCTGGATGATGCCCATTGCCCAGACGACTAGGCTAAGATTCCCAAGATTTATTTAGTTAGCCCCCACACTAGCCAACAGTGCCGTACCTTGGCTCTTGGTGCAAGAGGGAATAGACTCCTTTCTCGAGTTATGCTACGCACACGCACACGCTCAGTATTTTACTGGTAATGGTATCTTGCAACGTATTGTTTGATGTGCATATCTGGCATTATTGTTAGCCGTGGAAGACCGTGGCTCCCATTTCAAGTCAACTGAGGCATTCGAGGTTCCAACGCTAGGATCGTACTTTGACCGCTCATCGTTCGAAACGTGTCGGCATGTCAACTGACTGTGGGTTGGACCTCGGTTGAGATGCGCTTTTGGCAACGCCAAGATGCGACTTCGAACAAGACTTTAAATATAACTTTTTGATGGTTTCTTATATATATATATATTCTCTTAGCCATAACCTCTAGACTTACCCTACCTAACTCTTACCCATAGTCAGTTGGCCTGCTGCCCCGTTCGAAACGTAACCAAGCCAAGCACTATATTTAAGCTGGTCTTCGCGACCCCTTTGGATTGCGTGCATTGTAATTGGGTTATATTCCGATCTTTTCGAGTTAATCTCCCTTCTTCGAAAGTATAGGCATGTTAGACGTGAACATGGACCTTCTATGCAGGTATCAAGCAGTTATATGGTACAGGAAATCTGTCAGTAATTACCATAGCTATCTAATGACTGGGCAGCAACGTCAACGTTCTATCAGGCCTAACAACAAGCACGATGATTCCTCGTATTTCCAAAATATGATACAAAATATACATACTGCTTCTGTTCGGTGTTGTGCTTATCTTACTTGTTGTTGCCAGTTTTGAGACGAACAAACAGCCTGATGGAAATTATACTAGTTTCCCACCAGATGTGCAGGCTGGGTGCATGAAAGCCTGGTGGAACATCAAACCAAATTCAGGACTCTCTGGCCTTGTATCTGCACAGGGAAATGCAACATCATGGTGAGGAGAAAATAGCTACTTGAGTAGGCGAGTCGAGGATATCGTGGAGAAGTCTCCTTCCTAGTTATACAAAAACGCATCGACTCTCGATGAAACCAAGCTTTCAAATGTCAAATTCCATTTGAAGACGGATTATTGTGGGAACCGGACGCACTGATAGAATAAAGTTTGGTCTATGGATTGGAGGTTTCCCGAAACTCATGTATTGTTAGCTCTATCTCTAAGCTATACACATATATTCATCGGGTGACTTTGTGCCTACTTCAGTAAGTGGCATCATCGTCATTAACGCAGCAAATGCTCTAATCAATGTTTCCCGTGTCTTCGCTTAGAGATCTGATATTTACACAAAGCAGTAACATGAAGTCCTTAGGTACGGGGCTGCTGAGCACGCGTTCGGATAGCTGGAATTGGTGAAATACTTATAAGGATCTTATATGAAGATATGATTATTGCGGAGTTTTTCTATTACCGGATGTGACGCTGATTTCCGCAATAGGACTTGGTACATAGCCGACTATCGCTTAGTCCTACCTGATGACACTCAACGGTGCTCAGCCACTTGTGGGTAGAGACAAAGATGGGAAGGCGATGCCGTCATGACGAGCATCAATGGCTTACGCCAGGACTAGAACACGTAGGGCAAAGATGCGGCTGAGATCCAGTCGGAGTAATGAGAAAACCTTGGAGCTATATGGACCTTTGTTGCGTTTCTCCGACACTCAAGCATATTCTTAGCTGAGTATATGATGCTCACGCAAGATTATTTGTACTTGCGAGGGTTGTACAAAATTTAAAACGTATCAAGAGCGCAGACTCTAAACTGTGGATTGAAGCGTTCGGAATTGGATTCCAGAGCAAGTACCGGGTGGAAGTAAAACTCAACCCAGTTTTACTAAAGAACAAAGCATTTCAGGCTAATCTAGAAGTATGTCTTGCTGGTAAGGAGACGATGTAGCAGGAGGTGTTTGCAACAGCCTTGCGAAATACTGCACGAAGCACACCGCTTCGTCTAGTATGGCCCTTATCCATAATTTTTAAGCTTATCTATTTAGATATAGTACAGTTTGGATTACTGTGGTACGGCCGGCGCAACTCCAGATAAAACATCTATACCCCGAGCCACGTTCTCGTTATTGGTTGTTCTAGACATCGCCACAATAGTACTCTAACCAAATTCTAGTTACATCCAACGCTATTTAACCAAGACTTGTATTATTTCCGGTGCCAAGTTCGCGGTTCTTACAATTAGACGTAAAAAGATAGTTTGTGCAATCTAGGCGTCGATGTGTGGATCCAAACTCTCGTTAGCGAAGCCTTGTCGTTGATTGGGCCCAAGGATCGCGTCCACCCTCTTCCACACGCTACAAGGTTGATCGTAATGAAACCACCGATATCGTCTCGTTCTCGATCCGCACCAGTACCAACTTTTTGGGTAGATTGCAGGGTGGAGAAATATCCTAAAGAGCGCCTATTAAATTGGTGGCGTTACACAAGGTACCTAGGTATGATTACGCCCCATAAGCACAATTACCTCATAATACCTCGTCATATTATTAAGCATATAGGTAGTACAAACAAGGAGACTACAAATAAGATGTACCCCCTGCTATTTGGGTACCTTTGGTTTTGCCTCCGACGTAAACAATCAATTTGGAATACCAAGGCACGGGAAGTATTTCCCATCGAAAAGTACAATCCAATTTATCACAGGGAGGCCATAATATGCGGTTTTACTACGCGACTTCTCTCTTTGCCCTCTTGAGCTGTGTGGCGTTTGGCTTAGAACCTGCAGATTTTAAATCAAGATGTGAAGCGCTCAGCCGGGATATTGGAACACAAGGTCACGATGGTATCAAGGTGACGACTGCTCAGTACCTTGTCAAGAACTCTGTTATCGATCAGTTCTCTGAGGGAACAAACAAGACGTGTGCGCTACCAAATCCCATCGTGCCAGTAAATCTATGCCGGGTCGCGCTCAATTTTCCGACCTCGGATTCAAGTAAGGTTTATATGGAAGCTTGGCTGCCAGAAGTCTGGAACTCGCGTTTTTTTGCTGTTGGAACGGGTGGATTGGCGGGATGTGAGTTCAATTGACATTCTAAACCTACTTGTTGCTAATGCCGATTAGGTATCTTCTACCAAGATCTCGCATATGTAGCTTCCCATGGGTTCGCAAGCGTTGGTAGCAATAGCGGACATAACGGTACTTCAGCCGGCGCTTTCCTCCACCAGCCACAGGTGCTTGAAGATTTTGTGTGGCGGGCTTTATACAAAACGACCAATATTGGGAAAGGCGTCACAAAGCATTTATATGGTATACCACATAAAAAGTCGTACTATATCGGATGCTCACAAGGTGGGCGTCAAGGCTTCAAAGCTGCCCAGGATAATCCGGAGCTTTTCGATGGTATTATAATTGGTGCACCTGGGCTGGAGCTCCCAGGTCTTTTCCAGAATATCGCGCGCTGGCTTCGGACTTTGGGTACAGATGTTAACAATCTGACAGTCTCAATAAACAAGTGGGAGGCTATTCAGAATGAGACAATAAAGCAGTGCGATAAGCTTGATGGTGCTTCTGATGGAATTATTGAGGACACCCGTCGATGCAATCCCGATTTATCAAGCTTGAGCTGTGGAAAACCTGGAGCTCCGAGAGTCTGCCTCACCACAAAGGACTTGGATCTGGTGAAGCCGTTTTTCAAACCTTGGACGGTGAACAATACTCTTATTTATCCCGGCATGGCGCATAACGGCGGCGAAGTGTTACATGCTACAACCCTTAGCGGCACCGAATTCACAAATTACGCACTCGAGTGGCCACGTTTCGTCTTTCGACAGGATCCGAGCTGGACGCTGGATCAATGGACACCAGCGGATGCACCTCTCGCTGTTCAACAAAACCCCTTTAACTTCAACACCTGGAACGGAGACCTCTCGAAGTTCAGAGATAGAGGCGCAAAGATCATCCACTACCACGGGCAGCTAGATCAGGGTATTGATACGACGGTATCGGAACGCTACTACAACCATGTGTCCGAAACTATGCATGCTTCTCCGAAAGAACTCGATAAATTTTATCGATACTTTCGCATCTCCGGCTTGCTGCATTGTCAAGGTGGACCTGGAGCGAGTAGCATTGGCCAAGCGGGCTTCCCGCCGCCCGCGGGCAATGAACCCGATGATAACGTATTGAGCAGGATCGTTAGGTGGGTCGAGGAGAATGAGGCGCCGGACACCTTACGAGGGACTAAGTTTGTCAATAATAATGCTACTCAGGGTATAGATTATAAGCGCAAACACTGTAGATATCCTGCAACGAACGTTTACAAGGGAACCGGTGATGGGAAAGATGAGGAAGGCTGGCAGTGTGTGTTTTGAATACTATTCAGGCATAGTAGGCTCGAAAAAGATTACCCGATGAAATACATGTCTCGAATCTAACAGCAGATATTTTTTTTCATAACTATCTTCAACATATCGGAAACTTTTGAAGATTCAACCTTGGGCAAGAAGGCGATTTTGGTCTTACCGATTGCGGACTAGCGTGATGGATTGTTTAGACTTCTCTGTCGCTAGGCAGCCGCTCTTGGTGGTTCATGTGCCTCACCCAGACTCGACACACATCACAATGGTCAATCTCAGTGACATTAATTTCCCTTTACTTCCCTCGAGTAATCTTTGTCCTCCTGGTGAAACATATGCTCAGATAACACTGCCCAATGAGCCAGACGCCCGTACCGCGTTGGACGACCTGCCAGATGAACTCCTCCTCAACGTCCTTTATTATCTTCCAACTGTTGGTCCATGCCAGGGCGAGTTAGCCTCGTTAGCCTCCATATCTAGGACAAATTCGAGGCTTCACCGTTTAGTTGCCGGGCAATTATATGGGACATTTCACAGCCAATATTGCAAGCCATATCTCTTCCTGAGGACTCTGTGCGCCAACCCGGCCCTCGCAGAGTTGGTCCGGCACGTTTATCTAAATTACGTTTGTTGTATCAAGAAAATCGATCACCATAAACCAACTGCACAAGAAAAAAAGATTGTCAAAGAAGGCTTAAGGTCATCTGGTACACCGAGTTGGAAAGAATGGGCAACAGAGTGCAACATTGGGCGTCCTAAGTTCGACAAAATCTTCGGCGCCATCATTATTCAGGCTCCAAACATAGTATCAATAGACTTGTTCTATCCATGGAAGGTGAAAGCTCCTGTATGGGTGGAGCTTCTCCCCGGGTCGAAAAATACACGGTGGCGCGGGTGTGGAAATAAGCTCCAAAAAATGAAGGCCGACTTCGCGGGCAACTCCGATTTGCCCCTCGACGAATTGTCCGAGATATTTCGAATCCGTTCCTTAGAGAAACTTCATTTGGTTTCATATCGTGCAACAGACATAACTGATGGGCAGATAGTAGGGAAATTGCGACGTCTCATCCCAAAACACTGCAACAATATAAGGGAGCTTCATCTAGAGCATTGCGCTTTCCACCCGGAACTTCTCCGTACACTGGTGGAGTCTGCACAAGGCTTAAAGACTCTTAGCTATACTATATCCGAGGAAGATGAATCCGACCTCCGTCAAATGGCTAGCGTGAATCTTGTTTCAATGCTGAACTGTCAAAAGACAACGCTAGAAGCACTGGAACTGCAGCCGCCATACATGCATGAAGAACTCTTCAGTGGTTCCATGGGGCTATGCAAGGGCTTACGTGAGTTTTCGGCGTTGAAAAAACTCGCATGCCCTCTTAGTATGCTTGTTGGTAAGTGTCAAGCTGACTTCAACACCCTGATGCAGAGACTGCCACCGTCGCTAGCCTATATTTATATGGCGGTCGGTAGAGACAAACGATATACATACCGACTCATAGCATTGGAGTACATGGCTGCAGATTGTTCAAAGTACACGCCACTTTTGAAAGAGGTACATGTCAAAATTCTTGGCACACGGCCAAAACTCAAGTACGCGTGGGTGCGACTGGCAGCAGACTTTTCGCAGGCTGGAATCAGGTTTTTGGTAAAGTCGAAATCTGGATTGGATAACTTCAGGTGGGCTAGAGGCGACGAAGAGTCATCAGATACAAGCTCTTCTGATGAATTCAGTTCTTGAATAGTGGCTTGAGGGCTCGGGCGAGCTGCTCTGCTACTTGGAAACTGTAATCCATCGTGCTTTGTCAGTTTCGTAATTTGTTATCAACCCACCACAATGTTAGGGTCTATCATAGCCATAAGTATATGATTCAAATATGAGAAAGAATCGAGCGCATCTGATAATGTATAAGTAGCAAAGGTTGTTTCAGACTTATGAACGAAACTCGATGCTGCATACACACTCTTTGATGATGAGTTCCAACGACGCTCTTGCTCGGGTTGTTCAGAATCTCGTTTCAATCAGTAACATGTAAGGCGTAATAGGAAATGATATGAGATATTTATGCTAGCTCGACATTTTGACTTCACGTGAGTAAAGGCGCAGGTACCTAATTAGCGGGGCTGGGGCCGCCCCAACCACCTCCACACCCACGGCCATCGAATCGTTCCGCGCGGCCCTAGCTCCTTCAATGTTATTTTGTTGGGGTCCCACTAGGTCGGCGGAGTGCATCCTATTTAGCATTTAATAAATGTTACTAACCGTCTCCAACTCAATATTAGAATATCTCTTTCGAGGAACCTTCATGATTGATCTGCTTCATCACCAGCACCAGCACAGCACCCCAGAGCCCCAAGTTTAGGCCGTGTTCAGCGATAGTAGCCGCAATGGAGAAATGTGATTTCGATGGCCCACCAACATATGTCGATGCAACAGCTCTGCCAATAACACATCCTTGGTCCAACCGTCGAAAGCGACGAAGAGTATTTCGGTGTTTCGCACTCGCGTGCTTAGCATACTTTGCCTACTCAATATTCGAGATCGCAAGCAATACAAGACAAATAGAGCATGGATTATCAATCGAACGATTGTTGGAGGAGCACGCGACGTGCGCTGTGCTTCGAAGCAAACCTGTCCTCTCAAGCGAACAGCGAGAATACAATAAACGCTGGGTCAACACCACGGGACCACTACTTATTCAAAATGTGTTGATATGGACTGGCGAGCCGATCCCGGGTACATCTGAAGAGGATGCAAGAGTCGGGAAAGGCTGGGTCTGGACACCAGCTGACATTCTCATTGACAAAGGATTAATACAGAAGATTGAAACAAGGATTACTAGTCGTCTTCCTCACAATACGGAGACCTTCGATGCTAGAGGACACCAACTCACAGCTGGAATCGTGGATATGCACAGCCATGCCGGCTTGGGCAGCTTCGGCAATCTGGAGGACGACATCAATGAGCTGTCATCAGACATTACACCTTACGTACGTTCGATTGATGGCGTAGATCCTTTGCAGCCAGAGATCGAGTTCATCAAGTCTGGGGGCGTGACGACATCCCTTTTCCTCCCAGGCAGCGGCAACAACATGGGCGGCGAAGCATATGTACTCAAATTTGCCGTTGGCCAAAAGAGCGGCAGGAATGAAACCAGCCAGCAAGACATGCTCGCCGACCCAGATAACACCTGGCGCTACATGAAAATGGCCTGCGGCGAAAACCCCAAAAACTTTTATGGAAAGGAGGGAGAACGAGGCCCGTTCAGCAGGTTGGGCGAGGGCTGGCAGTTTCGCCATGCATTCGAGCAAGCGAGAAGATACGTGCAAGAGCAAGACGACTGGTGTGTCGCAGCTGATAAGTTGGGCGTAGCAAATATGCGCAGCTACTTGCCCCGACAACTTGAATGGGAGTCACTTGGAGCCGTGTTACGGGGTCAAGTTAAGGTCAACACGCACTGCTACACTATCGCAGACCTGGAGGCCTTCGTTAGACATACTAATGAGTTCAAGTTTCAGGTTGCTGCTTTCCATCATGCACATCAGACATATCTTATCCCGGAAGTGTTGAAAAGAGCTTGGGGAGGAACGCCAGCTGCCGCGCTGTTCGCAGACGAAATGTACTACAAAGTGGAAGCTTACACAGCCTCTGAGCGTGCGGGCGCGCTTCTTTATGCGCAGAACATAACGCCCACTTACGTGTCCGACAACCCGGTGCTCAACTCCCAGCACGTTGTCATGGAAGCTGCGAAAGCGTACCGTAATGGTCTGCCTTATCATGCTGCCTTGGCTGGTGTCACCTCTAAATCTGCCGAGCTTCTGGGCTTAGGCCACAGGATCGGAAAGGTCAAGGAGGGGTTTGATGCAGATATTGTACTCTGGGACTCAGATCCGTTGAGTATCGGAGCAACTCCGTTGCAGGTATGGATCGATGGCGCAGAACAATTTGCAGATCCAGTGCAACTCAAGAAGCCGACATCCAAACCAATCATACCAGACTTGGGACTTGCAAAAGAGCTGGAAAAGACCGAGCTTTCCGGCACCGTAGTTTTCACTGGTATCAAGCGTGTAATTCTAGCTCCATTTGCAGATTCGACTCAAGACGACCACGACACAGTCGCCATTATATCAAATGGCCTTCTCCGCTGTGTAGGAGCGTGTACCTCTGAACTCGCCGCCATACAGTCCCCGACGACAATAAACCTACAAAACGGCTTCCTCACCTCGCCTCTAACAGCCTTTGGTACCGCCCTCGGGCTCCAAGAAATCGACGCTGCGCCCGAAACGCATGATGGACCCCCACCAGACGATGGCATAAGCTTTGCCCTTGAAGGACTCTCCTTTGGCGGCAAGCAGCTCCAGGCCGCCGCCCGACACGGCGTAACGCGCGCCATATCTGCACCCATATCCAGCGGCATCGACAGCAAAGGCGTTAGCGTTGGATTCAAGACGAACGCCAAAAACAGGCTCGAGAGCAGCGCCATCTGGAACGCAGATGTGGCCTTGCACTATCCACTGACGCTGAGCGCGAAAAGTGGGAAGACACCCAGCATCAGCAGCGCCATTGGCGAACTAACAACAAAGCTCCTGGACGCCGTGGACGAGCTCGAAAGTAATAAGACGGATACCCCGCGAAAACAAAGATTCCAGGAGTCGGCATATCTCATGAGTGTGGTGCAGGGCACAAAGCCGCTTGTTCTAAGCGTGCACAGCGCCGACACTATCGCTTCGATTATCAAGATGAAAGCGTATATCGAGTCCATGGTGGCGGGCTGTGCCTTTGCGCATGCGTCCTCGCTTCGCGTCGTTTTGATCGGCGGCGCAGAAGCGCATTTAGTTGCGCATGAACTCGCTGCTGCGAATATCTCCATCGTGCTTGCGCCGTTACTTCCTCATGCGCAGTCTTGGGATCAGTGGCGTGGGCTTACAGGACCGCCGCTTACGAATGTGTCTACGAATGTTCTGCTCGATGCTGGGGTGTTGCTGGGCATCAGTGTGGAAGAGATGTGGGAGACGAGGGATTTGGGGTTGTTGGCGGGCATTGCGTTTGCGAATGGTGAAGGGAGATTGACCGAGAGTGAGGCGCTTGATTTGGCGAGTGGAAATTTTGACAGAATGTTGGGTCTTGAGAAGCAGAGGGATGTCGATTGGGTGGTTTGGGAAGGCAGTCCGTTGGATATTGGAGGGAGGGTGCGAGCGATAAGTGGAATGGGTAAGACCAGTTTGTGGATGTAGTGTTTATCACGTTAGGATCAATTGGGGCATTTTATCATTTTCTTCATGATAGTGTGACATTAGAAATTGGGCTATGTATGCAGGTATCAAGGTAGAATATGCAAGTGCGAAAAGGACGGGCGATGACATGGGCAAGTCACATGCTGACGAGCCAGCCCGAGCATACTGCCAAATGCCAAATTACAATTTGAATCTTGATGCCGAAGAAGGAAAGAACCAAGAGGGCTTGTTCATCGAAGCCATGATGCAATGCAGAATAGACATGGAGAAGCGCCGGAACTGACGAAACGGTTAGGGCATGAACACCATTCTTTCGGCGGTAAAAAAGACTTACCTGGAATTGTAAATCATCTCGCGTGTCCTAGATATTGTGACGAGCAGTATGCGCTCTCCCTTTGCGATTGTCAGTCCTCTCACCCATAATTCAACGAAACAACCATCTTTAACCAATCACAGAGAACACATGTTGGAACTCTATCAACGTACCTTGTCAAATATGAGCCATCTGCTTTCGCTCTCCTGGTCTCCAGTAGAGGTGGTACGAACGGTAACGCTAGCGCTGAGACGATATATCCTGTTGCGAGTGTAGCCTTGAGCCTGTAATGCGGGTCGCGCGGCAGTTGGGTCGAGTACCGACGGAGTTGGTTGATTGCTTGTGTTGAAATCGCCATGCTGGAATGTATGTTTTGGCCTGAAAAGAACGAACACGGATGATGTAGCTCTTCTGCCGTTTGAATAGGTTTGTGTCTTGTTGTGTCCTTGTGTCGAAGACCTCGGGATGTGGGGCGCTGTAGGCTGGGGCTGGGGCTGGCTTCGGTGTGTGTGGGGTTAAGTATGTGTTGCTTTGAATATCAGTTTGCAAAGTCGAACGAGGAGAACACGTATTTAGTACCAAAGGGACAAAGCATTAGCGCAATACTTACGGCGATGGTAGCTGTATTTAGTTCCGAAGTTGAATTGTTGCTGCCTTATGCTTGTCGTGGTTTGGTTCCGCTATCCGGGTGTTGTAATGCTGATAAACATTCATCCGATGCTTGCGGTTGGAAATGCTGCTGCCTTCGTTGCTGACAAACGCCCCTGGAGTAAAAGCAATGACGAAAAATACGTTACAAAGGGAGGAGCTAACAAGATATAAGTATGATACTGTGATGATTGTGTGGGGTAAATAACGCTCGAGCGTGATTGAGGCGGTGATCGGCCGGATCACACCACTCTCGTCTGAGGTACTTTCGACTTTTAGAAGGCCACCTGCACTCCCTGCATTGGAAGGCCCACCACAGAGTCGAATGTTTGTGAACAGTAAATCACGACATAATGAGCATGGGTTGCGGGATGCTTGTTTGGGCTTGATGTTTGTGAGGTGTGTCAGCTGAGTCACAGGTGCGTTGATTGGCTACATCACAAAATACCTGCCCCCGGAACCTGCAGCTGAAATTCGGAGCATGTTTCCTACACTCGAACCAATCACCTGGTCTCTTGTCCTTTCTTGAGTTATGTGCTTTGGCAGCCATGATTATGTCGCACAAATCTCCTGCAGCAATCGATGCGTAGAACTCCACACCGTAAATCTACGGTATCTGTTGAGCTAGCTATAATCAGTTTAGTTGCTTTGCGGACTTATACGGTCGTCTCCTTACTATCGCATCTTTCCTTATCTATATACTCTTGGTGAATTGCATGACGGAAGAAGTTTAGCATCGTGGCCAGGATGCCAATGATGGCAAAGTTGGTGAGTAGCAGAAGTCCAAGCAACAAGGATGTTGTTCGCGAGCTCGATGTGGATGCTGTCATTTTCCCTGTGATTGAGTGTGGACGACGAGGAACATGGAGAAAGAAAAGGTAGTTAGCGAGTCTAAGACTCTTGTTGTCTCGCTTTCATTTTCGGCAAGGCTTGCAAGTCTCGCTATGTGTCACATCAAGCAAGTAGAGTCCTGTACAAATGACGATGAAATCTAAAACTAACGATACAGAACGGGCCACCCTACAGATCGTTGAAGATTTAATGCGTCCCATAACACTTGGCGAGAATTCTTGAACGGTTGATAGGTCTGTAGGTTGTGCCAAGTCCAAACTAAAGTTGCAATAATAGATATGAGGTCAATGTGGCTGCTGTAAGCGACTCACATGGGGATGCGTTTCAGCCACCAATGATGTGTGCCTTCGCATGGAAGGGCATCATGTCTCGCATTAGATTCGCATTCTTCAGATCTTAACTGAACTCGTATAACTGTGTCGATTCCACAATCATAACGGTTATCGAAGTGATATTCTAGAAGAGGTCTAGTGCCTTCCAATCCGGCTCGCCCTGGACAGCCTTGCCATGCATTTGTTGATCCAAGAAGCATAGCCCCACGAAAGTCAAACACCACTCTCCCTCTCTTTCCTTTCTCCTCAGCACAGCAAGTGCTCGACAACCGGCGAGCACATAGATCTCATCCAAAGGCTCCATATCATGTGGACCCATGCCAGGCACCCCTTTTGAGGTGACAAAGAATTTTGTTGAACTAAGATTGCGCTTGAGGGCTCGAAAGTGATATCGTCCAGGCTCTTTACGACCAGCTTTCTGATCTAGCGTGAGGTCGTGTTCATCTTTTGTAAGGTTCCAGTTGCGCCACCAGCTTTTAATTTCGTTCACGCGCTGTGGCCTAAGAATTCCGCGGCGAGGTGTTAAATAATGGATCCAAATATCCGTGTCCATAAAAATTGCCCTCCAGAACGCGTCGTTGTCAGCTTCCGGAGCATGCTCGTGGTAGAGATTTTTCCATTCACTAACCAGTTTCCGCGCGATTTCATTGACACCATGACCGTTGAGCGCATCGGGAGGCATGCTGTCACCACAGGCGGAGACGGTTTCTAAGTGCTGGCCTTTAACACTCAGATTGGGAGTCTTGGTCTCTTTCCACTGCCGTATGCCTTCGTATTTCACAGCCCGTGATGCATTGTATAGCATCCAACGTTGATAATCGTTATTGTGGTATGGCTCGGAAAGGTCGACGGCCCATGATGGCAGTCCAATGATACTACTATGCTTTTGACCTATGGCTGTTTCCAGTTTCGTCAAGTCTTCATTGTCTCCATACAGCAGCTTGGTGCATTTCATGAATATCTCCTCCGTAGTCCACCTCTCCGCTCGCGTTCTTCGGTCAGCTTCTCGCCATGCAGGAGGCATGAATCCATATATGCCAAACCAATGGTCCCGGATTTCTGTTGCCGTGCGCCCTTGTATGCAATCAATTACATGCTCCAGCGCTATCCATTCCTTTTTGTTGTTCTTTAACGCCTCACGTTGAGTGTAGACTTTGACGGGCTGTGCAGTGCGGTCACTATGATTACGACAGAGAGCGAAAACCGGTCCACCAAACCACTTGCAACAGGCAGATCTCACATGATTATCCATTTGATATATTCCATTCAACAGCTGTGATAGCTTGAATGTATACGGCGGGGCATGGACAGTAGGATCAACTCGCGGTAGTACTGCTTCTTGTAGGGTCCTGATGCATGGTTAAAATATATGCGATCTGGGAGTTATCGTAGGCTTTTCATACCAGACGCGAGTCCACCAGGTTCGAGAAATCAGCCATTGCAGGCAGTCCAACAACACTAGCCACGCTCGATTGGCCTCATGTCGAATCTTCCCATCTGCTTGCCTTTTTAAGACAAATACTGGATACGTGTACAGGTGGTCTTTGCTCTCAGCAATTCTCGACAGAAAGTTGATCGTGTACGAGAAGACGTTCTCTTTGCACTGATTCACAAACTCGCGGTGCTCCTCCTCATTTAATGCTTTGAACCCTTCCTGGCTTGTGAAGTAGTTTAAATCACCTCTGGCCGAACGCTCCACAGACTTCCAGTCGGCTTCGGTGAGTTCCACAGTTGATTTGTAATGTGGTTCGTGAATAAGTTCATTAAACCACGATTTGTTATCGAAGGGGCCGAACCAGATGTGACATTCTTTCGCTTCTCGATAGATCCTGGTCATCAGTCCGATCTGGTAGCTCTTTTCTCTTGCGCTGGATTGATCGATACAAAGTGCATCAGCCCATAGAAGCCGGTCTTCATTTTCAAGCCTCAGACTCTGGAGAAAGTTGTGTAGGTTTGCGGTTGTATTGAATAGTGAGCCACCAACGGTGATGGGCTCAGTTTGTGAGGGGTCACCCCATACGTAGGATAAAGCCTCATAGTAAGGATCGCGGTCGAGGTATACAACTTCCAAGTCACAAGTTATAGGCGCATCACTGGTGCCAGGATGCACCCTTAATATGCGAATACATGCACTAGCTGTGTCAAGCCGCGTTTCGGCCCATGGACGTCGGGTTTCGTCGATTTCTACATTCGCCATGTTGGTCGCAGCCATCGCTCAGGCTTGATGATTGGGGGTCAGACTCGAGGTATTTCGGGAACTGCAAGACAATCCAAGTGTGCCAAGCTGCCTCTATGCCGACATCAATTGCGAGCTAACCGGGGTTGCCACTGTATAGCAGGCTGTAGCGATTACGGTGCCACATCAAACCACTGGTTAGTTTGCCATGCACTGGAGTCAAGGTATGAATTTTTCCAAAAAACACTATCTTGCCGACACGAAACTGGTTACATGTCGTGTAGTTGAAGAACTGCACTTGATCCGGCCTACAGTTGATACTGTAATCAGGGCTGTAACGAAGAAAAGTGACGGCTCAACTGACTCGGCCCTCAAAAAGGATAAGATTCGGCGCTTTTATAGATCCCAATCAGCTCATCGCCATTCCAGAACATCAAAATCCTCGTATGTGTAGATGGTGAATATGACCTTGGGAAGACCCGATGTGAGATTAGACAAAGGGATGCTTATTCTAACGCGCTTACTTCCTGACAATTAGTGGGATAGTGTGCACGGAACCGTCCGGCACGGCACGGACATCACGCGCACGGACACGTTAGCGTCTTGGCTCGTTCTCCAGTGCCGGCTCGTCTACGACTCTCCAAAACCGACAATTATACATGTTTTGTACAACGGCATTGGATGTATAGAGCGAGTTGTGACGCGTGGCCTGGTCTCTGCGTTTGCAGTGGCCGAATAGCATGTCTTAAACTCGGCTCAGAATGGACATGAAGTTTACGTGATTTACAACAATAGATTTACATTCGGAACATGCCATTCCGGTAAGATACATTCGTAGTTACCACCTATATGCTCACTCCAGCCAAATATCCGTAGGATCCCCTTGTCTCAGCAAAGCATATGTGCCCTCGTCGATGTTCTCGAAATGTACCATTCCTATGCGCCGATAAGTCTTGTGATACTTCTCAAGATCCGATTCGCAAAGTCTAGCATTTTCTAGAATCTTTCTAATTGCTTCGATCTCCCTCTGCATCTTGCAGGGCGATTTCTGACAGCACGCGGAACTGGTTTCCAGCAATTGGGATTTATGCAATGAAACGAGAACCGGGAGGCGCTCTCGTTGAAAAGAAACGTATTTGTCGGTGGGCGTCAAGAGAAGACCGATGCCACGATAAGTGCGTCTCGTCAACGAAAAGTAATCATTTAGCTCTGCGTTTATGGCGAAACCTGCTTCGGCGACGTCAAGTTCGCTCGCACTTTCTAGTTCGATTGGCGAAGGGTCGTCTTTTATCTGCTTATCTGCATCGGTCAAAGCACTTCTTCCCCGTTGTTGATCATCGTCGCAATTTGCGTTGGGTGATTCGTTTATTTTGGTGTTATCATCTTTCTCTCCTATCAAATCGCATGCATCTTCTCTATCGTCTTCATCTTCCTCTCTACTTTGACAATCTTCTTGGTTTTCATCTTCGGGATCTTCGCAAACATCGTGGTCATCGTCATCGTCATCGTCATCGTCATCGTCCCCGTCTTTACTAGCCGCCAGGACTAAGAGTTCGCATCGTCCATACAGCTCCTCATCCGGGGTTTCGTCAGGAAAGGCTTTCATTAGTAGAGCATTCGATGAAAATTCCCAACTCTCCTTGCCTTCGGAGGGCACCTTGCGAACCTGCCCTTTGTGCATGAAGGCGGTAATTGCCAATGTTTTTTCCGCGAGAACCGGAAAATCGGTCTGATCATCATTGCAGTCACGTACGGAGAACTCTACATCATTGCCTTCATGGTTTCGCACACTGTACACTCTATCATCCTCAGTCCTAGCTTTGGGCACTATGACACCATCGACACTGGTCCATGCCCAACTCGGGTTGTCGTACTGAAGCTCTGCGAGACGTGTGCTCTTCCGTGTGTCAAAGGCTTTCCACGATAGTTGCTCGACCAGATGCTTGGACCACATGCCTGCGGCATATTTTTCGCTTCCTGATTTTTGAAGGGTTTCGTCCCGCAAGATCTTGGCAAGTGACCAGATAGCTAGATTCTTATCAGCTTGTGAGGTCAGATTGCAAGAAGTGAAAGATGTGACGGCTGAGTCCCAGAAAGTGTACGGTGATTCGTGGTCGGCAAAACCTGACAATGCGGAGCTTGGTTTGAAGGCAAGGCGTCCACGCCAATGGCGTTCTGTGGCTGCAGTTGCATCAAGTGGAGCTGGAAGTCCCAGTGGCAGTGTCTCGCAGGCAGAGACGGTAGCACAATCCCAGTAAACTTGATCTCGTGCGAAATGAAGGAGGCGTGGAGCGAGCAGACGCTCTTGAAAGACCCAACCGCGTGTGTAAATGAAACTGCGTCGCAACAGCTCGCCCTCCCAAATATCGCTGGGCATTATCAGCCATTCCGCACCCGGTTTTCCGAGGAGAGAAGTAGTGCTCGAAGGCAAAAATTGTGGAACAGTGTATGCAGCTGGGAGGATGGATTCACGATCGCGAGTTCGAAACAATCCCCCGTCACTGCCTTCGGAGTCTGCTGCCACAATGTTGCAATATGAGTTACGATATACCGCATGCATCAAAGAACCTTCCTTTTTGAAGTCTCCAGGAGGGTCTTGTATAATACAGAGCGAATCAATCCATACATATCGCACGCCAAGTAAACGCACTACGTCAATTGCCTCTTGGAAATTCTTGGGCAGCGATTCCCTAGATATTCCTTCCAGAAGATGTTCTTCGACGTTCCACAGAGTTGTTGTGATAAACTTTGAGGAGCCCCATGAATGTGAGAGCGTGCAATATGGTCCGCGGACCCTCTCGTATTTGGTGTTTACCAAGCGATAGAGAATGGAATCAACATTACCAAGGTCTAGTAAGCGAGTAGGGACAAATTTTGGGTCGAACGATTTGTGGCAATGTGGATGTGATGAGTTACATGTACGTACCCAAGATTGGATTTGTGGTGCCGTATTCGCCGGCGACGTGTCGTGTCCTAGAGAGTTTTTATGGGCAACCTGGACGGTTGCTGGTTTTAGAAAGTGGAACCGTTTAGTTTCTTTATATGGAGACATCTTGTCAGGTCGAAAGACAAGGGTGATTGATTTATCTTTAGGCCGAGTATGTACCGAGCTGCGGATTGACCATTTGTATACGGTCCAGTGAAATATCGACGCACCCTTTGCAAGTCTCTCAAAATAGAGTGCCCTGCAAATCACACAACACTGTGCGGTTGTCCTTGCATGTATCTCTATAGTATGATGCGTCCCTCGAAGCCTTCCAGATTCCAGAATATGATTACGGCAGAAGTCACACAAATGCTGAGCTGTAGTGTGTCCTTGAAGTGAAATACTCGTGTGGTTCTCCTGACTAGAAAGCAGATCGAGAGGGGTATTGCCGTGTATTTTAAGGCCTCTTCTTTCCGAACTTGTGCTATGCTCTTTTTCTACGCTTGGAAGGATCCTGGCGTCTTTGTCATCTGACATTGAATTGAAACTCGCAGACACTGTTTTCATTCCCTTTCTAGATAAGCGTAATAGTGCGTGTTCGATGCTTGTGAAAGTGGGCACACGATTAGCAAAGGATGGTTGACGACTAAGCGAATTGCTGCTCATGGTCTCGATACTCGTGCCCATGCTCGGCATTGTCTCCACTGTGTTTGAGGAGTTGACTGAACCGAAACTGGTCATTTTCGTGAGCGCTGGACGCTGCTCAAGATCAGTTGTTTGTTGGGAGAGGCGAAGATTTTCTTCCGTTATTTCCAGTGAGTTGACTTCCAAGCCCTCACTGTCGTCTTTGCTCTCCAGCGTATTCTTTACATGCGCCAAATTTTCATTGTAATCCTCAAGAACGTAACGGGTAAACGACGGCGAATAAGAGCAAAGGCACGATCCACTCTGCTCTACCACCCACCCTTTGGTTGCATTTAAGAGATCTTCGATGCTCCGTATCGGCGATATATGTTTGCGCAAGATCTTCTCCAAATCGGCGCAAGATGCACTAGAACCCAATGATGCAACGGCCACGATCGAATACAAAGCTAAGTTTCGCCGCTGCTCTGGCAAATTGAGGAAGTAATCAAGAGAAGCATCAAAAAATGCGATAACATTCCCAGGAAGCCTATCATATACTTTGTTAGAGTGAAACCTCTCCAAACTTTCTTCGTTGAGAACGTTGTCTAGATATAATCGCGTTAAGGCGATATTATTGCTTGATCGAACCAAAATGTAATCGATGACAGTTTCGTACTCGTGTGCTTGATCATTTTCAAATTCGCGACTTATCTGGTTTGAGACAAATCGATCTAGTCCTCCGATCACCAGCGGGACATCGACTATCAGTCTGCGTTCTACGAATGTTTCTCCAGGCGTCGAACAATTGATACATGCATTCTTTGTGTCGCGACAACGGTAGCACAGCCAGTACCATGACTGACGCTCTTTCTTCTGGCACTGGGGGCAAACCCAATAAAGGTTTGATACTTGTTTGCAACACGCATCACAACTCCCTCTGTGCGTGATATCAAACGACGGCACTCGACGTGTCATGAAGGTTCGCATTCCATATCGATGGAGCTTGATAAGTTCTCGTTGAAGTATGGCCTGTAAGCAATCGTTGATTTTATCGAAACCGTCCAGAACCAGGTAGGTGTATACATTGGGTCCAACAATGCGCAATTGTTCGGCAATATCTGATATTAGGGCTGTGATTCGGTCCTCGATGGCATGGCCTTCCAAACAAGCCTGATAATAATTGCAAGTCAGACTCTGTATCGCCTTCAGCTGCGTACCAACGCATCGAAATAGGTCTTCGATCAACGACATAGAGGTTGACTCGACATCTTCACGGATAAAAATTTCTATGACAGGGCTCGCTGTTCCAAAGCAAGCTCGAAGACGACGAGCAGTGGCTGCAGCCAATTCGGTCTATCTATTGTGAGCGGTATGCATTCCATAATTGTGGGGTCTTCACCTTTCCACTGCCCGGGTCACCGTAGCAGTGCAATTGCCATGGCTTGGTACCGGCCACCCAATACTTGTACTCTTCAGTCGCAAAGAAGTCTTCGAAAAGTTGAAGATCAATGGATATGTCTGCATCATGCTCTGTGTGTATCGCACGATGAAGGGCCTGGTGCTGGTTCGCAAAAGGATCTCCAAGCTGCTGCTCCATGGTCTTATAGTATTGAGCTGTTGAAGTATCTGTCTCGACACTCGAGAGATAGTTTCATAGAACACTTGAACCAAAACGCACCTGCCTACTGAGATAGATGCTGCCAAGAGTCAGCGGAATTAACTTCAGGCTAGCGGATAAGCTAGCGGGTATAAGCCAATGGTAACCCCGACTCTGCCGGCCCCCAACATGATGTAGATACAGATACATGGGAGGCGCGTGAGCGGGTGAGTCAGTCCATGCGCGCACCGGCGTACTTTGCATGGAAAATTGTCGATTTCCTTCGAATTCTGTGTCAAAAGCGAGCACGGACTGACTCACCCACCCCCTTGTAAATGCAGGGGCTCCGCCATGCGCCTGATTCGGATGGGGCCGAAAAGTCTTGGCGTGACTGAGCGCCTTCTTCTTGCACAGAGGAAGCTACCGCTTTTCCAAGAAAAATCTGTACGACCCACGATGCAATTGCATTCTTTGGGCTTTCTCAGTTGAACTTACTTGACAATAATTACATACACAGTGCAACGGACCGGGTCGTGACCGTTTTAGCCCTAAAATAGAGACAATCAGCCCATGCCTAATCCTTCAGTATGATAACCGTTGCGGGGGGGCCTTACACCCTGTTATGGGCCAGGTACTGGACGCGCTGGGGGCGAAAGCGCAGCCCGAAAGAGTAGAATGTTGCTTGCACTGCCCCTGTGCGGCTTTTCCAGACTTTATATGTATTTCTACGGGCCCTGACAGTCGCGACAACTCAAGGGCAGAGCCGTAAGGAGTCGCAAGTAGACAATGCATATCTTTCAGTGGGTGTTGTCTCTGGCACTTCTGCTGGCATCGACGAGCGCAAAACCTGCCGGCAGAGCTGTCTCGCCGCGGCAGGAGTCCGAGCTACCTCCATGTGGAGATATCATCGCATGGGTAAAAAATGGTAATAAGATGTCTTTATCTAATGACGTTTGGTAAACTCTGACAAGCAGCAGACTACACGTACTTTGACGCCAACTACGTATACCGGTGTCTACGGAGCGTTCCATTCTCATCCGATGTAGCAACCCGGTTTCTGGAATACTACAATGCAACGATACAGTTTCACGCGCCATTAGATACCCTGAAAGCTCCACCGACTGGTTACCAGCAACCTGCTGTAGACGTTATGAATGGGCTACGTGCCATTCGGAGTAAAATCGATGCGGGGCAATACCCCAATCAGTATCAATTCGAAGCCGATGTTCATCGCTTAATAGCTCGGATGCATGATCCACATGTCCAGTTGAATGCGGGAATCCTAGCTGCTTTTACTTTTGCGAGCCCATTTGGCATTGTTTCCGCCTCGGTTGACGGGAAAGAAGTTCCCAGGGTGTACATCGACAGTGAGACCAAGCTATACGTCTCTAGCGAAGATATCGTGCTGATGTTGAAACATAGGAGACGTGCTTTATTCACGTCTTGAAGGTTGGAAGCCCTCACCCATTGTGAAGATAAATGGACAAGACCCTGCCAAGTACCTCATGCGATATGCAGAAGAGAATGCTGCGAGTTACATTGATTCACATGCCGAATGGAACTCTCTGATGGAGAGCCCCGTAGCTGATGTCATGGGTGCATGGAGTACTTTCCAACAAGGAAATATCTACTCAGGCGGTGAAAATGATGCAAATCTGATTGTCGAGCTCAAGAATGGTACCAAAGTCGAGGAGACCTGGACCGCTATTTACCAAGAAGCTCAGGACACTGGGCCTCTCACTACGGCTGGTGACTTCTATAACTACTTTGTGCTTGGTCGGTTGCCTGTTGGCTGGAAGACTGCAGGGAAATGGTGGCCCGATCGTGAGCTCAACGAGCCTGAAATACCAGATGCAGTAGACCCCTTCGCCGAGATTTGCAAAGATGACAAGTCTGTATGGTGTCATCGCAGTTCCTCTGCCTTCCCTCGTCGTCGGGATACAGAGCAAGGTGAACTCGACGACACTCGGAATGAGCTGATTACAGGATACATTCTTGAAGACATTTCCACAGGTGTCCTGAGTCTTCCGCAATTCTCCTCACTCAATGATGATTACTACGATTCATTTCGTTTGGCGATCCAGGATTTCATAGAAAAGGCACAAGAGAAGAAAGTCAAGCGCATTGTGATTGATGTTCAGCAAAATACAGGTGGCAGCAGCCTTCGAGCTTACGATACATTCAAATTATTCTTCCCGGACCTCGAACCCTATGGTGCAAGTAGAACACGAAAGCATCCATGGGCTAACGTCCTTGGTACTGTATACACCAATGCTTTCAAGCAAGGCCGTCTGGATGAAGATTACGCTGCGAATGAATGGGTTATTAGTAATCGTGTACATGCTGATGAGAACACCAAGTATGACTCATGGCGAGGATACTTTGATGATGAAGTTGGCTATTCGAAACCGGTAAGCCGAAACATACTATCTACGATAACCGGCCTAACATCTTGATAGCAAAAGTATAATCTGTCCGATGTGGATTTTGACTTGGCATCATTCGGTGCCATCCCGTGGGGATATGATCCCGAGATTGAAGACGAGAATAGCGGCCAGCCATTCGATGCAAACAACATAGTAATTGTATGAACTACCGTCGTGGGGCTTTGGTTTTCAGTACTAACACCCATAGCTCACGGACGGTCTTTGCGGCTCAGCTTGCAGCCTTTTCTTAGAACTGATGTCGCACCAGGCCGGCGTCCGCACAATCGCCGTTGGTGGACGACCCGATACAGGTCCTATGCAAGCAGTTGGAGGTAGCAGAGGAGCAGCAGCCTACTCCGCCAAGTCCATCGACTACGATATTCGCCATGTTAATACCACTTTACACGACAGCGCAGCTTTTGCTCAGCTTCCTGTCCGAGCAGATACTGGTATGTGGGTTAATTTTGCTGGCTTCACCATTCGCAACCAAGTACGCAAGAACGACCCCACACCACTTCACTTCAAGTTTCAGGCCGCCGATTGCCGCATCTTCTACACCCTGGATAATGTTTACAACCTGGCTCGACTCTGGAAGGACGCGGTCAAAGCCACTTGGGATGATTCCAGTATTTGTGTCAAAGGCTCCACAGGCTACCCTTCCTATCGTAACACGAACGACACCAAGCAACCACCACCCTCATTGAACAAAACTAAAGAAGCTACCTTCGACTTGAACACTAATCCCTTAAAGTCTGACGATCGGAAGTTCGAGATTCAAGATGGCCCTGACTTTGAAAATCGAGGATTGATCACTTACGAACAATGTGACAAAATCGACTACACTACAAGCACCCCGAGGATGAAGTGCTGGTATATGGATGTGAGCTGTCCTGCGTCGACGAAGGGGGCGGCACCATACTACGTTGCCGTTCCGATCGACCAAACACGATGCGAGGTTTCTACAAGCTCGACGGGCTGTCGGGGCAACGGTGAATGCACCAAGTTCTCCCAGGCGGATAAGGCGGATAGCAAAAAAACTCAAGGCGGTGGCTCGAACGCAGTTATATACTACGGCTACTGTCAGACGGCTAATCCGGACAACAAGCAACAATGGTGTAGAGCTGATATAGCCGCCAAAACAGAGCATGAGAACACGGTGATAACAAGTTCATTTACGTGTAGCCACAAGGCTTATAAGCCAAAAGAGAGAGTTACGAAAAAGCAGTGCTCCCAAAGAATGCGTATATTCGAGAAACAAACTTTTGCAGTTTGGACAAAGTTAGAAAGGAGAGCTGGGGATGGGCTTGGCGTGTGTTGGGCGTATACGTGCGAGGCACCAAGCAGTGCACAGCTAACCGGAAAGGCTGATACTGCTGTTTTCATCTGGTCATCGGCCACGAGTAGGGCGATTTTAAAGGGCTTGGGAGTTTGACATGTGTTTATTGTATTTTGATACCTCTTAGAAGTTCTCCATTTTAGAGATGCCGGGTTAAAAAAATCATCAATATAGACTGCCACTGGGCTATACCAAAATTCAAATAACTAATTCAAATGCTCGCCTGCCGGTAATGAACCACGAATAGAACCAGCGAGCTTACTGGTTCGGACGAGCCGAGACTCGAGTCTCCGTACCGGTTGTGTTTTGGTTTTGACCCCACACTCAAAAAGACATTACCTTGCTCTAGCCTATCGATCGAGCGTCAGCGTGACCATTCTTAAACTAGGAGGTACCGAGAATCCCTCAATCATGAATGTTCCCTTTTCTGCCTCTCAATAAGACAAAATATCCAAACCGCCCCTAAAAAGGATAAAATTCGGCGGTTTCATAGATCCCAACTGGCTAATAGCCATTTTAGAACATTATCTCGTATGTATAGATAGTAAATATAACCTTAGAAAGTCCCAATGTAAGATTAGATAAAGGGATTCAGTAGGGACGTTTATTCTTCGTTCGTAACGGGTGCGGGCGCAAATGAGGAACCACGGCTCCCGGCAAACTAAAAAGTTGGGAAAACCACTCTCCTTTTGTTCACGTTAGATGTATACAATAGACCATATACTACTAGGGACATTAGACTTCTCTAGCTATACTTATAGAAACTTCGAAAAGATATTCAAGATCGCTAATTATCTTCCGGCTGTGTATCAGGGGCCTGTGCGCAAGCTGCCCCGCACCTGACATGTAGGTAACGCCTCAACGCGTGAACCAACGTCGCGTCAAAAGAATTGGCAGATTGGCAGTTTCCAGTACGGACAGTAGCTGTGGCAAACCTCAGGTATCCATATTTGACACTCAACATCGCATTTTCAATACATCTGTTGGGTAACACAAAAGTAAGTTCCAGCCCCAAATATGCGTTTCGCGGGCGGTTCGCTAACGTGATCCCAGCACAAGGCTAGCACCAAGCATCGCCAGACTGCACACAGCTTACCCCAACGTCCAATCGAGCGATCCCTCTGCATGTCTTCCGTAACCCTGGGGAGCGCGAGACATGGCCTCCCTGCTGAACTTGTCATCCTCGTTGTTGAGCACTTGGAGGGCGACAATCTGACACTGTGCGCTCTTGCGCAAACATGTCGAGCCTTGCAGTATCTCGCAGAAGAGGCTATCTACAAGCGCATAAAGCTATTTACTGTTCGAGATCTTCACGCCATTATTGAAGCATTTTCAAAACGGCTTGCGCGTGCTCGCGCTGTGCAACTGCTTAAGCTGCAGTATCACTACCAGCCCAGGGACCTCGATGACCATCTCAACATGCGAAGAGGGTTCAACGCTTTCGTTTCGCATATGATAAATCTCCGCGTATGGCATATCGAGAGTCCATATGATAACAGTTCGCATTGGGAAGATGGCGAAGGGCCACAGCAATGGGTCTTGAGTGATATGGCCATGTTTCAAAGAATGCTTGATACCGCTTGTATAGAAGGACCTCCCGAAGCAGCTCGTATTGAAGCAGAAAGCAGACTGGGAAGACAAGTCGACAGGACAGTCGGACTGGCGCGGCTCGAGCGACTAACCATTCACTCCCACGGCGAAAATTCAGAGTTCTGGGAGCTCAATGATTTTCATTGCCTGTTTCGTCATCCGAGTCTCCAATGTCTACACTTATCTTGTGTCTCGTTCACAGAAGACATACCTGCTCTACACGCACACGCTAAGACGACGCCCTTGAGAGTACTTGTATTTGATGAGTGCGAGATAACTCCTGCAAGCTTGCGTACAATCCTAAACACCCCAGCCAAACTCCAGCGCCTCACACTCGGCGAGAATGTACATAACACGAGAAGACTGAGAGTGCCCACTCCAGTATTGACTAGGAATGCTAATGCAACCCTGGAAGCCCTAGCAACTGTTGCGCATTCACTCGAAAGTCTCACGCATCTGGATCCAGGCTGGAAAGGTGACTATTTTTATGTGAAAGATGTGCATCGCATGGTCTTACCTGGAGACGGCATGCGCAACTTCCACGCTCTCAAATTTATACAATGCGATCCACAGTCATTCTTGCATAGAGCCATCATCATGAACCCCGTCATGGCACCGCCAAACTTGGAAACGCTTCGAATATCCAAAAATTTATATATCGATACCCAAGTCACGTCGTTCTTCCAGTCTACGCCAGATATTGAAACTTATCTATCCCTGCCATCGCTCTCTTCGCTTCAGTTAATGCAAAGCTCGCAGAAATGGGAACAGGACCAATTAGCAGATAAAATATCTGCACCTGAGCATCTTCAATCCCGGTACTCATACGCACGTAGACTATTTCAAGCTGGAATCAACTTGGAAGTTTATATTGAGATGCACCTCGTGAGTTTTACGATACCTCCATACCTCGCTGGCGAACATGAGCCAGTAGTACAACGCCTGTATGACTCTAGTGATCTGGGGTTTCGCCGAGACTCAGGAGTGCAAGTAGAGGCGGAGAAAGGCCCTTCAATTTCATCTTCTACTACCGCAGCGCCTGAGGCAGGGCTCAAAGACAGTGATATCAAAGCAATCAACTTGTCTGTACGGCGCAAACTTGACGTGATCAAGCAGCATTTTGAAGCCATCAACTCGGAGAGCGAGGACAGCGATGGCGGGGGGGGAATGTTTGACTGGGATGACGATGATGAAGACGACGAGAACGAAGATGATGGAGATGAACAAGCCGATATGGAGGTGGGTGACATATATATGGATAACGATGTCATCGTCACATTTGACGAGGACGGAGGCATGCATGTTGAAGTTTACGAGACGGATTCGGAATCGGGGGAGGGTGAGGGCGAGACTCCTTTTACGGGTCAAGCCGAATTTTGATTCGACTCATTGTGGTCGGTAAGGCTCAGAACTTATTGTTTCTTTGTACTGTCATACCTGTTCCACTTCGCCTTGTGAGCTTAGAAGTAGTCTTTGAAGAGTTTTTCGGCCATGACCGATTAGGAGGATAGTTTGAATCAATTGAGTGAGTGAGAACGCTGCTCTCCCTGACGCGAGCGCCAGACGGCCAGTGTGAATGATTTATTAGGTGGTTCAATAACTTCAAACTACGAAGGAACTCATGATCATCTCATAGAATGTGTGAAAGAAGACTTCAAATCATTCAGGGAAGGCCTAGCTATGAGTTAAGAACAAGGTGTTTCGTGAGGGAAAAAATATGCTATAACCCGCTTCACACCACATCGCGTCTCGATCAGCTCTACTACGTATCACTACCTGAATGCAACAGTAACACCGAATCTAGACAGACCCTCGAGAAGGGTTCTATAATTGAATCATATATACAAGGCAGGGGAACCGCAGTTCTAAAAATGTAACCGAAGCAAGGAGACTAGTTACCTAGAGATCAAAGTACTCTACTTTTGCATGCGAGGCTGGACAGAGCGATGCGTACTAAACATACTTAAATAAGGATGTCGGTAATGAATCTTGGGCGCCTCTGTCTGCGGCTTTGGGTCCTGCCATCTCTGCGAGTGTTGCCACCATTGCCACGGCCTTTACCATTGGTGTTTTGATTCTGGCCGGCATTTGCGTTCTGGCCACCATTCGTTTTCTGGCCACCGTTCGCGTTCTGACCACCGTTCGCGTTCTGGTTTCCAGTTTGCTGATTTCCAGCCTGTCGATTTCCCGTTTGTTGGTTTCCAGTCTGTTGGTTTCCAGTCTGTTGGTTTCCAGTCTGTTGGTTCCCAGTCTGTTGGTTTCCAGTCTGTTGGTTGCCCGTCTGCTGGTTTCCAGTCTGTTGGTTTCCAGTCTGTTGGTTCCCAGTCTGTTGGTTCCCAGTCTGTTGGTTGCCCGTCTGCTGGTTCCCAGTCTGGCGATTCCCAGCGCCCGCACCATTTTGCTGATTGTTACCATTCCCTTTACCAGCCTGCTGGTTATTACCATTACCCTGGCCATTGCCTCTTCCATTACCATTTCCTTTTCCTTGGTTCGCATTGCCGTTGCCGGCAGCAGGGGCTTGCGTCGCACCGGCATTGGGATTGACCGTAGCAGTGATAAGAGCTAAGCAATATATTAGCCCATTATTCCAAGTCAAACGTAATAGCAAATTTAATGTATGGAAATTCCAAGACGCACCGGAGATGGCGGCGGCTCCTTCGTTGATGCCCGCAGCTCCGGCAGCTTGATTTGCGGCCACCGCGGCCTTGAAGTCTTTTTTATTCTGGAGAATTTGTGCTTGAATACCTTCTAGTGTCTGTGTAGTCTCTACGGCTACCGAGGTCGTGAGTATGCTGGTGGTGATGGGATGGGGTGACAGGTTAGGAAAATATATGACCTACCACTGGCGCTAGCATTCACTCGACCTGTTCCATCAGTCTGCTGCACAGCAAAACAGCCGCCAAAAGGTCCTGCAATCGCATTGTTCCTACATCTTATGGTACAGATGTTTCCAGTACTAGCACCTAGACAATTGAACTTGGCGGGCATTTGGACGTTGATCGTGAAATCCTGTTCCTTGGCTTGCGAGAGTCCGAGCTGTCCAGGCACATTGTTCGACACCTTCAAAGGCGTAAATGTCGTCTGAGCATTACTCGTTTCATCCATATCACACTCAAAAGGTCCTGCTACATGTTAGCTCAGCTCTCCATATCTTACGGAACTGGCAGACATACCCGCACCATCTGCGTTAACCTGATGAATTGTGACTTTGATGGCCGAGCCTGATGATACGGTGGTCATACGTCCAGCAGCTAGCTCGTTCTCTGTCACTTCTCCGATATCTATATTGCCTGCGATTTCAGTCCGTCCACACCCATTGACAATGTTTTGTGTGATCTCATTGTCTCGGATAATTGTTGCATCTTGTTGGCAGGGGGAGATGGTGGTACAGTTGCGGGCCAATTCAGGATCAACTACTGATGGTGAGAAGACGCCTATGATCTAGGGGAGTATCTGGATTACCAAGAAATCCTTGACTTGAACCAGAGTCTCCTACTGCAGCAAGAATAGCTGCGTGAGAGTAGACAGTAGTAATGCAGGCGGCTAGCGCGAGAACCACAGACTGGGAGTGCATCGTAATGTTAATACAAAGAATCTGCGCGCAGCGCTTAAAGTGAAGTAAATGAAAGGAAGGAGAAATGAACGACAAACGAAAACGGCCTCAAATGAAAAGCTTGAAGTGCCCCGGGGTGAAGAGATGGATCTCAAATACCTTCCAGAAGTGAGTCTATATACTCAACCTCAGGATCAGCTTATGTGATTGGTATCATATCACATCCTTAGAACGCATAGTGGTTCCCACTTCCTCGAGACGTTTTACATGCCGCCAACCCACCGTGGGGACTATCTGGCGCCCGTGAAATCCGTGGATGGTTTAGCAATACCACGTGAAAAGCTTGACTGACAACCACCACGGCGACTGGAACGACAAGCAATAAGCGACCAAGCTTAAAGTCGCCGCTTGCGGTATAGGCTCGTCCATAGGGCATCATGTAGCCACACCGTTAGCAGCGGCTCCACCCGCATAGACGTGCATACGGTAGACACGCCGCACTCGCAGGGGTCTCTCGCATACGACCATCGTATGTTTGGCGGTTGGCGCCGAGCATGAGGCAGACAAAGTTTCAACGATGGAGACGCGCAGTTTCGAATCATACAACCGCTCAGGCAATCGAACTACTGGGCGAAAGGTCACCTAAGAAGCAGCAACCAAAGATACTTGACCAACGTAAGATATTTGTTCAGGGTAGCTACTAGCTCGAGCGACTTGGCTTCCTAGACGAATTATTTGGTAGTATGCGATTAATTGTATACGTTTAGCATCAACATAAGGAGTGCGGCCTTCTCACGTTTTCTGTTTACTAAGAGACAGCAACACGCCACGGAAACATTAGACGATGACGGCGGGTATGATGCATGATTTTTCCATCTGCCGAGTGCGAATGCTCGATAAGGACATCGGACGAATGGAGCTGACCGAGGCTGAAATGGCGTTAGGTTGTGAGAAACAAGTGTTTGATGTTTGGCGAAGTGGAGCTCTCGGTCGCAGTCGGGTGGATCGCCTGAGCGCTTAGGTTTCGAAGAGCTCAGACGACATGAGCTGACATGATTAAGTGCTAGCGTATGCTCTTTTCTGAATTGCCATGGAATAAAACAATATTTCAATTCTGCTAATGTCTGGTGGCTCTGAATGATAGTATGACGAAATGCCGTCATTTTTTTGTCAGTATCCTAGTTGGTATCGACATTAATGCGTCCATTCTAAGAGTAATACTAAAGTATATCAGCTTTGTTTGAGACAAAGACGATAATCAAGACTTTATGTCCACCCCAAGTGTGAAAAATACCTAGCTTAGCAACGAGACCCAGATGGCAACGAGACCCAGATAGCAACCAACGACTACTTGGAACACCCCAAACCCATTAGCGAGAATAATAAAGACAGCCTACGCCATTTTAGAGAACGATTTTTCGAAATTCTGATCATGGTCCATTCGAATTCAGTGCTCTTAAAGTTTTGACCAAGATTTGAACGCAGATTGATCGCGGAAGGGCCTTTTCAATCGCTATGGACAAAAGCTCAAAAAAATAAGAATACATAATACTCTTCCTTGATCTACGTAGCATAAGAGAAAGAGCAAGTAAATTACTAAGTCTGGCTTGCTACGCACGTGACCGTTCCGAATTCGTGATTGGTAGAAATAACTATCTAAAACGGCCCCACTTCAGAGCGCAATAGGCAATGTTTGACTGTGTAGGATCAAGCATCTATTGAACTGATTTGATGTTGATGTATAATGAAGGACTTCCTCTACGTTTATAATTGACAGACAGACAGGTAGGTGCAGCACACAAGGTGTTCGCCGTATCCCTGCCACCTCAGCCCTACAACAATCAGACCACTCTTGCTTCAACACTACCAAAAAACTTTCCCACGCCACACACCCCCAACAACCCTCTCCTCCCCTCCAATCTCGCATCCAAAGCTGCATCACTCCACCCCAAAATGAACACCGTACGTTTCACCACCTAAAACGCCGCCCCTCCACAACTAACAGCTCCAGGTCAAATCGGTCTAGTACGTCACCGCATAACCGGCAGCGCGCACCGCCCCCCCCAACGCCCCCCCCCCCCCCCAAACCACACTTCCTAACACACAACTAGCTACGGCTGGGCGACTCTCATTGTTGCCGGCGGCGGCGCCTACTTCTTTGCCAAACGCAGCATCAACGCGGACCGCGCGACGAAAGCCGAGCTGGACCGCCAAAAGCGCATGCGCGTGTTCCAGCTGGAGCAAGAGCACTTGCACCGGCAGGACGAATCGGCGAACCCGAGTGCGCAGGCGAGTCAGGATCCGGCGGCGACGCGCCATGAGCCTGTGGACGGGGCGGTGGAGAAGAGCAAGTATGAGGCGAGCGAGGTGTATCGGAGTAGAAAAGGGGATCGGTTTTCTTGAGAGTGGGGGTAGAGTGTATTATATCACGGGGGTGGCATGGCATGGCATGGGTTGTTTCAGTTGCGTGCATTGCATTCGTGCTAGATGATTGTATGGAAAGGATTTTTTTTTGAACGCGGAAACGCCGCCGCAATATAATGGGTATAAAGCGACAAATGCTGGATTTTATTACATTCCTCTCTTCTATCTGCTCCGCTCTGTGCCTCTAGGTGAAAATGTTGCTCTTGGGATTATCCCTTCGTTTCTCATATAGCCACTTGTTGTTTAGTCCTACGCTCGCCTTGCCTGTTGACGGTGTTGGTGTGCCAGGCGTAGTGCTTGCTGAGCTGTCTCCAAAGATGCTGCTTCCCATTGGACTTCCTCCTCCGTAGCTCAACCGCTTTGTAGCCGATGCGCCCATCGCTTTTTGGAACAGTGGGCTGCTGGTGCTCATACTGGGCGAAAAGGAGGGAGAGCGCGAGGGGCTGGTGTGATTGCTGAAGCTGCTACTGCGTGGTGTGGAGCGCTGATATCGCGGTGGTGTAACGTAGTTGGGTGAGGCGTATGACGCACCCGGAGTTTGTGGTGACACGATGCCGGCCTTTAGGCCCATTGATGCGCGTTGTGAGGGCGTAAGAGGAATGTCGGCGATATCGTCGGGGTGGTAGCGACGGAAGAGGGGGCCTAGGGCAATCAAGATGTTGGCTACGAAGGCGAGGCGCACAATGACAAAGACCCAGTCGCTATATGGCACAGCCTTGACCACGGCGTTGATGAGGGTTGTGACCGGGAGGCTTCGTTTTCAGTCAGCAAAAAAAGGCAACACCGCTCGATCATCAAATACATACGCAGCATACTCCAGAATCTTGACCTTGGACACGATAACACTGCCGTAGAGGGAGAGAAACAGCACGCTGGCATTGGCGACGATTGCTCTTACGTTGCGCTCATCAAATACAGTGGCGTATTGGCGACGGGCGATCTCGTCAAATTTGGGGTGTTTCCAGGCCCCGTTTGGCGTGTAGGGCTGGGCCGACTGGGCAGCTGGAGTCGAAGGCGTTGGCGTCGAGGGTGTTGCTGGCGCACGCGTTGTTGACGCAGGCGCGAAGCGGGCAGCAGACATGGCGAAGAAAATAGCAAGACAGACGGGCGACTCGCCGATAGATGACGCTATTCCTATAGTTAGTAGTTAGTAGTTAGTAGTTAGTAGTTAGTAGTGGTGTGGTCGGGTGCTTGTCTTGTTACAGCAACATTGTGTGGTTGGTTGGTCGCAACAGCAAACATGGACCGACTGTCAACAATTGGATAAAGCTCGGGGGTCTCGGACTAACTCCGGCATGTCCCGCGCCGCCTGCCTTCACCCCACCCACCGGCCGTCACCCGCCGCCGTGCAGATTGGCCCAGCTGTCGACAGCTCTAGATGGCCTAGCTTACCGTTACACTAATCTGCCGGTTTGCTCGACCTTGGTGCTCTCTTCCTCTCCCACACGCAACCATGGCAGCCCTACTTCAACAGCTAGACGGCGCTATTGCCGACCTTCTGGCTGGCTGGAACCTCTATTCGTCCATCATCACCGTCGGCATTCTCGGCTTCGTTGGTTGGGTTATGTACGACAGCGCAGATGCCGACACCCACCCGCTGCTGCTCGCACGACAGGCACAGGCGTCGTACGTGAGGCAGCCTGGCGAGTCTGCCGTCTTCAGATCTCCCGAAACTCCCCATGGCTGTAAGCAGTTTTGGTATTCGTCTCGACCGTTGCGTGCTGACGTACCCAAGATCCTCTCCGGACCGGCCTTGCCGTGAGGCCTCCGGGCACGCCCATGTACTCTGCCGGCAAAGACGGCGACTTGAGAGACATCTGGCGACGCGTTACTGGCGAGATTCCGCTCGAGAAGGGGGTTTCGTCGAGCGGTACTGCTACGATCATGAGCGTCTTTGGCAAGGGCGGCGTTTCTGAGCACAAAGTCGATACCATCTCCAAAGAGATCGCCATCATCGGCAAGCACTTACAGCAACACGGCGCCAAGAGAGTCGCCATCTATCTGCCCAACAGCGTCGAATTCCTGGCTGCCCTCTTCGCAGGCGCTTTTTATGGCTTCACTCCTATCCTTATTCCCTACAACCAGCCACATCCGGCCCTAGTCGACCTTCTTGTTCGGACCAAGGCGGATGTTTTGATTGCCGGCGCCGGCTCCGTACCCCTCGCCGACGTCATCCAAGGAGCCCCTGGTTTGCGCCAGATCATCTGGACCGTCGAGGAGACGAGCAGGCACATGGACTGGAGCGAAGTTCCAGAAGGTATTGGCGGAAAAATTGATGTCTCGGTATGGCATGAACTCGTGCAAGACCAGCAAGCTGCTGCTGCTGCTGCCCTGCCAACCACTACCGACAAAGCTCCCAATGTTGTCTTTCTCTGGCAGGAGACGGTTGGTAAGGCCGCCGAGATTGTTGAATTCACCCAGCAGGTAATATATCTTCCTTCCTTCACAATACTCCGCCTAACAACTATGCTAGAACCTGGCTGCTGCCGTAGGCTCCCTCGTCACTGCATTACCTGCCGCCCAGCGCTTCAATGCCTCCGATTCGTTATTGCCTGCTGATGCCTTCACTCACTCTTACAGCTTGTGTCTCACCCTTGCCGCATTGTTCTCCCATTCTACTGTTTTCATAAACTCAGTAGCTGGACCTGACGTGGACCTCACTCTAGCTAGTCGCTCTATTGCTCCTACCATCGTCGTCGTTTCTGCTGAGACCGCCGCAAAGCTCCACAGCACAACAACTGCCTCGGTCACAAGCGGCCCTAAGAAACTTGCACATTATCTCGAAACTCGTTCGCTTGCCGCCGGTCGCCTGCCCACCGAGACCTTTGTCTCTCGACTCAATGCGCCCTCCCGAGCAACCATCGGCACCACTCCAGGAAAACTACGCCTTCTATTCATTTCTGAGCGAGCCGGACTGAACACGCCTCCGTTAACTTCAGATGACCTGTCAGATCTGCGCATCTTCACCAAGGCCCGTGTTGTATATGCATTAACAGCCGCAAAGGTCGCCGGCGCTGTTGCACAGACTAATGTTTACGATTATAGGCGAGGGACAGGGTCACCAAACAAGCACAGCCACTTTGGTGTCCCACTAAGCAGTCTGGAGATCAAGTTGAAGGATACTCCCCAACACAGAACAACTGATGACCAATCTGTGGGCGAACTTGTCGTCACCGGGTCAACGGTTGTTGGGGGTGAAGCCGCCTTGGGAGTAAATGGTGAGCCGCGATATCTTCACATGTCCTGGAGTATTATTAACTTTAGCAGCCACCGTCCAAGAGGATCACACATTGGCATATGTGTAGATAGTTTATCCGTAAATTTCAGTAGGAATGACCTCTCACTCCTTTCTATGAACTCGGCCGTGGAATTACATCATCGATCAAATGATATGAAATATCACAGTGACAAAGTCTTCCTCGTCTTCTTATACGATCTCCACTTACCTGCTAAATGGGTTCTTAGTCCTGTTTGGTCCTAGCACTCAAATCAAAAAAGTCCTAGACCCTCACAGTGCTGCCTCTACCACGATGAACATGAAGCTTTTTTTTTTTTTTTTCACATAAAACAGAGCACACAGCAATGTGCTATAGTGCTTGGAAGCTGCTGTACCGTGAGAAGAGGGTGTTCTACTATACAGGACAATTACAGTGTGGTTTGAGGTGCGTTGATGGCGGTCCCTGAGGCATTGCAGTCCACCGGAGCGACTTCTACCACTACAATACCGAGAAGACGCTTGTCCAAGTCAGCAATGGCTTTGTTCCTTTGCCTCCGGCCCGGCCAACCATCTCTTACCACCATCTTGTTGTTGGCTCTCCACTTTCTTGTCATCGGGAGATTCTTGCCTGACAAATCCTGGTACCCATATCGCACGAAATCGACGTAATACTGTTGGACATTCAACCCCCTCCTAACACCCTCTCCAATAATCACCTCAACAGCACTTTCCATGCGCTCCCCATTCTTATGCCATCCCTCTTTCATCAAGCTACCCCACTTAGCCTCCTCCTCTTCTGTGTGGAACTCAACTGCATTCATGAGCATGGGATGATCATCGACATCCAGGTCCTCGCCATTATGATAGCACTTCATCAACATGTCCCTCACAGCATCATATTCCAACTCTTTCTTCCCCCTCAGAATCTTCCACATCTTCCCCAACCCCTTCTGGGTAAGCAACAAATGCGTCAACCCCCCCGGCTTAGCCCCATCCATCGGATCTGCAAACAGCATATCGAGCTTGACAAGCAGCAGCTGAAACGCAACCACATCCCCATCCGACCAGATCCTCTTGTCCCGCACAAACCCCTGCCTCAACCCCGACGCCTGCACCTCCATCAGCGCCCAGTACTTACACAGCACCCGCGCCATGCCCGCAGGCACCCGATGCCCCGCCAGCGCAAGCGCAGTCAGAATCCCGCGCACAACCTGCTCCCGCCACAGCACCATGCCCACCCATCGAAACCCAGGCACATCGCGCGCCAGCCACGTCCTGCCATCCATGGGTCGTAGCATCGGATCCGAAATGCACACCTCGGGATGCAGCACCCAACTAAACACGAAGCTGGCAAACGGCGCATGGTACCGCGCATAGTCGTGTATCAATGACACGCTGTACTTGTTGAGGCGGTAGTGGAACTCCTTGTCGGCAGCGTACAGCGCGATGATGGACGTGTACGGCAGGCGGATGCAGAACTGGAAGAAAAGGTGCGGGTGCCGCAGGAGTGCTTTGTAGATGTTAAAAGGGCCGCGCGCGGACTGCGGGGTGTGCGGAGTGTTGTCTGGGACCCAGATTTCGGCGGCGATGGGGCGGCGGCGGTGGGTGTGGCGGTAGAGGATTTGGGTTGGGGGAGTGGCGGGTGGGGTCGAGGGCGTGGTTGAAGGTGTGGCTAAAGGTGTGGCTGGGGGCGACATTGAATCTGCGGAGCGTTTGGGGGTACTGGGAGGTTGGAGGTCTGGGTCCGGTTCCGTATCCATCGTGTTAGTGAGGCTTAAGTATTTATTGGCACAGTAAGGCGGCAGCGTCATTGTGTGTTTGCGATATCACTGTGAGGTTGAGTGAACTTGAAGGTGAAAATTTGTTCAAAACATTTGCTTCCTTTAGCATAACTGGTCCCTAGAAACTGTTACAAATTTAATTTTTTTACAAAGCTGAGGTGAAAGGCGGGTGCAGAAGCTGCTTGAGGGCATTGTAACCTTGATACATCCGGAGAAACTTGTTAGAACACAGCTCTACTCTACTACACCAAACGACCGAAAAGGTGCGAATCAATAACGCTAGTTATTGGAGTAGAAAAGCATATATTGTTGATTGGTGGCGCCCTGGGACATTTAATTCTATGCTTAATTGATTGTCTTCAGAGAGATGAGGATGGAGCAATGAGCGGAATTATACCACTTGAGGCCGAGATATTGTGGCATACTGGGATGCCCGTCGAAGCAGGAGGCAGACGCCGATCTGCAGTCGGCGAGATGAGTCGAATATATCGAGTTGAGTGCAGAGCCCCCTACAGAGCCGCAAAACTGGCTTAATAATCCTTGATCATATGCGTTTCTACTATACTATAATATGCACCACCAAACTAGACCTTCTCTTGGTTTCAACTCAAAAACCACTGCACAAATGAATGCTACGAGACTGAGCTGAAAAGGAGACGAAGAATAAGCCCCTGGCAAAGGAACGTGTAGTATGTGATGTGAATCATTTGTAGCAAGCACTCCGGTTCACTCAATTGCGCTTCTCTCGTGACTCATTATCACGCTCAGATCCGTCCCCTTATTAGATTGATACCTGGCCTATACCAACCCTACTAGAAGTTATACTACCTCATGTCGTCCGCGAGCCACACCGGTCCCACGCATACCGACTACTACATGAAGGTCTTTGCGCATGAGGCGAAGGATAATAGGCTATAGGCGGCGCGGAGGTCAAGGCTTGTACTAACGATGCGCTCCCGGGCGCGAACGAGGTTGGGGTATACAAACAAAGATTGCAACATATTAGAAAAGCTCTTTTCATCAAAAATAAAGTAAAGTAGGGTAAAATGGGGTGGAATGGGGTGGAATAGGGTAGAAGAGGGTAAAATAGAGTGAGATAAAATAAGGTAAGATAAGGTTGCAGCTTCTCACAGTTACAAGAGGTGAGAGGTGAAAGAGAAGTGCCGCGCAACAATTACTGCGTTTGTCTTTACTAAAAATTTACTTTCCACCAAACTCGCCTCTTCTCATATCTAATAATGTAGACAAAGCTCTTTATTTCCTTTCTACCTGCCAGTTGCACTCTCGCTAGCTTATCACATCAAGCAGAACGCGCTTGCCTAGGCCAACCAAAACACCTTTCAGGATAGCGGCCAACTTACAAGGTCCTGCCCTGCTAATAACGCCTTTCTCATCAAAAGAAACACCCAGAAAGATGACCGGACGCCGTAAAAAGGTGAGAAACAAAGTTGCTATGGAACCTGGCAAGCCCCAAGACCCCAGCTCTTTTATAACGATTGATACTTCTGAGGCGACTATTGCTGCCGACTGCGGCTTTAACAGCGTTGGCGCCTTTCGACGATTTATGCTCAGCTCATTTGTCTTGCCATACTACAACAGGAGCATCGCCTACCGAGGCTATGTGACTTTGGGGAAGAGTTTGTTGAACAAGTTGGTTCGAGCAGTGTTTGGCTGTTTGTGTCTAAAGACGGACCGGCCGACCCTATTAAGACCACGCCTCCCAATTAACTGAAAGGTGAGACGTTGGCTATTTTAGATGTAGCAACCGGGAGATAATTAGCTATATACAAACTTTTTTTTTTCGCGGTATCTATAGGTAAGTCTGGAGTAATCTAAGGATCCCGGTTACATCTCTTAGTAGTATATTCTCTATTGTATACACCTATCACTACTAAAAGGAGAGTGATAGCTCCACTTCGGTTTACCGCGAGTGCGGGTGGCTAGGTCTTTGAGCAGCTGTCGGAGCTGTGCGTGAAGAAATAAACGACGGAGTCTCGAACAGGAACTTACAAACCTTGCTGGAGCCGAATTTGCCAACCACGCGAGTGGGGTACGGGATCTTCTTCTCGTACCCGTGCAACTTCCGATGCAGGTATCGGGTGCTACCGCGCCCATTGACAGTACCTAGATTGCTCTTAGTACATGGACACACATGAGTGAAATAAGGCGAGTACTTGCCCTTGCCAGTAGTTCGCTTGAACTGGAATATGTCAAGGACTCTGACAACTACCTCAGTAGCTGTTTGAATGCCACCTTTTGAGGATGGGCTTGTTATGAGGAAGTAAAACAACCTTACGCCACCCCTACTGTTGTGCGCTCCTCCATCGCCGACAACGTCATGCCCCCGCTTCCCCAAACTCTTATGGTGATGGCTGTTATAATCGTGCTCTGACTGCAGCATAATGCGTTTAATATATGTGTGTCATATTTGCGCAAGCGAAAACCCAATCGCTTCCTTTGATGGCCACCTACATTTACCGACACCCACCCAACTCTACTGTGCTATTTGATTGCAATTTGGTTGTGGGAAAGGATGGTCGAGGCGAGGGCAGCTACCACCGTCGTGGCCAAGCACTGAAGAAAGGTTTGAACGACGAATAGGCGAACCCGTCATAGGACTAGGTTTGGGAAAGCCCGTGGAAGGCTTCGCTGAAGCTTTGGTTATTAAAGAGAACGAGGCACTATTTTTTGCTGAGCTCGAGTTAGTCTTGGTGGCATTTTGAGAGTTCTGCTCGAGGATCAGTGACTAGTTCATCAAGGCAATAGAGAGTCTGGTATCGAACCATGTTAGCAGGTTCTGGTTGAGACATTTGCGTACATGATGGGAGCGATGAAGGTGAGTGATGAAGAGGAATTGAAGACGGGGTAGAGAGGGGTTTAAGTATGACATTAGTCCTCCCTTCATCGAGTGAAGGGAAGGGAATATACTCTTGCAATTCGTCAATCTATTTCACATTGTGAGTACTCAACTATCTCCTTTCATCAATTTCAGCTAATTAGTCTTACAGACATCGCAAGACGCATCTATATACCAACGCGGGCGTGTTGGAGTTGCCGAGGGCAGCTGGCACTTGCGCTGGTGAGATGAAATCCTGGTACAGATGGTGCACCTTATTGGAAGTGGCTGTCCCTGCCGTTTACCTCCCGTTTAAAATCAGTGTATATACTATTCAGATAACTTGACTTATCATCAGTTTACCGGTACTCCACATTGGTCTTCTCCTTCTGACAATTCTGGCATGTCAACCGCAACAACATTACACCCAGCATCTCGACCTTTGTTATATGCACCTTTTGCTCTATTAGTCGATATCTACAATGGAATTTATAAAAGTGGTCTTTGGTCATTTTTCGAGACGGCGCTCTACATTTATCATACAAATGTGAACCACTTTAGGATCGTGATCTATAGTTGGTGCTGGCGGTGATGACAACTGCTGTGGCAGTGGCCATAATTACAGATGGGTGCTATGGCGCCGAGAACAACGTGGCGGCGAGAGAAGTGAAGTTACTGGCTGAGCTGAGGTCAGAGGTATAAGTCAGGCAAGGGTCCCTCAGCACTTCAAAGTGAAGGAATCTCAGGTATGAAATCTATGGTATACACCTGGTTTGAGCAGAAGGCACGGCGATCTTCCTACTTTTACAATTCACAATCATCCTGCTACATCGCCCAATAGCTGTGATTACAGTATAATTGTCAGATAAGATACTGGTTGCCAAATTAGGGGTTTTTGGCGTGGCGCGACAAAGGACGTAGATTTGGCAATCAGCGTTGCCGCGACAACTAACACTAGCCCAATCGGGTACTCGAAGGCGTAGTTCAGGCTCCCTTACTCCGTAAACTAAGTAAGAGAATAATATAACCAAGTATAACCTTTAAAAAGGAGAGTAATAAAGCTATAGAATAAGAATTTTAAGGATAAATATCTATAGTAGCCTTAAGATGGATAGAAAGATAGAATCAATTAACTTTTGGCCCGTCCACATACTACAATTAAATCTGACAGTAATGCACTTGGTGTTTTCATCTCATCTGGGAACAGGGGAGGATCCAACAATCGTGTCCGACCATTCTTCATCACAGCCACTCTCCAATGCCCGTGGATCCTTAGGCGATGTATGTTATATTGCTCTCTGCTCTTGAAAATTGATACCTCATCTGCGCACCGGTACCACTTGGTATCAAAGTCGCATTGATACATGTATCAGTCGTAGGTTTAGTAGCAAATATCACATATAATGATGACTAGAGTACCCTTTCTGTCGTTGCAGTCCAACCACAACTAACAAGTGGGAAACCCATCTGCGCTCATCGTTTCGCGCAGGCCCGTGGTCCGAATTAGTTGACCGCGTTAGAATAAAACTCGAAGAATACCCAGGTGTGTACCAATAAACTTACGTGGGAGTGCCCGTATGTCCTTTGCATGTGGTATTGCCAACACAGGAAGGGAATTAGCGGGCGTTCTATTCTCTCCTACGAGATCTCGCATGACTCGTCGATCCCATGGCAATAGCTGTGAGGAATTCGCCCTTGACACCGTCGACTTAGAAATCGGTAAGAGCGTTTCGTTTTGTCGTTTTGCCACGGGTGGCACAGAGCTAGCCCGAAAAAGGTGAGCATCATGCATACGAGAGGGCGTACCTTTGAACCGAATTTATCCATCATCATGGTGTTGGGATGACGTGTTGGGCCGGTGAGTGACTGACTGAAAGAAATTGGAAGGAAATGGTCAATGGGAGCAACTCAAGTACAACAGGACCAGAGGTAAGTGAGACCGGTCTGCTGTTTTCGTAACATTGATGCATTGTTTTGTTCGGATGGTTCTTGTAAAGTTCGTGGGTTTCTCGGAAGGCACGCACACGCAACAAGAAGCATCACAGAACCACAATGAGAACACATTGGAGCAAGAGATCGGGCATGACGACTGCCCATACGTAAGAAACTGATGCGGGGACCAGACTCCGAAACATGACGACAGAAGAGATGATTCTCTCTTGCGGGCCCTCTACGGCCCTCTAGTCAAGTCACTGCTACTAATGATGCCAGGCCCTTCTCAATGTCTCCGGCTCTGTCTGCCATGCTCAGAATACGGGACTCTCCCAACCTTTCGGGGATGTGTCATTGCGGTATTCGATCGTTTTGGCCGGAGTGGGATAGATCAGGTGGTGAATACGTACTCAGTTGCATGTAGTCTTCTTCAATCAACGAATTTCGAGAACGTCTCTGTTACCCCATTAACTATTAGCATGCCTGATAGTAGCCAAGCGATGGCTTGATAGATGTATTGGTATTTGAAATACTTCAATCTAGCCATGGTAGATAACGCTGGTTGCAGTTTCTAACCGATGTATGCACGATCATTTCTCACTTTTCCGAATGACGAGGCACAATGTGAACGTAACATGAATACATTAATCCTACCATCAATGAACGTAATCGTAGCATGCCTTTACTTCCACTAGGAAATGCAGGGTATATATCCTCGCTCCTCGTCAAACATGAATAGCAATTATCACACCCCATCCATATTGAATAACCTATCTCACAGCCCCAGCACGACGCCCATAACCGCAGCGCCAATCACGCCTCCAAGCCCGACTGTGACCCCATCAGCACCATTGCCTGCACCCCCTGTCGTCGCCACTGCGCTCGCAGCAGCAACCTGCAATCCAAACGCCGTTGTGACTACTGCACTACCATTCACGGTCCGTGTTACGACACTCGTTGCTGTTGTTTTCGCAGAACAGCCCGACCACGTAGTCCAAGGCGCCGCAGACTTCCAGGGTCCAGCGGTCCACCCAGGCCAGTCTGATGGCGGGCACGCACTACCGCCCCACCATGCGGTCCAGGGTCCGTTTCGCCATTCTGAACGCGTAGACCAATCGCTCCAAGGGCCGTAGTTGGATGAGCCCCATGGGCCGGGGCCGTGAGGACCTATTGTGCGTTAGTGGTGTTATTTGATTGTGCCTTTGCATTGGATCGGAGAGAGATTATGGCGAAATTAGGTCGACATACCTCCCCATCTTGAGCCTCCGGGAGGGCCTCCAGGTCCGCCAGGTCCTCCAGGGCCGTGACCAGGGCCTCCCCATGGCCCACCTGGGCCACTGCCTGGGCCCCAGCCGTCTGTTGGCCATGGCGCGGCTGTCAAGGTGGATGGGATTTTACCATCGGAGACAAGCGATTGGTAGATGGAGGACCACTTGGAAAGATCGGTGGTCGCCCATGGTGGACCGACCCGGTTGTTTGTTGCTGATGGTGCCGGTGGTGGTGTGACACTTTGGGAGAAAATAGGAGCAGCAAGTGCTAGGAGAGCTGTGAAGCTTAATCTCATATTGATAGAGAAGTGATGTAATAACTGATGTTTGGCTAATGTTCTTTGTTGATGTTTGTGTCGATGGTTGGTTGATGCAAGTGCGCAATGGGTAAACTCTCAGCCTTACCAAATCTCGTAGCAAGCGCGGGCTTGAGCAACTGGAAAGCACAAATTACACACGCATGCCAACCTTCATATACACTTACCACGACATGCGCGGCCCCCCGTATGATTGGCGTGTCGTGCCTCACATCTTGTCCGTCATGAAGGGGGGGGCGTTCACGAGGTCTCCAGCCCAGTTGGCGAAGATCCCTCACAATTGAACTCCAAACACGACGCTTACGCGTTCAAGACGTGTCAGAGTCTTTGGTACAGTTACACAAGAGACGCCATTGGCCAAAGGTTGCGTGTATCGGCGCAGGAAAATCGTTCAGCCCTGCGGCGCAAGCCATTTCTTTAGTAGAGTGGGGCCAAAAATAACAGTCTAAGACAAAGAGGGATATGACAAGCTGGTTTGATAGGTTGCACAGATAGAACGAAGATCATATGGGCAACAGCGGAGCTGTGCAGTGTGAGACTTTGGGCTTCGGAGAATAGGGTGGGGGGAAAACGCGGAGGAAACGCAGGCAAGAGACACCGCGCCTGCATATGTCGGCTTTTGCATGCGTCAGCACTCTACTGATTTGAGTTAGTAGCGACCAAAGGCATTGTGGTTGTTGGAGATACGGTGAGGATTCGGGTGTTCTTTCAAGCTTTGCGAGATCTGAGATGGGTGTTTGAAGGCAGGACATGTCGTCGGACCCCCGCTCTTGTCCTATTTGGGAAGCCGGAATTGTACAAGCCACCCCATACCGATCCTCTACACATCAGCCCCACCATCTCCAAGAAGTCTTATCCATCGAGGTCTCACAGCGCAGCCACACAAGCAGGCAAAGTAAGCATTTTGAGCTAGGTGACGCAAGCACAATTGACAGCTAAGCACTCCTAAGCAATGACGACGCGTACACAGCGTGGATGCACATTATGACCTAAACGTTTATTGTACTACCAACTACGAATCATGTCCATGCAGTTGTCAGATGGGGCACCTTGCTGAGGTATACGTCGGTAGACAAGTCTCCGTCTTCACCGACCGAGGATCGGCATGCGAGGGTCCAACAGATCTGATCAGCTGCTGCAAAGGTCCTTCGCTTCTTGAGCGCCTTGAATTTGGTAGGTATTCGCTTGGGCAAGCAACACCGTTTTTCCTCAACTCGTTTGAACTAGCGTGTCCGTTTGGCTGGGAGCTCGGTACCTGCTGAAATGCCACCCTTGCGTGCAGCAGGGAAAGGCCCAACGTCGGCAGCAGCCAGGACCGTGTCACTGTATGCGATGAAGCGCGGATTGTGTGGGCTTCAAAGTTCGTGTAAACCAATGAGGGCTGAAGTGGCCGGGCCTGTCCTGGTTGACATCATGCACATAATCGTAAGCAGAGCCTAGTATTCGCCTTCGTGAGAGTAGAACAAGGTACATATTACCATCTATCTCATTTTATTGCAGGCTGATTTGAATAGTCCCTTTTCGGTTCAACTGCCTACAAGATCCTATCCAGCTTCGCTTTCCATCCAGTTTTCTCAGCTCTACCATCTTCGCCGCTTCCCGTGCTGACGTTTTCATCCACCATGCCTTGCTCATCATAGATCTCATCTGGTAACACCGACTTCTCGATAAATGTCTCCGTCGGTGGCGCAACCCACAGCGATAATACCACGTAGACTAAACTGGTAGCAACGAATCCCAACATCCACCCGAAGGCGTATGGCCTAGCACCTACTCCGGCATCGATCTTTGGATTGATGGATTGAATGAAGCCAGGTAGATTGGGCACAACGCCAACGATGAACGCGAATAGAGCGCGCCAGTTGACACCGGCAGTATATCGATAGATGCCATTCGGCTGGTATAGCGCAAGTGTATCATACTTGCGCTTGTGGATGACCCAGAAGTCCCAAACCAGGATTGCCGCGATTGGACCTAAGAAAACAGCATACGCAGCCATAAAGTTCAAGAAACTACCCGCACTCTTAAGAATCTTCCACGGAACAAGCGCCCATGCGACGACTGCGCAGACCAATTGGCCGCGCCGAATGTTGATGTATTGCGGGAAAAGGGCGGTCAGGTCGTTCGCGGCAGAAAGTGAGTTTGCAGAGATATTGACTCCGAGAGCTGCGAGCGCAAAACTGAAGGCGGCGAAAAATCGACAGGCGCGCGAATCCCAGTGCGATATCAAGGCCATTGGATCCCAATTTAATTCTCCATATCTGACGGCACCAGCAGATGTGGCCGCTACGCCAATAAAAGCGATAAAAGTGAACACGAGAGGAAGGAATGGAACATAAATTAGCTGCCATTTGACAGAGATACGTGAGTACCGCGAAAAGTCAGCCTAGTGGTCGTCAGCTCACTTATCCTTATCGTTCAAAGTACTCATGACTGACCTGATTTACTGACAAGGTCGCAAAGTTTCCTATGACTGAAGTCAAAGACGATATAAATGCCCATGAATACTCACTCCCTGATAACTTAGCCTTCTGATCAAACATCTCTCCGCCATCTGTAGCCACAAAAGCCCAGATCAAGATAGCGATCCAAGCTATTGGCACAATAATGCTCTTCGCCATGAACAGCCATCTCAGGTTGTTTGGGTGCATGCATAGAAAGGGAAGACTAAACAGCCAAAAGATGAAAAAGCCGATCATCGTGTTTGTCTCGATACCCTGGGATTCGGGTATACCATTGTGCAATGTGAGAAAAGAAGGCCAAATTGCTCCCAACATAACTTTTACAGCATTGGCACCGTTCATATTTTGGATGGAGAACCAAAAAATTCCTAAAATGGCACGGGAGATGATGGCGACGTAGGAGCCCCAGAACCCCCAGGATGCGCGAGCCAGGACTGGGAAAGGTGTGTGATGGATTACGCCAATGGCGCCATTAAGCGCAATAACGAAGGATATGATAAAGAATGCTAGGGCGACGATTCCTAGGGATTCGCGCCATGTCAGGCCTCGGAAGTATCAGTACAGCGCATAGAATGCAGTGGTTGAGCACGTACCAATCGCAATAATGCTACTTGCAAATTGCCAAGAGGCAGCGCTTGGGAACTATCAGAAGGCTGTTGGAATTACACCCGTTTTTCAATGCTCACTTAAAGGCATCGCTGACCCAGTACGAGATGAAGCTGGTCACGCCCCACTTCCTCGCATGCCGAGGAACCGGATCCAGATCTTTGTTGGTCCTGAGCTACATTAACACGCTGATAGCGAACTCACTACAAGTTTCGCTGCTTGCCATCGTGCATTGCCTTCAGCAAATGTTGACTTGGGCTGCTCAACCTTGAGCCTAAAGTTGGGCCGCTCAATGATTGGCATCGCGGAATGCTGTGTGGGCGTGTCGGTGTTGAAGTTTATGGGTAGCGAGAGGATTCTTAAAGAACACCGAGATCATGCCCCTCTTTATGGGAATAGCACAAGCGAGCCGGTGCCTAGCGAAGGAATATGCTACACCGTGATATCTGTGACCATGGGCGATAAGATAAGCCTTACCGTAAATGGTGGTTAGACCCGGTCCAAAGTGTGGCTAGACGGGCGGCTGCTTCAACCAACAAAGGTAGACCAGTCACATCACGCGCATTGCTGTGTTTGCCAAGGCCTTAATGCATCGAGACCAGGGAATTTTGGAAGCCCGTTGCTTTCTATTGATACCGATGGACTGCAGATAAGAAGGCGTGGCAAACAGGGATCTCGGAGCGTTCGCGGCTTCACCTCGGTTACGCTTCCCCAGGTGGGGGCTGTCCCCACGCGACCCCGATGTCGCGTGGATGTCGCGTGGTATTGGCGACAACAGTTTGCTGGTCAGACAACGTGGTTGTTGTAAAAGGTATACTTTGAAGGAGCTTTAGGTTCGACTTATTTTTAACAGTCCAAAAGTAGGATAACCTGTAGATGACTAGATATCAACAAGCGGCTGTAAGGAGCCGACGACTCTCAAGCCTTATATCAACTCATCAGAAAATGACTCGAAAACTAGGGTTCATTTTCAGACTCTAAAAGTATTTACCCTTCCCCTTCTAGCCACTCTATATCCCATATGAAGCCTTCTAGTCTTAAATCCTACCTTCAGACTCGCAATCAGCGCACCGATTGCGAAAATCCCGACACCCTTCTTTTTTTCGGGACCATTGTTGAGTTTAATAATATATTTTAAATAGATTTTTTTGGATAAATTTTTCTATAGTGTTTGCTGGACGCCTCACTCTGCCTCAGATGTCTTAACGCCCAAAGGTATAGGCTCCAAGGATGCTGATGGGAGAAAACGTGCGGATTGCCCTCAATGAAATGCTCAGCGACAGGGCCGTCAACAACGTTGATCCCCTTCTTAAATGCAAGATGCCTGATAATAGCGACGAAAGAACGAATGGGACGTTTGGGCTCCAGTGACTTTTTTTGAGAAAGCTAATACCATATACGACTACAGGAGATCACTTTCCATGGGATCCACGAAGTGATTCTTCGAATTCCCACTTGTCTCGATCCCTGATATAGCGGGGATTTTGTGCCCTAATGGAACAAGGGAGGAAGCGCACATGATCGATGATATAAGTTACACTTCCACCCACGCTACCCAAGGCCGAAGCAATAGCAGCATCACACATTGTGTGGCACGCGCTTCCCCAGCGGCCAGACACCGCTTCCAAGATCCATTTCTGCTCTATATGCTGCTTCAATTCCAGCGCATTAGTTTCTAGCGTAGCAACCTCAAGATGGCGAAGCGCATCCATAATAATGGCGGCAGCAGGAGCTTCGCGAACCTCGAGAACCTTGTGATCAGTCCTGATAGGCTCGAGCCCGACAAATCGGCCATGGCCATATTTGCCCACCTCTCTATTCAGCAGGGCGATAGCTTCGATCAGGGGAAGCCTTTTATCGTTTACCGAGACGAGATTGCCCTTTTCAAAGCCAAGTGTAAGCTTCTGAGGCGTACTAGCTTCACAGTGGCGCGTCCACTGATAGGCATCCTCTGGAATTGAGAAACTCTCCGGATCGTCGAGTGGGCCGCTCTCAAACTCGCGGCACCACAAATTCTCATCGCCGCTTAGCTTGCGGCTAGACATGATGGAGAGTCCAGCAGCGGCCAGTTCTTCAGCCTTATTATCCCGTGAGACGACTGAATAAACATATGGGCTCCCGAACTCGCCAGAAAAGGCATAGCGCTGAATACTATTATTGAGCCGTGGCAAGCTGTTCTGAGAGAGGTTTGCGGTATGAAGTAGCAATCCGGCATTTGAGGCTTTGGCGTAATCCGTGACCAAACGAGCAATGATCGGCCGGCTAAGCGAACTGCTGATTGGGTACATTCCCATGTACTTTGCGTGAGCACGGATTCCTGGCTTGACTCCTTCTTGAACGAACATTTCGCGGCCATCAAGACATTTGAACGTGGCACCGAAATGGTCCGCGTGTTTGGCAAGCTTATCTTTGTCTAAAGGCTCCCCAACGTCCACCGCGACAGCGAGAATGTTTGTAAAGCCGAGCTTCTGAAGCCTGAAAAGCAGATAAGTACTATCTAGACCACCGCTGAACATGGTGACGACGGGAGAATCCTTGTTGCTGATTTTCTCAATATCCTCAAAACTTTCAATGGGCTTCCTTGGATGAAGGCAAAAAGGAAGTGTGGCTTGTGAATTTGCCTCTTGCTGCTCGAACTTTGCACTGAAGCGAGCCAACTTATGAAACAGAAATTTGATTTCATCAGGAGGGTCAGAGTGTTCGATATCGCGCTTGCCCGTACTTTTGTGGCAGAGTGGAGAACAGGAGGTCTTGACTTCGTTTTTCGTATCCTCGAGGTCCACGGTGAATTTGTCAACGTTAATCCCAGAGTCCATTGGAGGGAGGCTAATTTCAAAGATATGTCTGGCCTTAAGGCGATCTCCGTAAAGCATTTTCGAACCGGTACCATTAATGACGAGCAAAATGGTGTCCTGGAGGAGATGATTGAGGCCTTCAAGCGCAGCAATACACATTTCCTGCGCATTGGCTTGAGTAGCGAGTACAAGAAACTTGTTGGATCTGACAAGTTCTTCTAGGCCAACCGCTTTCCCGAGTGCGGCCGTTTTACTGATGCCATTTCCATAACCCAATAGGGTGTTTTCATCTTTAAGAGCCTGCGGGACCGCACTGGAGTGATATGACAATTCACAAGGTGTGACAATTACTCCACAGGCTTCCAGGTAGGCTGCGAGACCAATATAGGTATTACTAAGCCCCAAAAGGCCGACGCTGAATTTCTCGATCTAAATGAATTAACATAAAAAGAATGGAAGGTGGGATAGTTCTGGTACCATTATATCTCTGCCCGTAGCACGCTAAAGACAACCCGTGAAAGCAAAAGTATCTCACTGAGCTGCGATTGAAGGTGTGTTGCCTAATCCTGGTAGGAGAATTAAGTTAAAATACTGACAACTAATTATCGTGCAACGAGTAATACCTTTTTCGTTTGTGCCTTGACTTAATGCAACGCAACGTCATCGCACAAATGTCGATCGCCGAACGCACGTGGAAATATAGTTTGTCACCGTGTATATTCCCAAAAAGGTCACCGCTCCCTGGCCCACCTCCTTCCGAGGCTGGCTTTGATTTCCTGATAGGGCTCAATAACCTACCAATCGGGGAAGGTGCCAGAAGAATATTTGAGCCCTTTTTCAGGCTACTGCATCGGGGATGGTGTTCCTTGATTGCTTCATGCCGTGATCGATTGGATTTCGGGTATCGTGTGTACCGGTAACTGTTCAAGCTCGCCCCGATCCCGGTGCTATGCAATGTCCTTACTGGTTCGTATGCTCGTCCAGCTTTTTCTTTTTATTGGCAAGGGCTTGCGGTAACAAGCAGCAAAGCATTGTTTGGACCAAAATAGGATAGGGGAGGTCTGTATCGGCGATCAGTTCAGCTCAAACAAAACGCAGTTTCAAGATCTGCACTAGCTAGTATATATTTGATCTACGTGCCACGTGTACTAAAATTTCTGTATCTCATCGTAGTTTAGCGGTATGCTTTGTCTCCGATGTAGGCCTCCCGTGCTTATTCGAGGGCTGTTTCCACACCGATTCATCATTTGAGCCGGCAAATGCATACCTCCAGATGTAGGTTTAAAGTTCATTCAACATAAGCGGGGTGATATATGCCGTGTACGAATTATCCGAAGCTCGGAAGAAAACTTCGTCATGTTACATCGGACCCGAGCGTTCAGCTACAGGTTAGCCCGTATTTTAGCCCAAAGCCTAAGTCCCACAGAGCTCGACTTTTGAAAGCGGAAAGTAGAGAGGATTATGAATATTAGCAGGTGTTTTATTGTGTAGAAGTATATAAACATTTAGGTGCAACGAAACTGCTGGGTCATTCACCAGACACAATCACATCAGGAAAGGAAGATAAGGAAAAATAAAGCAGAAAATAGTGAACTTGCAGTTCTCAGAACTGCCTCCTCCAAAACTTTAGTAGGTGCAGAAATTGGACAAGCCATGGGTCCCTAGCACCATAGACATACTAACTTTCTACAACAGACGGATTATCGAAACGATGGGTCTTTCCTCTGTAGAAGACCATGAAGCCCAGGTCGATGAATTCAATTCCACTGAAGACGCCACGACTCTAGGACACTGCATACACCGGATTATCGAACAATCAGTGTATCGATATTCAGGCAAAATTGCTGTTATTTGTGCCGACGAAAGACTGACCTTTGGGGAGCTCAATTCAAAGGCGAATAATTTTGCTAACGCCCTGTTACAACGAGGCATCGGGTGTGGTGACCTCGTTGGGGTTGTCCTGGAGCGTTCCGTCGACTTGGTCGTGGTGCTGTTGGCTGTGTTGAAGACCGGAGCTGCATATATCCCCATGGCCCCGGCTCTTCCTGCAGAGCGCATGCGGCTTATGCTAGAAGACGCAGGGCCAAAGTTAGTCGTGGCTAGTACCGATACGCTGCATACACTTTTATCTTGGCAAGGTGCGTGTATAAGCATTGATGAAGTCCGGTACGACTCGGACACCGACAGCGGCAACCTCGGGGTAGACGTGCACGCCGAAGATCTCGCTTACGTTCTATTCACATCGGGATCGACGGGTAGGCCTAAGGGCGTTGAGATTGTTCACGGAGCCGTGACCAACTTTCTATACTCGATGAAGCGGGAGCCTGGATGTTGTGAAGATGACCGTTTATTGGCTGTCAGTACTATTGCCTTTGACACAGCGGTCTTGGAGCTATTCCTACCGCTTCTGAGTGGTGGCACGGTAGTCATCGCCCAGACTCACCAGATCAAAGACGCAGTGGCGCTTTCTAGGTTGATGGAGCTGCATACCATTACGATGATGATAGCTACGCCAACAATCTGGCAGATTTTGCTGGATTCGGGCTGGAAAGGCAAACCTCGGCTTAGGAAGCTGCTGTGCGGCGGTGAAGCAATGCCTCGCCAACTCGGCGAGCGCTTACTTGGTTACAGTGATGTGGTTTACAACATGTATGGCCCGACAGAGACAACAGTGATTGCGAGCTGTTGGAGAGTTCGCCAAGGGGAGGATGTGGTCATTGGAAGACCCTTAGCCAACGTCCAGTTTTACGTACTCGATACACAATTATCGCCAGTGGCGATAGGCAGCTCTGGAGAATTGTATATCGGCGGAGCATGCTTGGCCCGTGGTTACTTGAACAAACCCGAACTTACTCAGGCTCGGTTTGTGAAGAACCCATTTCACGAGGGCCTCTTGTACCGCACCGGCGATCTGGCTTGCTTTTTGAGTCCCCAGAAACTGCGTATTATGGGTCGAAACGATAATCAGGTCAAGATTCGGGGGCACCGAATTGAACTGGGTGACATTGAGGCAGCCATCACTGGCCACCAGGATATCTCCAGCGTGGTGGTGATCCACCGTGATGATCGGCTGATTGCTTATTGTGTGCGGAAGCGTTCACATAGAATGGATGCAGACCGGGCTCCTGGCGCCGTTGAGCCCACCAAGATTGTAATTGGTTCGTTGTTGCGTCCATGGGTGGCGGAACACCTTCCCGACTATATGATTCCAGCATTTTTCGTTGAAATCGACGAGCTTCCGCTGGGTCCTACTGGCAAAATCGATTGCAATTCCTTGCCGGATCCTTTGGCCGAGGTCGAAGTCACAGCCATACCTAGTACGGAGCTGGAGCACCAGATACTGGCCATCTGGTCGGACGTCATTGGGCATGATCATATTGGTGTTGAGGATAATTTTTTCGAGGTTGGCGGAGACTCAGCCCGCATTATTCGCGTGCAAGTGAAGCTGGAGAAGCTGGTGGGCCGGCCAGTGTCTACTGCCGAACTGTTTCAACACTACACGATCAAGATGCTAGCGATGCATCTAGCTGGCCAAGAGGGGCCAATACGTATGTGTGATAGCACTCCTGATGATCACGAACCCATTGCCATTGTTTCCATGTCCTGTCGACTCCCCGGCGACCTCAACACGCCTGAGAAGTATTGGGAGCTGCTTGCCGACGGCCGCGATGCAACCTCAGACGTGCCTAAGGGTCGCTGGGATGATGTCTTCTATGATGCTGACCCAGATGCTCCTGGCAAATCATACTGCCGCCGGGGGGGCTTCCTCACGTCCATCGATTCGTTTGATGCCTCTTTCTTTGGTATCACGCCACGAGAAGCTCGAGCGCTAGATCCAACACAGCATCTCATGCTGGAAACGTGCTGGGAAGGATTTGAACGGGCTGGCTACACGTCCCCGCAATTGCGTGGAAGCCATACCGGAGTGTTTATTGGCATTTCCAACATTGCAGCTCATCACGGCTGCATACATGCCCCAACGCTAGAAGATCTCGATGGTTACGCGGGTACGGGTGTTGCTGGTGGAACCATCTCTGGCCGTGTTTCTTATATACTAGGGCTTGAGGGCCCCACCATGACTATCGATACGGCATGTTCCTCATCGCTGGTAACCACGCATCTGGCCTGTGCTGCATTGCGCCATGGTGAATGCGATTTAGCTATCGCTGGCGGTGCGGGACTATTACTCACGCCAGGATTGTTCATCGAGTTCAGCCGGCTGGGTGCCATGTCACCTGACGGTCGCTGCCGATCTTTTGAAGCAGATACGCAGGGGGTTGGCCTTGCTGAGGGAGCTGCGGCCATTGTGCTCAAGCGGCTGTCTGATGCGCAGCGCGATGGCGACACGATTCACGCTGTGATTCGCGGCTCAGCCGTCAACCACGACGGAGCCAGCGCGGGACTAACGATCCCAAGCGGCTCTTCACAACGTCGGCTGATCCAGACAGCGCTTGTAGCATCTAAGCTAAAAGCAGAAGATATTGACTATGTCGAGGCCCATGGTACTGGCACCAAGCTGGGCGACCCCATTGAGGGCATGGCGCTGGCTGCAGTATTTGGCGCGAGCAGGGCGGCGACGGCCGACCCACTGTGGATTGGCTCAGCCAAGTCAAACATCGGGCATACCCAGGCTGCGGCGGGCATTGCGGGCTTGATCAAGGTGGTGTTGTCGCTGCAACATAGCACGCTGCCGCAGACGCTGCATGTAGTCAATCCAACCCCGGCCGTGGAGTGGAAGCGCGCTAGAATGTCGCCCCTGCGGGAGCATCGGGCGTGGACGGCCCGACCCGACCGCCTGCGCCGCGCCGGGGTCAGTGCTTTTGGCATCAGCGGCACCAATGCCCATGTCCTAGTCGAAGAAGCACCCCGACAAAGCCCGGCCCAGCCCAGCAGCAGCACAACGCCCATTGCCTTGCCAGTGCTGCTGTCGGGCTGCAGCCATGCGGCAGTGCACCAGCAAGCGCAAAAGCTGCAGAGGCATCTGAGTAGGGCCAACAGCATCGGCGACATAGCCTATTCACTGGCAACCACACGCAACCATTTTCGCCACCGACTGGTGGTCATGGCCAAGAGCGCGGACGAGTTACTAGACAAACTCAAGGCTATCTCCACGCCCAAGACTCGCGTCCAAGATGCTCGCGTGGCCATGCTGTTCACTGGCCAGGGCAGCCAGGCACCCTGCATGGGCAGGGAACTCGCCAAGCATTATCCCGTCTTCCGCGAAGCCCTGGAGCAGATGGCACTCCAGTTTGCTGGTGAGCTAAAAGAGCCGCTGCTCGACGTCATGTGGGCTGCTGGCGATAGTGATGCTGCTGCGCTGTTGCAACGAACAGACTATGCTCAGCCTGCCCTGTTCGCCCTTGAGGTGGCCCTCTGGCGGCTCTGGGACAGCTGGGGCGTGCGACCGGATGTTGTGCTGGGCCACAGCGTTGGAGAGTTAGCGGCTGCTCATGTCGCTGGGGTCATGGACCTGTCCGATGCCTGTCGGCTGGTGGCTGCGCGCGGCCGCCTGATGCAGAGCTGTCCTGGCGGTGGAGGCATGCTATCACTCGAAGCGAGCGCTATTGAGGTAGCAGCGGCAATAGAGACACTTGGCTTAGATGGTAAGATCTGTATTGCTGGATACAATACACCGGCACAGACAGTCGCGTCTGGCGGCGTGGATGGCCTCGTGTGTCTCCAGGCACACTTCTCGGGCGCGGGCCGCAGGGCCAAGATGCTCGCTGTATCCCATGCCTTCCACTCCCACCACATGGACGGCATGTCAGCAGCTTTTCATGCCGTCGCCAAGACAGTTCGCTTCATGCCACCGCGGCTGGCTATGGTGAGTACTCTCACTGGTAGACTGGCCGACGCTGGCCTGCTACAACAGCCTGATTACTGGGTCCAACAAGCACGCAGCCCAGTCCGGTTCAGTGATGGTATCCAGACACTCGCCAGCCGTGGAATCAGAGCCTTCCTTGAGCTCGGCCCCCAGCCGGTACTATGCGGTATGGGCGCTGCGTGTCTCGCCGGCGACGACCAGATGAACTTAGCTGCCTGGCTGCCGTCCCTTGCTTCCCACAAGGGCGACACCGATGTCATCCAGGCCAGCCTTGCTGAGCTGCATGTTCGGCACGTGCCAGTCGACTGGCTGAGTTATTTTCGGCCATTTTGCTTCCAGCGGATGGACCTACCAACTTACGCCTTTCAGCGGGAGCGCTTCCCACTGGCAAATAGCGGCTTCCGGTCTGCGGGAGCCAGTGACAACTACATTAGTGGCACAGTGCGAGAGAACCGTTTCCAATTCGAGATTCAGTGGAATCGGGTACACACCATCGATGAACGCCCTCTTACCGCTAGTCTTCCTGGTAATGGCGCGGTATGGGGTCTCTCCTCGCCAGTCGACGACGTGCCTTGGGCACCCGACGTAATGGCCGCCTTGTCGCGCGCCAACATCCGATCCCTGCAAGTCGACCAGGTCAGTGACGCCGACGAGCTGGATGGCCTGGTATGCTTATGGGATTCGGGAGCAGCCGTTCTACAGCAGACACGAGATTTGACAGCAAGGGCATTATCGCAGCTGCAACTTGCAGCTAGGACCGGGTTTGCAAAACCCCTGGTGTGGATCACCCATAATGCATTAGGGGCACGCGCGGAGGACGGCACTACAGGGCTCGGAGCCGCAACCGTATGGGGCCTTATGCGCACGGCCCGTATCGAGCACCCAGAGCTGCGGCTGCATTTGATCGACATCGATGCAGATGAATCTGCGGCTGATGCCCTCGCTTCCGTAATTTCGTCTGCCTTAGTAGCAGCACCGCAGCCCGAGTATGCCGTGCGGCAGGGGCAGATCCTTGTGCCACAGATGCAGAGTGTGCAATCGCCTGCATCAAACCCTATTGACCGGCAACTCATACGCCGCGATGGTGCGGTTCTGGTAACAGGCGGCCTTGGGGAAATTGGCCAACACATGGCTCGATGGCTGGCAAAGAGCCACGGGATCCGCGATATAGTTCTGACTTCCCGTCGCGGTGCAGAAGCACCTGGTGCCAAGGCCCTGGTGGCTGAGCTGTTGCAACTTGGTGCCAAAGCTACTGTGGTCGCCAGCGATATAGCTAACTTCGACAGTGTACGGGCACTCGTGGCAATGTTCGACTATGACAGTCGCCCATTACGGGGCGTGATTCATACTGCAGGTATACTGGATGATGGCGTCCTATCAGCCTTAACACCGCAGCGATGCAGCACAACTTTTGAGCCCAAGGTAGATGGCGCGTGGCATCTACACCAATTGACTCGAAACATCGATCTCGATCTTTTCATAGTACTCTCCTCCGTTTCGGGTGTGCTAGGCAACGCAGGTCAAGGCAACTATGCCGCTGCGAATACCTTTCTCGACGCCCTCATGCAACTGCGTCGAGGCGAAGGCTTACCAGCTACCTCGATTGCCTTGGGTCTCTGGGGTGGCGAGGGAATGGGAGGCAGGCTCAGCAAGATGGACCGTATCCGCATTGCTCGACTCGGTCTTGATCCCCTGAAGCCTGAACAGGCCCTGGACCAAATTGAACATGCTGTGCGCAGTGGTCGTTCGCTTTCCGTTGTGGCTGCATACGACCTGGAGCGGCTCCGGAGTTATTATGAGGACAGAGGCGAGATACCACAGCTGCTTCAAGTTCTGCTTGGTCATGCTAGGAAGCAGTGCTCCAAGAACGACGAGGCCCGAGACTTACGCAAGGCGCTAGGTGAGGCTCCTCGCAGCCAGCACGATGCCATTGCGGTCAGTATGGTCCGAGACACGGTCACCGAAACTCTGGGATTCTCGTCATCAGCTGATGTTGACGTCGATCTCCCATTGCAGGACGTTGGAGTGGACTCGCTGACCGCGGTTCTAATACGCAACCAACTAACTGCTCTGACCGGCTTGACACTAACCCCCAGGATCGTGTTTGAGCACACGAATCTTAAATCTCTTAGCCAATTTCTGCTATCCCGGGTACAGAAAAGCTTGGAAGACTCATCCAGTGAGAGTGATTCTAATACTGCTACCCCGGCTACAACGGCATCAATAAATTCTATTGTGAACATGCCGGCGATCAGGAAAGGATGCGTCGATCCCAGCTTTACATTTGCTGGTGCTACTGCGCGTCCCAACGCTGTTTTTATTACAGGCGCTACAGGTTTTGTTGGCGCGCACATCATGCACGAGCTGCTCAAGCTAGGTCTTACTGCCTATTGCTTGGTGCGCGCTGCTTCTGTTGATCATGCCATGAAGCGGTTAGTAGACACACTTGCTAGCTATGGCCTCTGGGAACATAACTTTGCTACACTGATTATTCCGGTCGTCGGCGATGTTACACAGCCTCTGTTCAACCTAACAGAAGATGTCTTTGAGCAGCTAGCAGACCAAGTTGATGCCATCTGCCACTCTGCCGCTCTGGTCGACTGGCTACGGCCACTGGAGGACTACGTTGGACCCAACATTCTCAGCACGCATGAGGTTCTGCGTTTAGCCTCCCGCGGCCGAGCCAAAGCAATCCATCTCATCTCAACAATTGCCACAGTGCCTAAGTACCTAGGCCACGACGTTTCCGAAGACGAATATGAATACGGCTACGCTACCTCGAAGTGGCTTTCCGAGCAGATGATAGCAGCCGCACGGTGGCGTGGCGCCACGGCTTCGATCTACCGTTTACCGTACGTTTCCGCTTCGGCCTCGACTGGCCATTTCCGGCTCGACCGTGGCGACTTTTTGCACAATTTAATCGCTGGCAGCATTGAGGTAGATAGTTTTCCACTGCTAGATGCAGATCTGTCGATTATTCTACCAGTCGATTATCTAAGCCAGACTGTGGTCACCGTCATGACCGAAGACAGACATCGAATCGGGCAGGATTTCGACTATACAAATTCACAGGCCCCGACTTTTACTCGCTTTTTCGAGCTCATGGGCGCAGGGCAGAAGATTGTGCATTTCTCTGAATGGAAGCAACAGGCGATGGAGTATGGCATTGCGCATCCGACAAGTCCCCTAGCACGCATTGCCGCCATGCTTGATGGCTGTACTGATGAAAATGCCGCCGCGCTATTCAAGGGACCGCCGCTTGGTCAGCATGTTCTAGGGGGTAAAGATTACCCGGTGCCCCCAATAGACGAGCAATACGTTCAGAAGTATTTGGAGCATGTTCGTTCGGCGGAGACAAGAAAAGCCTAGTGCCAATATACGGACATATGTTCTTGTACTATTCCAGCTATCATATAATCTTTACATTTCACTGCATTCGGTACCTCCTTTTGCTTTTGAGGCCATTTTCAACTTAGGAGTACGGAATATTCAAGATTAATCGATGGTTATAGGAGATATTGATTCCTTTCAACGAACAATTCGAGCCAGCACAGTCAGGCTAAGACGGGCGGCAGCATAAATTTACTATTCTACCCAAGATAACCAACGCCGTTGATTATCCTCCACCTTTTTGTAGATTGTATAACCAATAATATACCTTCTTTTGGGCCTAATTGGTTCACTTTCGATTATGGAAGTTGAAAATCTTCCAAGTTTGCTACAAGACATGAAGATTCGCGGTCGGTATCCTAGCCCGATACCGGCAAGAATCCGTTTAAAGAGAGGTAACGAGCGAAATGTCCAGTGCATATGTAGTTGCTAACGTCAAAGATGTAAAATACACCTTTTGCATAGACGCAATGCAGGGTTCAGACAGACCACAGCGCCGGCTGCATGGCTTACTGCAGGGTGGAAAGCATAAACCAAACCTAGTCAATGTTACATTTCTAGGGCTGTTTGTGTCACCCCGGATCCCCGCTCTTGATCTACACGACCTTGCACCACGTCTTCCACAACACATCAGAGTTTCTGCAATTTGCTTAAAAACCGGTTCGTAAATCGTGCTGTGCAGGAGTATCGCGCCTCCAAGCTGTGAAAGCCCCAATTGGAGCCACGGTTTCTGACTCTCTTTCCACACCTCGCTACCCCGCACCCAAACCTCTATTAACGCGATGCGTATCGCAATTGCTGGAAACGGCGATCTAGCTCGTTACATCTGTGAAGAGTTCACGAAAGTTAGTCATGAACTCGCCATTTTGACACGGTCCCACAAGCCAGAACTCGATCGTCCGGGAGTCACTCAGTTCATTGTCGACTATACTCCGCAATCCCTCAGTGGCCCGCTCAGCAATTGTGAGGTATTAATATCTACAATTGGGGATGTATCTTCGTTGTACATTGACATTCACCGCACTCTTATCCAGGCCTGTCAGGAGAGTTTGACTTGCAAGCGTTTCGTACCCTCTGAGTTTGCAGGAGATATTAAGACTTATCCGGAACAGCCGCTGTTTTACTCTCGATCCCGTGAACCTATTCGGAATTTACTGCGAGAGCAGACAGATATCGAATGGACTTTGGTTTCAGTGGGCTGGCTGGCCGATTACGTCGTGCCAGCTAAAAATCGGTACATCCGGGACATCGGCGTGTCTTGCCCTGTCAACATATCCGACAACAGCATGGTGATTCCAGGGACTGGGAACGAGCCTGTAGACTTTACCTGGGCACGAGATGTTGCGAAAGCGCTGGGGAAACTCGTCATAGCTCCAGCCTGGGAGCCGTATACATACATGTCCGGCGAGCAATCAAACTGGAATGAGGTCGCAAGGGTTATCAGAGACAAGTACTGCCCGGATATCAAGATCCAACACCTATCACTCGGCAAAATTGTGGAGAGCATCAGGACCTCGGAAGATGATGATGCTGTTGCCCTTTTGGAACATCAGCTGCTCTCGGCAAGCCATGCGTGTTCCTTGCCTCAAGAAATCGTACGAGCACAGAAACAGATGTATTTTCCTGATATTCACTTCCGCTCACTTCAGGATGGCTTGGCTGAATTTGACAAAGACTTAGAAACCATTCTATGAGTTTCTGCTGTTGGCACAGTTGAGTGGGTAGCTCATAATCAATCTGGCTATGTTAGGTCCGTTGTTGATGTGGATCTTTTACTAGTTGTTGGCATATTGCGTTTCGGTGGACTTCAGATATGTAGTAAGAGCTACTTCACCTACAAAAGTAAGGGCCGATGAATACATCAACTTAAAGTTCTAGCTAAAGGCTACATGATACAGTGCTCCTGCAGTAGAGCAACTGTACATCTCGCGTGTAGCTATCAGACCGCAGCTCTAATCCACTACGGTAAACAACCAAAAATGTGCGAATAATCAACAACGTCAGCTATTGGAGTAGAACAGTATATATTGTTCGAGGACTCTGGTCTAGAACCTTCCGGCTTACGCGTTTGCGCAGCTGCTTCGCTGCCTTACAGTAGCTAGTGTCTAGGGGGGACATAGTGCATATGCAACACCATAGCTACGGCAGTAATACGCTAAACATGTCTACTCATCCATTGCCGTTATTGGTAAGATTTATCAAGGTTACAGCCTGCATCTTGATTGCAGTACTTGGTGACCGGGATCTTCGGGTGTCGTACGTTGATTATTTGTTTTTACATTGCAGCTCGGCATCATACTCGCATGAAACGAGCGGGGGAATACGATCTCAGCTGACATTCGGGTTGTCGCCTGAACGCCGTTTGGGTATCCTCAAGTATATATTGAAGCCTCTGTTCTATAAAGAGCTTCAAACTTATTCCCATCCTCGCAGGGGGCTGAAGGTACTAACAAACATTATTTGTATCACACAATATTTCATACTACACAACTAGGATGGGTTCAATTAAAACAGTTCCAGAGCTCAAGTCTTTTCCGGATGGAACACCTATGAATATCGTCTTTGATACCCTCTACCGCGATGGCGCTGTCAAGATTAAAGGTATGATCAGCCCAAAAGAAATTGAGGCCATCCAAGCCGATCTTAAACCCCACTTCGACGGAGAATACAAAAGCGGGCTCAGCGTCTTTGCAAAGGAAACCAAGACCATCTGTGGAGTCGCTGGTAAATCCCCAGCCGCGGTCAAGGCTATTTTGCAGCATGACACGGTGAAGGCATCACTCAAAGATGTCCTTGAGACGACGACAGAGAGTTGGTGGGGTGACACACGCAATGTGTGTGTGAGTCCGCCTCTTTTGAGTAGCTTCTTTGCAGTTCGCGTTGGGCCTGGAAGCGCAAGACAGGGGCTGCATAGGGATGACCAAGATCATCATGCAACGCATACACACCAGGATCCGAGGGAGACTACAAAGATGGGTGTTTTTACTGCTAGTAAGTCTCACTGCACTTCAGCCGCTAGAGAACGAACAAGTTGATGGGCGAATAGTAACGAAGGCCACGCGCGAGAACGGTGCCACGGAAGTGGTCCCCGGCTCTCACATATGGGATGACGAGCGCAAGCCTAGCCAAGATGAGGTTGCGTATGGCGAGATGGATCCTGGAGATGCGCTCTTGGTGTTGGGCAATACATACCATGGTGCAGGCGCGAACAAGTCGGAACACGATCAGCGAGTCGTTCTTGTGGGCTTGTTCTGTAAGGGTATGTACAGAGCCGAGGAGAATCAGTTCTTGGCTGTTGACCGAGAGACGGTCAAGGGGTATGATTATGAAGTGCAGGATCTGTTGGGATGGAAGGCTAGTGCGCCGTTCTGCGGATGGGTTGATTTGAGTCATCCAAGCGAACTGATTAGGGGAGAGTCGAAGATTATGGAAAACGATATCTTCTAAAAGGTTAGGCTACGACAAATTTTTGAATGATGATCGGCATCAAGATAAAAATTATGCCAAGTTTCCTTTCACACATTCCCGCTCGACAATGTTCGAGATTGAATGATGTCTCAACATTGGCTGGTTAATATATCTCTTTTCAACAATGAGATTGTCAAAGGGCAGCATATGAATCACACACGTTTTCTATAATACGAATTTTGCCAATAGCCGGTGACATGTATCTCTCAATGTCTCTGGGAAATGGGGTGCTAGCAATGTAGAATTTTGGAATTTGTGTTGCGTCCCATCTCCCAGTCAACCGCAAAGGTAGGATCTTGGTCACTCGAGATTTAGCAGCCGGAAGGTATCTACCTAGGTAGATTCTCAAGCTACCTAGAACCCTTTTCGGGTACCTACAAGTACGGCTGGAGTGATTCAAGATCCCTGGTTGAATTATACGACATTACTTCGTCTACTGCATGCATCTAGCATTAACATAAGGAATTTGACCACACTTTCAGTTTATCGAGAGCCGTGAAATGTTGTGTCAAGCGCACAGAGACGGTGAACTGATTCGGGCCTACTGTCGCCACTCAAAAGCATATAGAAATGCAGGACGTTTCCCGATCATAGGTGTCTCTATTCGTCTCGCATGAGAAAATACGCCTCATCTCTGATCTTCAGTAATCAGCATGACAGAGCCACTCTGGAAATTTATCTGCAATTTCTACGGCCTTACTTAACTATTAGTTTTATTGTGTGGGGAGCTTTTTATTCTCTATATCTCGACTCAGCCCACACACAGGCTATGAAAATTCAACAGCATTACTTGCAGCCATAGACCACTCTAGCGTGACACCTCTGTTCGGATGGGATGCGGTTTATTTTACCGAAACCGCAAGAAGGGGGTATGTTTTTGAATAGGAATAGGCATTCAGCTAGGCTTTGACAAGAGCAGTGGCTTTTGTTGCGAAATTAAGTAGACGCAAGAGAATTTAATATAATGGTGCTGACGTATTTAGATCTTCCACTTACGGGAATGAATGCCGCCGGTCACTGCCTCGGCATAGGTCGGCGTGTTGATCGCTAACGCCTCACACTTTGTGGCGGTCCTCTCGTTGTATGGGTTTTCACTGTGGATGCCTAGACGAAGCCCGAAAGCACAGCATTTAGCTCTTCTCTCAGCTTCGCCACACATTTTTTCTCCAGCCGGGCCCCTCTAGGAATCCTCTTGTACGCTAAATGCTTTCGATATCAACGCAAAGGCGCAGTCACGCAGAGAGACTTGTGGCTTCTGCTTTGCGGTATGTCCATTGGAGTGGCTACCGCGCTTCGGAGTAATGGTCTGATTAGTGGGGTTTGCTTCGCCTATGATGCTTTCCTAGTGGAAAGCCAAGTGCCTTCAAGGTACACCTCTTTGATGCGAATTAGAAAGCTCTTCATTACAATGATTTCTGGGTCTTTGGCCGCTATAGGATTTGTTATACACTAAATCGTGGCTTATCGAGAATACTGTGGTTCGGAACCACTGGAACAGAGGCCGTGGTGCAGTGCACTGCCGCCCAGCATTTACACATTCGTCCAAGAGCGCTACTAGTGAGTTGAGCGCCACAAGGGAAAGTTCTTTGCTAACATCGGAAGAATAATGGGTTTTTCGATACTGAACTGTACCGAACATCCTCTTATTTGCCCTTGCTAGCCTTATGCTTACAATGATGATCGTTTCATCGATATAGGGTTTCAATCACTTAAGGTCTAACATCATGACGCGGCAAGACGAACGCAAAAACCAAAACAGTTCACTAATCAAGCAATATGTGGAAGATATTACAACCTTGCTGCACGTAATTTCGTGTCATTAGGCTTTCATTACTATGTATATTTTGGTCACTAGATATGCGCGAATTGTCAACAGGGTATTCAGTGTGGTACTGGTAGATTGCAAATTCAGCAATGGACGAACCCCCCAACTTTCGGAAACCGTATTGGGATTGGTCAAAATGGACCATAAGGAGGATGACTATGTACGCTCTATTCAAGCGGACCTGTACTCCAGCTTTCTACCACCAGCTTAATTGCACGCCGACTCTATGCACTCATCTAATTTTGACACGTTATAGCTCCACCAATTTTCTCGTGGTTTTGACCCAACTCTAGCAGCTGTACTTGAGATGGATGATGAGGCCCAGGTTACATGCGATGGAGGAACTGCGTAGAAGTAGCCGCACAATTTCGTCGAGCGTACAAATAGTCCTACCACTCGCTTCGATCGCTTATACGATAGGCTGGCAGCCTCATGTGAGGACCCAGTCGCCACAGGCTGCTGATTTAAGCTGGTTCGGCATGTCTACGCGATGAGGATGAATACGGATTTGACGAAGCCGGCTTTATGATGGCCAGGATTCAGACAGACCCAGCTTGTCGTTACTACGTTAAAGAGGAGAGTAATCGTGAGCGAATAGCGTCGATTCGGAGATCTGCGCGGTCTGGCTGAACAGTACTACCGTTTCTCATCTTTGTGGGTAAGCACCACCTGTCTGCGACACCGTTTGAAAAGTCCTCAGATCTACGTCATTTCGTCGTCGAGTCTTTGTACGCATCCGCTGGTGGCCCGATGTGGTCAAGCGCGGCTGATAATCTTAGCGCCATCTGCGGGCAGGTCCAACCGAACATTTGGCATCACCGCAACCCTACAGCTATCTACCCAAACAACCCTCAACTCATTCTCTCCATGCGTACCATGATCCCGTAGATACTTTCGAACTGCGCCTCTCTCTGACAAATCTCTTTACCCACAATGGCGTCGGCCGTGTTTTTCCTCGACCTGAAGGGCAAGGTGCGCTTGTGGGGTACCTAGGTGAAACTCCCTACCATGCTGACAAGTGCACATAGACCCTTCTGGCGCGCAACTACCGGGGAGATATTCCCATGTCAGCCGTTGAGAAATTCCCAGTATTGCTCAGTGAAGCCGAGGAGGACAGCTCAGCCGTGCCACCATGCTTCTCCAACGAAGGCATCAACTACCTCTACATTCGCCATAACAACCTCTACCTGCTCGCCCTCACTAAACGAAACACAAACGCTGCTGAGATCCTCCTCTTTTTACACAAGATTGTCGAGGTATTCACGGAGTACTTCAAGGAGCTTGAAGAGGAGAGTATACGAGACAACTTTGTCGTCATCTACGAGCTGCTGGACGAGATGATGGATTTTGGGTATCCCCAGACAACCGAGACCAAGATATTGCAGGAATACATCACACAGGAATCACACAAGCTCGAAGTCCAAGCGCGACCGCCCATTGCAGTCACTAATGCTGTGAGCTGGCGTAGCGAAGGTATCCGGTATCGCAAGAACGAAGTCTTCCTCGACGTCATCGAGTCTCTCAACCTTCTCGTTTCCGCCGACGGCAATGTGTTACGATCAGAGATTTTGGGCGCTGTCAAGATGAAGTGTTATCTTTCAGGCATGCCTGAGTTGCGCTTAGGGCTGAATGACAAGGTCATGTTCGAGACTACCGGCAGAGCGACTCGAGGCAAGGCTGTCGAAATGGAAGATGTCAAGTTCCACCAGTGTGTACGGTTATCGAGATTTGAGAACGACCGAACAATCAGCTTCATTCCGCCAGACGGCGAGTTTGAGCTCATGAGTTATCGCCTCAACACACAAGTCAAGCCTTTGATCTGGGTAGAATGCATAGTAGAAAGCCATTCGGGAAGTAGGATAGAGTATATGCTAAAGGCATGTACCCACGTAACACAATCACCATACCATGACTAACGCGACCCAGGCTAGAGCGCAGTTTAAGCGGCGAAGCACAGCCAATAATGTCCAAATCTCGATACCAGTACCCGAAGATGCCGATACACCCCGCTTTCGAACAAACATCGGAACCGTCCACTACGCGCCTGAGACTTCCTCAATAGTATGGAAAATCAAACAGTTTGGTGGCGGCAAAGAGTTCCTCATGCGCGCTGAGTTAGGTCTTCCATCCGTCAGAGGAGACGATGAAAAGGGCGGCGGCATGATGGGAGGATTTGGTGGGAGTATGGGTGGTGTTGGTGCTGGGAAGGGCAAGCGGCCGATCAACGTCAAGTTTGAAATTCCCTACTTCACCACCTCTGGTATCCAAGTGCGGTATCTGAAGATCATTGAGCCTAAGGTAAGCAACCCACGGAAGAGTGGCAAGCGAGCGATACTAACGAACTGACAGCTCCAATATCCCTCATTGCCATGGGTGCGGTACATAACACAGTCTGGCGACATCGCTGTGCGGTTGCCTGACGTCAAGTAAAATATCTTCGACAGTATCTGATGATAAATATACCAATGAAACTTAATAGCATGCCTCGACGTAGAAAAGCTGCTGTGCATATCTGCATAATTCCGCCTTATGTTCATCTCTAATCACTACCAAAGCCAGCGCTAACTTAGACTTCCACACGAGGCCTCAAATCCAGCAATGTGCTTTGTAAACGCCATGCCCAAATCGCCGCAGATGCATGCACGCGGTGTTTTGCTCTGGTGGGACAATAATGTGAGGCCTTCCTACAAGCGCTAACCGATTTACGAGGCCCGTTCAGCATACACATTGGTAATTATCATGCGGTCTTCGGCACTATAGAATGACGTCACAGGTGTTCTAACTTGAAGCCCAGGCAGAATGGTACGCGAGTCATTGATTTTTGATTCAACAAATCGATGCGATTTCAGACATAGTGTCATGTCCTTCAGCCTGCCACTCGAAATGCACTTGGTATTGCACAGCATTGGGTGATGATTAGCATGCGGAGCCCGCCATGGCCGCGTACCCTTGGAGCGCCTTGTCATGGAGCTTGTCACGCTTGTTTTGACCTTGCCGCATCAATCAGGCCCACAACAGGGCACCGGCTGTCCTTCGGCGGTAGATTAGTTGTCATGCATCGGATTCGCCTTTCACGATGTTCACGTTGGACGTCACGAGCACCTATTACCAGTATTTGCACAACTCTCCTTTGGTGATCTAATTATTAGCCCCCCAGAATCCTCTCATCAGCTACTTCATCTTCAGCTATTTATGACCGGGCTCCAATGCCACATACAAGGCGCCATAAAACTCCATGTTGAGGGAGGATCGACACAACATTAGCGAGAATCCACCCGAGAGGTCGTGTGTAACAGATCGCCCATCGGCAAAGACGTTACGCATGCAACCGACGACTCACGTGTGTCAAATGCGCCTGAACAATCTGTGATGCCGTCGAAACGCCGATTTAGTTTTTGCGGTGATCGTGCATCGATCCGCCGCTGTTGTCATCATAGCAGTACGCAACCAATCGAAACATGGTTTCGAGCGGCATTTCGTCATCGTCGTGAATGAAACCCAGCTAGTTATTGCACTAGCTTTCATGGGCATATGCTCATATCTCGAGGTAGAACGGGGTGAACGGTTAGGAATATATGATGCGTTGCGAAGCGCCTTATTTCTTGTATTTTATTTCTTTTGAAACTACAACCATCTTAAAAACTTAGTTCATGTGAAGTAATTATCGGGAATTCGGCATTTAGCACGATGTTTGGACTGTCAGAGCCGTACTTTGGCATGACGGGAGCATGGCTTACCTTCTGGGTAACGGTTGCCTGTGCGACTGACATGGTATGCATTGCAATACCTTTGTCGTGATGAAGGCGCTGACGATTTTCTAGACTCTCTTTGGCTACGATCAAGGTGTCTTCGGTCCGTAGTATATTCCTACCTCATTAGTACCTTCTAACAGAAAGCATAGGTGGTGTTATTGTTACTCCCGATTTTCTCGACACATTAGACCTCCTCGGCAAGACGTCTTTAATCAGCACGGTCACCGCTATCTATGATATTGGATGCTTCTTCGGAGCCGTATCTGTTTGCGTTATTGGCGACCCATTAGGCAGGAAGAATTGCGTACTCCTGGGTACGGCGATCATGAGCATAGGTGCTATTTTGCAGATTGCAGCATTTGGAGTGCCTCAAATGATTGTCGGTCGAATCGTTGCTGGCATAGGCAATGGCATCAACACTTCGACTGGTAAGCGATACACCTTCGCTTCGGCATATCATCACTAACGGCTATAGCGCCCGTATGGCAAGGCGAGACGTCAAAAGCCAGCTGGCGGGGCAAGCTCATCGTGATCGAAATGATCATGAACATTGCTGGTTTCTCACTCTCAAATTGGGTGACATATGGGTTCTCGTAGGTCTATTACACACCTTGAAGTTCAATGCTAAGTATAGTCAGATTTGTCGGAGGAAGTGCAGCGTGGCGAGTACCACTTGCATTCCAATTCCTCTTTATCATCATTCTTTTCGCAACCGTCCCATGGTTGCCCGAAAGTCCCCGTTGGCTTATTGCACGAGGGCGTGTCGAAGAGGCGGAAAAGATTCTGGCGGACCTCGAATCGACCGATGTCAGTGACCCATACATTATCACGCAATCCAAGGACATTCAATGGGCCGTTCAATACGAAAAGGATCACGCTGTGCGATGGCGAGACCTCCTACGCGGAAAGACCGGTGACCAGGTGGGTACGCATACCATCAGAAGACTTGTCTTGGGCATGGGCACACAGGCTATGCAGCAATTGTGTAAGTGCATACAATAACTTGGCATATTTGCGCAAAAACTAATCACATTGTTAGCTGGTATCAATGTTACGTCATACTATCTACCAACCGTGCTCATTCAATCCGTCGGCCTCACGAACAATCTGGCGCGTCTTCTCGCAGCCTGTAACTCAGTTTCCTACCTCCTCTTCTCTCTCATTGGAATACCCAATGTTGAGCGCTGGGGTCGGCGAAAAATGATGATGTACGCTGCAGCAGGTCAATTTTTTTGTTATTGTATCATCACTATTTGCATCCGATACAACGAATCGGAATCTCTTGAAGTTGCCATTCGGCAACAGTGGGCCAAAGCATCCATTGCTTTCTTCTTCCTCTACTATGTATTCTTTGGCATCGGGTGGCAGGGTGTCCCCTGGGTAAGTTCCCCTGACTAGAATGAGTCAGCCGCTGACATGTGCAGCTATACCCTACGGAAATCAATTCCTTAGCTATGCGTACAAAGGGTGCCGCTTTGGGAACCGCAACTAATTGGATATTCAATTTCATGGGTACAATTACATTGCCCATGTCTAGATCTCCTTCAAATGCTAATGGCGTCTGTTAGTTGTTGAGGTTACGCCACCAGGTATCGAGAATCTACACTGGCGCTTTTATATTATATGGACAATCTTCAACTTCTCCTTTATTCCAATAGGTACACGAGACATATTCTTCATTTCGATATCCCAAATACATCTAACCTCATGTAGTATATTTCTTCTACCCTGAAACTGCTGGCAGAACGCTGGAAGACATCGATCGCATATTCCACGGCGACACACCGCTTCTCATCTTCCGCGATAAGGAAGCCATTGCTGAGAAGCGACCAGAGCGCTTTATTCAAATGGAGAATGAGGAGGTTCGACGGCATAGCAGCGTGGTTCCCGCGCATGTACAGGCTGCCAATGCGAATTTCAGAGACAGTGTCAACGATGATGAGAAAAAGGCTAGTGGAGATTATCGAAAGGAGAGTGTTTGAGATGGTGAAGTTTGTGAGGGTCTTGTTTATATCGATGAGAAATCTAAGATGGACAATGTTTACTCCCAGTCTACCAAGCTAAGGACATTAGTTATCTCTGTAATGCCATGAATTCGTCAGTGCCATCTTTGCTTTCAGTTATGAATACTGGCTTCTCGGTCAACTAACATGCGAGAAACCGCACCTCACATTTGTATAGAATACGTTATATTACTAGAAGACTATCTGACTCGAAATCTTACATTACTGCTACCATACTCATGATTATTTAGGAACAAATCTCTGAGTAGACTGAAACCCTCCAAACTACTGCTTCTTGGGCCGCCCATCTCTCATGTATCTGGTTGACTGAGAGATTTCACAGACATATTGGACCGCACAACTCAAAGTACTGGAAACTCTATCCTTCGGGTTTTGACAAGATTCAAGAAATGACGGTATTGGCCAAATTGTGCTACATCAGTAGTGTTACTATTTATCGAGTAAGTTTGCTTCCAAAACTTCCACTTTAAACTTTAGTGATTCTTCCACGTCCCAGATTGACAGTACAAACTTACTATTGGGGCGGTGTCTGCCTTGCCCCTACCATGTAACAATCTAAACACCAAACACGCTATCGAAGTTAGTTATATGAAAGGCAAAGCTCTCGAGGCCTCACCAGTGGTCACGGTATCAACAACATGAGAGTACCTCTAGAGAAAAATACGAGCGTGGAACATTTTTCGAGTCTTCGAGCCCCACAGACCCACGCCGTACAACTTGACGCAAGTATGGGATAATCTACAAAGGGGTTCCAATGTTCCGGATCATTGCTCCGAACTACTCCACGGAATTCAAATAGACGCTGGTAGTTTGACCTACAGCATTTTTATGAATACCAAGCCGGTACATCAGTAGACAAGCATACATATTTAAAGCAAGTTGATCGCTCTTCATTCCTTCAGTCATATCTACGTATCCAATTACGTATCTCTCAGAATGAAGCACTGCAACTCGTTCTTCGGTCTCGGCATAGTCTTGTGCCACTTAACCAGCGCGAGTCCGGCCGCGGATATCAATCACGCCCAAAACTCGTTCGTCATTGGAGGAAAGATAGAATTATCCGATGCAAATCATGGGTCAATAGAGGCGAGACAAACGGATTGTCTCCGAAATCCCGGTTGCAGTTATACGCAGACCGAGGCCTCAAGTGTCGATTGGCGTCGCGATTATCTCAGGGCAATTCAAAATAACTATCTTGTCGGTTGTAGTTCAGGAACTAAGTTCCGCAATGTTGAGGGGTAGCTCACCTTAGCTGAGGCTAAAATGGGAGCTAAGAATTCATGGAGTTCGTGCGTCACTGCCAGCCTCATTCAAGTTACCCAGAATGGTGCAGCCATTGCCGTAGGCGTTCACACCAGGTATGGTGGAAATCCAGGCGCAAAAAGATGAAGAGTGGCGCATATACTGACAGAAATGTAAGTCGTATACATCTGGCTCTTTCTTTTCCAGGCTGACAGGCTCCATGTAGAAACACGATTACGACTGGCCTAAAGCCGAAGAAGCCTCAAGTGAATGCAGCAGACAAAATGTAGTATGACGAAAATACACTCCCACTCGTCCGGAGAATGCGTACTACAAAGGCAGCCAGAAATATTGATATATCATGCAGAACAAAGCGGCTAATGCTTCTACTATTCGTCCGTGAGTAATAATACGAAATACCGCCCTAGCTAAATATGCTGAATGCTAGTAGTGGACTTACTGGTTAATTTGCTGGTGGTCTTACTAGTGGTATTAGTGGGCTTCTCAGTAACGTAAGGGTCGCAGTACAATCAGTGCTGACCTTGGTCAACGGCATACTAAGCTTTATCACGGATGTTTCTAGCGCTGATGCAGGCTATTCGTTCTGCAAGTCCTCGTCTACATATCTTGATGGTGGTGTAAATACTACTAGCCTGCCTGCCAGTGAGGTCTTAGAGGAAATTTTGCCTGGACTGCTTTCAACCATTCAATCTTGAAGATAGCCCCGCAACAGCGAATCAAGGTCTTCGAAGAGCAGTGATCTAGTGATGATTAGTCCCTCGACTTACGGGGCACTGCGATGATTTAGTCCGTCAGGGTTGCTAAAAGCATAGAAATTGTAACAATGATCAGCCATATGCCTAATATTAATTAAAATGAGCGTCTATATCGAACGTAGAAAGACTTTGATATATAAAGTTGTGCAAATCAACATGCCTAGCTCAAGAATACTCAAGTACAATTACATTGGTATAGTTCGCTTTCGTGCCATGCTTATGCAGGCTAGGAAGATTAGTAGATAGGTATTTAAGAAGCAAGTAGATCGAATATATTGCCTTCATGAATCAATGGTATTACGAGCGATGTACTAAGGAGGCTAAAAGACAATTTACAATTGCCTTGTGATTGCATCACGATGCCGCATTGGTGTTGGTCTGCCAAGCCACTAGCGGTTGTCAGTGCATTCCAAATAAATTTTCTCGCGACTTGCATCTGGTTTCTTCTTCACGCACCATCAGACAGTTCAACCGCGCCATCTCATCAGCCCTCTACGTTTTGTATTGGCGCACTCCGAGATTCTCCATTGGGCGGCTGCGATATAGCGATGCGGAGAGGGAAACAAGTACTCCATTAGAGCTGGCTGCGCATTTTTTTTTTGGTTGCGCAGGCGGTGTCATAGGAGTGGTACATTCATTTCTTGATAGATGATCACTGTGCTCTGGCAAATATTTCATGGACCAAATACCCACCGTGTGAAAGATGTTGGCAGCCACTGAACCAGGCAACGGAAGTACTTCAAAATCTATTACAGCGTAGCGGGTGAATGTGTTCAATCTCTTAATTTGACTGTCTTGCACTCTTCATCCTTTAGCCTGGCGAGAGGTGGACGATCGCTATGCATCTAGAGCGTCAAAAATGAAACGAAGAACCTCTACGGTATCCCTCTGCAGTCAATGATTCCTTCGATGATGGGGCATGCTGACTAATCTCAAGTTTGCATTAGCGTGCGGGACTAGCGTAACCTCGTTGCCACTTCTCCCTTCTTTCAAATCCACGGTTTCTGACATGCCCATCTATCCTACATCGACTCCAATGCGTAGCTTATTTTGGTCAAGTCTTAGAAAGGTCCTCTTATAATCGTAATGATGCAGGATATGTCCTAGTCCCTGCACCAAAAATACGTTTCATATTCCAATGACGACACACAAGAGATCTAGGACTGGTTGTTGGACTTGTAGGGAGGCAGGGTACAAATGTGATGAGCAAAAGCCGCTTTGTGGTCGATGTCTAAGACTTCAAATTACATGCAAAGGGTACGGTGTGAAGTTGAAATGGCAAGACGAAAATATTAGCACTCCAACCAAACGACCACGACGAGCAAGGAGCAAACTATCCGCGGACCAGGAATCAGTTTCCAGCCCTACGTCTTTAGTCAGCTCATCTCTAAGAACAACTGCATCCTCGCCTGGTTCTACATACAAATTTTCATTGATGCCACCTGCTTCTCCTCGAATATCAATAAATCTTCCAGCAAATGATCGATGGCTTCTTTATTATTGGGTGGAGCGACTATCGGGCTTAATTTCTGTATCTCCAAGGAAAGTTCATCTCACACCATTCCAGCTCCATTTGACTGCTATGGTGCATAATTCGGCCGCTCTCCGATCAACTGTGCTATCAATGGCAGCCAATCACCTTGCTCTTTCGTCTAACGACCCTTCCTTGCGAGTACAAGCATATCGTCACCAGCAAGATGCTATCCATGAGCTCCAAGAGATGATACAAGATCCAGATCAAGCTGTGACCGAGCCAGCTTTAGCCACAGTCTTGATGATGCAAGTTTCCGCACGATTGTTTGGTGACGATAACGATGTTTTAGTCGCAAACCACCTAGCAGGGGCAAAAGCAATGATTACGCGGGGCGGCGGAATGACCACTCGGTCTTCTCCATCGAGCACAAGATTTCTCCTAAGCCTATTTGCGTATCACGATATTCTGGCATCCGTGTCTCGCGGAACCCGACCACTAGCTAATCACGAAACAGCATTTGGGGCAATCGAAGGCGAGGCAGACATGGAGAGTATTGCCAAAGTGTTACTTGCTGTTGCTCGGATCAGCCACCTACAACACACTATCAAGGCACGAAGAGCTTTCTCGGCAGATAATACATTATCCGAAGAGGAGGATGCCGCGGGGAGGCAATTACGGCAGAATTTGTTAGCGATGGATTTTGAAGCTCCATATCCGAATGCAACAGATGAGGGTGCAGATATCCGTTGCACCGCCCAAGCATACCGACACGCAGCGTTCATTTATCTCTATCGTACGTGGCTGGGTGTCGGCGCACCCAACCCTATAAGTATGGATCACGCTCAAAAATGCCTGGAATACATCCAACAGGTTGAGGTCACTTCGCCCCTTACATCGTCACATGCCTGGCCTTTGTTCACAGCTGGGTGCGAGACTACCGACGTTACTCAACGCCAATTTGTTCGCAGCCGCTTCGACGAAATGTATATTTCGAAGTGGTTCCCGAGCCTGAAGCGACTCATGCGAGACATTGAAGATGTTTGGAGTGCCAAGGATATGGAGCATGAGTCAAGAGGGCAGGAGGGCATGGAGAAAATTGATTGCATTCAAGTCATCCTGCAGAGAAGGGGACGAGAGGTGGATTTGGCTTAATCATGTGCCCGTGAACTGACGAAGTGGAAGACTGTATACGTCTGGCTTTCGCACAAGGGAGAGTAGTGTTCCTACTTTTGCAGTCGACCGATACCGAGGGTTAGTATGGGTTTACATGCGTGTATCAGCTAGATACTCCCATTCAAAGCTGCTCCAGACCAAAAGCAAGAAGAAAGCAACCCCAATTCGTGTAATTAGAAAATTCGGCTTTGGTGTTGTGCGTACCTTTAGGTTTGAGTCACAATCATTCGTCCGTGCACAGCTCCGCCGACTATTTAAAGACTCAGCGACACAGTTGTTTGAAAGGCGATAACTGAATTGGATTCAGATCATCCGTAACCTTTCTTTGGATAATGATAGGTTAGGCTGGACCTGCTCATTACGTTTCATTGTTAGATCATCTGTATGTCTGGCTGGAAATTGCCAGGCAGTAAGCTCAAGGACCACAATTCGGTCCCGACTGTTACAAGACGCTGGTGCTGCTACTGTCCCGCATTTATCAAAATTGACGGGGATAATTCTGTCACCTTGGAGCCCGCACGAGGCAAGCTGCGCTTCGCGATATCTACGGCGATATAATCCTTGTCATAATCGATGTTGAATTTTGCTCTACTAGTGGCAAGGGTGGCTGTCAGTGTCCTCGACACACGTATGTTCAAGAGAGCTAGTGGCAAGGGTAAATGTTTACCTTATCCATATGGATCAATATGCTATTATTGTTTTAGATGCTATCAATTGGCGCAACCAGGCTCGATACCTGCACTAGTAGCCACCGGTACACGGGTTCACGAAGAATATTCCAACGCCAATTCGCGTAAGGGATAAATTCGGCCGCAAAAACAACAAGTCTTGTTCGCAAATTATCGTTCGAGCCTCCGCCTTTTCTTCGTGGCCAGCTCCTCTATCTCCTCAAAGACCTGTCTACTCGTGGTCTTGCCTTCTGGTCGGAACAGGATTCGCGATGCATACACTAGTATACGTAAAATGTACCTCATTTGTACGGGTTGCATGTGCATATCGGCTACCTAGCCCTTCCCCACACCTCGGCATTTTCCCCGCGTGGGTCCCGGCTACATACAATTACTACCAAAGTCGACGTCGACAAACAAAGTAAATTCAACACCGCCTCGTAGCCCTCCTCTCTGAAATAACTTACTTACGCCTCAACCAATTCTTTCGCGTACAATCCATCTTCAATTCGCAATGGCCACCCAAGATCCTCCCCTCAAAGGCATCCGCGTCCTCGAATTCGCCGGCCTGGCACCAGGTAAACACAACCAAACATCCCCTATTCCCATAGAGACAAAAAAAACCAACATTTATACTAGGCCCCTTCGCCGGCCTCCTCCTCGCCGACTACGGCGCCACCGTCCTCCGCCTCGACCGCGCAAACTCCACCTTTTCCTCCGACCAACTCACGCGGCGCAAAACGTCCATACGCATCGACCTCAAGTCCGCGGGCGGCCTGGGGCTCATAAAGAAACTGCTCCCAACAATCGACGTCCTCATTGACCCGTTCCGCCCGGGCGTTCTCGAGAAGGCTGGCCTGGCGCCCGACGCCATGCTGAGGCTCAACCCGCGCTTGATCATTGCGCGCATGACGGGGTTCCGGCGCGACGGCAAGTACGCGGACATGGCGGGGCACGACATCAACTACATCGCGGTGTCGGGGGTGCTGAGTCTGTTTGGGCGGAAAGGGGAGAAGCCGTACCCACCGGGCAATTTGATGGGGGACTTTGCGGGGGGTGGCGCAATGTGTTTTATCGGGGTGTTGCTTGCGTTGTTGGCGAGGCAGGCGACGGGAAAGGGGCAGGTGGTAGAGGCGAACATGGTGGATGGGTCGGCGGCGTTGGCGACGATGCCGCGGCTTGGGATGAAGACAGAGGTTTGGAGGAGGGAGAGGGGGACGAATATGTTGGATAGTGGGGCGCCGTTTTATGATACGTATGAGACGAAGGATGGGAAGTATGTTGCAGTTGGGGCGATTGAGCCGCAGTTTTATGCTGCGTTGCTGAAGGGGTTGGGGCTGAGGAAGGAGGATTTACCGGGTGATAGGGATACTAGAGAAGATTGGCCTAGGCTGAAAGAATTCTTTGCCGGTGTTTTTAAGAAGAAGACTAGGACGGAGTGGGAGGCTATTTTCGACGGGACGGATGCATGTTGTACCCCGGTATTTACTCACGCTGAACTCGAGGCACGGGGCTATGATCAGCGGCCTGCGGTTACACTTCAGTCTACGCCTGGGTACGCTATACATCAAGGACCAGACCAGAGGCCAGCCGCTGTAGGGCAGGGAGCAGGGGTTCAAGGCAGCGGATGGGTCGAAACGGCATTGATACCAGGGCACGGTGGGGAAGAGACGCTGAAGCAATGGCTGGGATGGTCGAAAGGAAAACAGTACGCTGAGGAGAAGGGAGGCCTTGTATGGCGAGACGAGGCCAAGTTATAATAGCGTGCTGTATTCTTGTAAATATACACTTCATCATTCCAATCCAGTCACGCTCTTGTGGCCTCTCTACCTCTTGCTCTTCTTGGGTCTCCCTGCCTTTTTGCCAGCGTTCCTCAACCTCTTCTTCTCTTCGTTTGCCTGAATCCTGGCCTTGCTCCTCCGCCATGCTGTCCACCTATCTCCTGGCACAAACTGCTTGACCTGAACATTTGCTCTCTCTGCCACCCGACCAATCTGCCAGTTGGCCTCACGATATGCATATCCTCTACCCATAGTTAAAATCCTATTGCCTGGTGCCGTTGAGGCTGAAGTGGCGGTCGCTGGAACATCAGCAACGAGTACCTGGTCGCCCACCTCGACCGGCTGTGGTTCCGCGATGGTAGCTACCATATTCAAACGTCGCTTCCGCGCGGCGCCAGGGGCATATGGCAATGTATGATCTTTCTCCAGCGCTACGCCAATATACTGCCGTTTGGGGTGTAGGCGTGGATCGCGGTAGTATCTCACATAGCCCGACTCGGTAGCGAATATACAATGATCACGTCCGAATTTGCAATTCTCGCCAGGGAACCACGTTGTGCCGCGTTGACGGAATATGATGTTGCCTGGGATCACATATTCGCCTGTGGTATTGGTCAATTTTAAGCATCCTCGCTCTTTGCAGGCAGATTCAAGTACCTCCGCTCTTCTTCGCACCCAGCCGTTTTCCAGGACCGTCTTTGGCGCCGTTGGCTCGTCCTTGAGACTGATGACTGGCGTGCCTTACGAAAGAGAGAGTGGCAGCGATCAAGGGTGCCGAGGCGCCATTGGCAGCGCGAAGCACATCAAGGGCGCGAGACGATGGGGCGACGAGCTTCGAAGTTGCCTGTATGGACGCGCGTACGGGCGCCAGTATTCGTGGGAGCAGCATGGCTGCCCTGGTGGTGGTCGGTGGTGCAGCAGCTCGAGAGACTTTTCGAACTTCCGCCGACGATTCCGCTTTGGTACTAGCGCCGTAGAGGACAGCATTACCAACATTAGATCATAGCGGGGCCTTGTTTGCACGCCCTTTCATACATAGCTATGGATATAAACATACTCATTGCACATGTCTATCAAAAGGCCAAAACACCTTCCGTAAGATGCAAAGCTCAGACTAAACCACATCTACCTGCCCTACCCCTACATCTCGTTCCTCCTCGACTACTATTACTGCACCTGGTTGACAATCTCCTGTGCCTTGCCCAAACTCTCCACCATTTGCTGGCAGTCCTTTCGCCTCCTGACAGTGTATTCTGATTCCTTCAGTAGCTCGTCAAGCTCGTCTGTCTTGTACATGTTCGTGAGAAGCTCGCCTTGCATGTTCTCCCTCGTCCATGTCACCAGGTTCAACATGATTGCCTTGGGTACCATATCAATCATAGTTCGGCGGACAATATTGAAGTATGAAGTAATGAGCAGTTCTATATGACATTAGTATTGTTCATGACGGCACTCGAATCTCGTTTCGACTTACTGATGACCTCAACCTCCTGGACTTCCTTCTCCGAGAGTGTACCCGAAGCCTTCAGTGTCGGTGGTGGCGGCTCCATGGCTGCCATCTTCTTCTTGTTTTTACTAGCAAAGAACGAACCGAAGAATCCTCCACCCTCGCCACCATCTAGAGAAGGGGATATTGATCGAGGAGGCACGGCAGGAGGCATCGGCTTTCCAGTCTTGGGGTCCACTTGAGTAGGCTTGCTTGCATTATGTCGCTCGTGAACAATTGCCATAGCACGAGACCCGTTGATGAAATCCGGATGGCCAGTGTTGATGTAACAAGATTCCATAGCAACCAGGTCCTTGACCAGCTTATTTGTTGGCTCCATAGCTTTCTTGAAGAAGCCGACTACAACGGCGTGTAGCTTTTCCTTTAACGCAGGGTAACGTCTGAAAGAACTTTTGCCGAGCAGTTGACCGAGAATGCGGATTAGTTCATCGTAGACCAAGCTTACGCACTTGATACTAGGGTCCTCAAGTCTCTTGATTTGTTGCTTGACGATAAGCTCAAACGCTGTCGTACCAACGAACAAAGCAGGTGAAGAACCTGAGGAGTTGTAAAGAACCGTTCGAATGTCGACATCCTTTACCTGGTCAAACGGATCCACAGCCTTGACACCATTCGCGTACAGCTCGTGGTAGACAAAGGAGATACGCGCACCACCAGACAATTCCGTCGCAGATAATTCTTGGTTATTACCCTCCAATACCCCCCTGTATTCATTTGTAAACTCTGTAATCATATTGAGAACGATGTTCGAGCTGTTGCCGAGCATAGAATTGCCGAGCGATGCGAGCTCGGCTTGGTATTTCTGCAACGATGACGATATGCGTGCTTTAATATCGGGGAGGGTTTGTTTAATATGCATCATTAGGATCTAGAGCGGTTAGCTAGTGCTAGAGTATACAGAATATGAAACTTACCAGATTCAGCTTGCGTGCAAGATATGGCGTACCACAGTAGGCGGCCTTGTTACGGTATGCCTTGTGATTCTCGAAAAACTGTCTCTCGTGTTCGAGGGCGTAGGAGATCGCCTTCTTATTCTCGATATCCCTCTGCCCACGGTTCACAACCGGAACGTAACCCAACCGCAGCGGAATGATGCGACCAGCGAGAATGTCGACGACATCTGTTCCATCGTCCATCAAATCGACCTTGGTCAATACACCTATAGTCCGTTGTCCCTCAGGATCGACCTCTCGTGCCAACTTGAGACCGTCGGAATTAGCTAAATCGGTATTCGCTGCGGTGACTGCTAGAATGATAGCGTTGGATTTGCTAATCTGCTTCAATACCATCTCACGGATCTGCCGCTCGATGTCCCTTGGCTGATCTCCAACAGGCACCTTTGTCAAACCGGGTAAGTCCACCAATGTGAGCGTCAGGACATTGGGCGAGTATATCCTCAAGTTGATGGGTGCTGGCGAGATACCGGCATTGCGTCCCGTTTTAGATTCTGTCTCGCGCACGATTTCCTCCCTTATCTTGTTGAAGTCGTGGAACTTCTGGCCAGGGATGTGCAGAAACTCGCCCCACTCGTCGGAGTTGTTTTGCGAATCCGACTTCCGAGCCTCCTCAGACACTCCATTTGTTTGTGATTGCGATGCGCGATTGATGAGCTGGAGAATGAGCGGTCTTCGGGTGACGATACCAGTTCCTCGGGGCAAGCTGTGGGTTGGGTATCAGCATTCAATCGCAAGGGCTGGAACCACGCATGGTAATGGTACAACTCACAAGTCCCGTCCAACGATATTTTCCAGTACAGAGCTCTTTCCACTGGACTGCGATCCAACAACGGCAATTTGCGGCAGATCTATAGGATTTTGTACCTAGCAGGGGTGTTAGGCTTCAGGACTCGGGGCGGTGCAGCGAAATGATGAAAGATAGAGGTAGGGGTTTATCAACATACCCCTACGGTAGTGAAGACATCCTGTAGCTTATTTACAAGGGTGATAAGCCCTGGGTCGTTCACGTTGATGCTGTAGATTCCATTAGCGTTCTGCGCTGCGAGGGGCCGTCTTGGGCATGTGTGTACGCATTTGGGTTTGTCGCCATGACGGCTAGCGTTGATTTTGGCGTTGTTTATGAGTATAGTAGGTGGACGCAGCAGCGTATATATAGGCAAAGGTGTTATCTTGGTCGCAAGAGGCGAGCGTGTTTGGAGAACCGGGGGCTGTTGCGGATGTTGCGTTGCTGCTACGGGTGCCGTCGTCGAGCTTGGGCCAGACGCCACACTTTGTGGCTGAGTCTCGAACAACAGGGTTACGCAAACGTCAACCGCATGAGGCGGCACTGATGCAGCGACGCAGTGAGAAACGGTGTCGCCTTGGATAGCAAAAAACTTCGCTGTCCTTGTCTGCTATTCAACGTGTACATCCGCCTGTGGCAAGACATAAAGAGTCATATGACGAACGACTGCGGTCACAGGACGCGAACATGCGTCGTCAGCGAATCCAGGCATCAACATTTGCTGCTGGATGATTTCTACAACAGAGTACACTAGGCATCAACGTGTGATACTAAACACAATCCACCATCTATATTTATCGAAATACACGACCCCCACGCACTATACAAGACCGTATTCACTCATCAATCACCGACGCAAACTTGTCAGTCATCTTCTGGAGCAGCTCCTCATACTAACAATCATATTAGTAAATGTTCATGAAAGATCCATTCAAGGATCTTACCTTCTTGGTAACGGCCTCTTTGCCGTCGCTGGGCAGCTCAAACTTCATACTACGAAGCTGAGATTGGATCTCTGATGTGGAGTCGCGGATCTTGGGCCAACTGTGTCCCTGTGAGACTGCTTTTTGCGCTTCGTCGTGAAAAGCCATCATATTCTTCATCATCCATTCAGTCTTCCATAGTGGGCAGAACTGATCGTAATCTGAGTAACCGTTTTGCTGCAAGAAATCTTCTTTTAGTAGAGTTGCAACATCGAGCGTGATCTTGTCCGAGTCGCCTAAAGCTGATTTACCGACAAGCTGCACGACCTGATCGAGATCGTCCGAAGTTGTGAGAAGCTCCTTGATGCGATCGCGTAATCGTGGGAAATCGGGGTTCTCTTTGGCATAGTACTTGTCAAGCGGCCCGGTATACTTGCTGTAACTGATCGACGTATTGACCGAAGGGAAATGCTTTCGCTGAGCGAGCTTCTTGTCAAGACCCCAGAAGACTTGCACGATGTTGAGGGTGCTGGTTGTGACAGGATCCGAAAAGTCACCACCCGGAGGGCTCACGGCACCAACGATAGATACACTACCGTAACGCTCCGGGCTTCCAAGTGCCTCAACACGACCAGCGCGCTCGTAAAATGACGCAAGCTTCGCGCCTAGATAGGCGGGAAAACCTTGATCAGCCGGCATTTCTCCGAGACGACCAGAAATTTCACGAAGAGCCTCGGCCCATCGGGAAGAAGAGTCAGCCATCATAGCAACATCCTTTCCTTGATCACGAAAGTACTCAGCAACCGTAACTAGAGAGTATTAGTTGCTGTTACATGATGTATGTCTGCGGAGATGTGACTCACTTCCAGTGTAGATAGAAGCTTCTCGAGCAGCCACGGGCATGTTAGATGTGTTGGCGATCAGAGTAGTTCTCTTCATGATAGGTTCTTGCTTGCCGTTGACATCGATGGTAAGCTCTGGGAAGTCCATCAAGACTTCAGCCATTTCATTACCGCGCTGTAGAACATCAGTCGTTGCATATACATGGTTATGCGAATACTCACCTCGCCACAACCAACATACACAATAATGTCACTGTTGGAGAACTTAGACAAGGACTGGGAGATGACAGTCTTGCCGCATCCGAAAGCACCAGGAATGCACACGGTGCCTCCTTGAACACTTGGGAAGAGCGAGTCCAGGACGCGCTGACCGACAATAAGAGGTCGATCGGAAGACAACTTCTCCGTGGAGGGACGGGCAACTCGCACAGGCCATCGGTGCATCATGCTGTACTCGGTTTTGGTGCCATTGAAATCAAGCTCCAAAATCTTCTCGTCGACGGTGTAGCTTCCCTTATCGGCGATGCGGGTGATAGTACCCTTTGCGCGTGGAGGCAGTAGAATTTTGTGCTCGCTGAAAAGACTGTTCTCAAATACAGAGCCGAAGACATCACCACCAGTGATGTGGTCGCCAACCTTGAGTTTACCGGGTGTGAAATCCCACTTCTTCTTACGATCCAAGGCGGGCAGATCGATACCTCGTGGGATATAAATGCTGTTCGCGTCGTCGGCAATGCCCTTTAGAGGGCGCTGAATACCATCGTAGATAGTTTCCATGAGACCAGGCCCAAGCTCGACAGACAAGGGCTGTCCAGACCGGAAGACAGGATCACCAACAGTAACACCAGCTAGATTTTATTAGTACTAGTTGTTCATTTGATGGGTGTCTGGCATACCAGTCTCTTCATAGACCTGGATGGTGGCCTTGTCATTGTCGATTCGAATGACCTCTCCTACTAGATTGTCATGACCAACATGGACCTAAAACTGTTAATGCTTTGTCCGGCCACCTAATATTAGGTTCACATACAAGCTCGTACATAGCGACTCCGATCATGTTCTCAGCCACAATGACGGGCCTAAGACGGTCAGTCTGCGGGGTTGACGTTGCGATGCGGACACATTACCCAGAGATGGAGAAGACGGCGCCTGCAAGATGTTAGCATTCTATTTTAGAGGCTGCCCATGGCTTTTATATAAGCCCACAACATACCGCGCTCATTTTCGCCTAATTCCTCGGTCTTCTTCTGCTGCTTCTGTCGCCTAGTCAGTTATGGCAATTCTGTAGCCAAGGCGCCGGGTGAAGCTTACCGGAGGCATATTTGCTGCTGTATCCGAGTTGCTCTCCTCGTCGCTATCAGTTTGTAGTGTTATTTGGGGTAGTGGTAGCTGCGACGGGTGGCTAGGCACCTCTTGTGATGGTGATATCAGAGGACTGGCAGGAAGCAGGATGCGGTGCGGCTCGCTGTCGGCCTCGAGGGCAGGGTCGTTGCGATCGGCAAATGTAGAGATCTGATCGATATCTTTCTTCTGGATGAGGTCAAGGAGAGAAGGTCGAGTCTTGAGTCGTGGTCGTATTCCAAGCATATACAATGGTGTAGGTTGAGGTCAAGCCGTGCAGTTGAGCTCCACTGCAAAACGGCGCTAACGTGGGTCAGAGCTTCCACCCCACGTCTTGTCTATTCAGTCATCATCTGCTAGCATTTTGCAATCACCACAATTTATCAGGAATAAGTTGGGGCAGTTTTAGATGTGAAGGTTATATGTTAAGTACTGCTTTACCATTTCTCTGCATACCGTTCCGTGTAGGGCGTCAACAGGAGTGGCAAGCACACAGTCTACCAATACGTCATATGCCGAGGCCTCACCACCATCGCGACATACGATATTATTTACCATAGCCATTAACCCCTTAAGTTAGGAATCTCACTCCGAACCGTCGTCGGTTTGGCAATTTGCTTCGAACTCTTCCTGCTGATTGCACTAGCCATCTCGTGCCTCTCCCTCCAAATCCTCACAACTTCTTTTGTAGACTCAGACTTAGAGGAGATAATGATTGGTATGAACCGTGCGAAGAGAGGCTTCATTACAATAAGCGATGCGCATATAATGGCTACGTTGATTTCGACTGTCGACCACACCAAAACGAAAACACCTGCTCCTGAAATAACTTATTGGTTGCATGATAACAGAGACGATGACCTATACGCACTGCTCATGTCGCCTCTGCCCGCAAAATCGTACACAAGCGCCACCCGCAGGACACTGACGATGCATACGCTGTAACAGACCAGTCAGCTTTTCGGGCCACAGAAACGCGGGTCATTTCTTACACTATGCCCAGTCCAAATACAAATGCCAGTCCCATTTTCTGTCTGCGAGGTAGCTTCAACCGCCCTACCACTGGTATTGGCACTATCCAAATTGCCCAATCAAGAGCAGTGCTCATAAGACTTGTGGAGAGGAACACTACTTGGGGGTCCGTGCACTTGCCTCTAACTGCCAAATTCCAGTACCGTTCGACAGGTCTGCAGAGAAATAGGACTGAACAGACCCCCCAAAGCGCCGCACCAAGAGTGAAAACGAGAAGAATGTAGCAAATGTGCGTGACCAATCGAGAATGGGAGAAGATTTGAATGTACTTGAGCGCAAAAGATGCTTTGATAATGTTGATTGCGAGGAAGTAGATAATGATCGAAGACAAATGGAGCTACAGCATGTCAGTGAAGAGTAACCTCATAGGATCTATACAGCAAACCTTCAGCATCGTAGATACTACCGAGATATGAGCTACCAAATCATCACTTTTTGGGCGGTTCACCATAGCTTCTAGTAATGGGTCAGTATGCATGTAATAGTTCTTTGATGGTCAGCCTTGTTCTCACCTGCAGCAATGATACATGTAAAACCCACTGATAGAATCTATGCCAGTCAACTTCTGGTTTCCAGTGAGTTAAAAACATACCATGCCAATGGTTACGAGGTAGTCATCAATTCCAACGCCACCCCTGGATAATAGCCTACTAGACCACCGCAAGACGACCGTCACAAACGCAACACTAGTAAAGATGATAGCTGGGATAAGAGCATCGGAACGTATATTTTTTGTAACTTCTAACCAAAGCGAAGCCCAGTCAGGCACAACTTTTGGCATTTCGAAAAATTTGTCTTTAGGAACACGATTGATGTAGAAAGTAGGGATGGATGTCGCAGAGGCAGCTGGGCGTGATAAAACTGCTCTAGCTGAGGCTTTGCATCATCCGTCGAGCACCAAAGCTTGGTTGATATGATGTTTACACTGCACCGGCCCATGGTCTCGATCCTCAGAGTTGCAAACCGTTCCAAGGTTCCTTAGAACCACCAAGCGGTGCAAACGGGGCAGCACACCTCACGGTGTGCAAAAACGCAACATGGAAAGTTGATCCTACAATTTAGTGTCTCATTTCACAGCGATCCCTTTGCTTATCACTCAAACAATTAATTTTATAATTTCTGGACGGTGGTGCTGTGTTTTAGGAGAGCAGCCGCGTTACTAATGGTCGAGTCCAAACCATGGTACAAAGGCGGGGTGGTCGTCGCGCGAACCAATCTAGACGAGAACAAACCTAGGACATGCACAGACTCTATCTGAGCGCTCCCTCGGATTGGAGGTAAGCCTGCATGGCGATTGAGGAGCTAGTCGAGCACAAAGACTATCCTCAGAATCGCGAAATCGGTCTATGGTCGTGGAGACTTACCAATCTATGATGAAAAGAGTCAAAGTGCTATCTTTGCTTTATGTCCATGATTGGAGACACGTAAAGACTCGGAGGCAAGAACAACTTAATCAACTTCGAGAACCTAGATGATACCCCTTAAGTTAACGGTGAGGGCATACCGAGACTGCTCTGAAACCCAAAGTTCCTGTGTCACAGTGATCTCGATAGTATTTGTGGCAAATTTATAATCCGTTTAGCCTTGCGTATTATGAGATATCCAGAGACATCTCCAACCACAGTAGATAACGGTAACCCAAATACCGTCTCACTAACAGGCGGTGAAAGACTGTAATCGGCTAGTGAGGATGCATAAAGCATGCTTTGATTTATGAAGCTGTAATAGACTGTGGACATTAGCCACTGGAGCTCAATGTAGAAAAATCAGACGAAAAGTCTTGGAGGGCGCAGGCAGCTGACTGAATAGGTTGGCATTTTCCGGGTCTGCTAAGATATGCGTACCAATTGAAGGAAGATAATTATGTGATGTCTCAGGTGTGCAGAACAAACTTGCGAGTTTAGGCTTATCCACAACTATTTGATTTAGTCATGTGTGACACGATGTACAGAAATGTGACCCTTGATTCATTTTGAGGTCTTGGTGTTCGTCATGTTGTTTGGATACCAGCAGGCTGGCGCTGTGGAACGAAGGGCAACTAACTGAAGTAATGCCAAGACGACCTCCGGAATACCTAAGTAGCCTGGTCATTCTCGTCAACAAATAGAAAGCGGAAAGTCTGATTGGGTTCGTCTACCGGGAATGTCACTCGGCGTGTCAGAGATGTCTGAGAAACCAACAAGAGATACGTGCAGCGGAACGAAATTGCCAGGCCCACGGCACTCGTTGAACTACGCTTGATTGGCCTCAACGTTAAGAATATGCGGAACGACCGTGGTGGCCACCCCACATGGGTTCTGATTTTGAGGTTGGTGACAGGGGTTGCTAGCGCGAGATTTTGAGACGATTTGGAATACCTCACCACCAAACACGCAAAGGTCATAGACCGCCATCACCTATGCAGCTAGGCGCATATCGAGACCCCCGGAGTATTTTTCAATTTGTCAAGCCTACGATCTCGTCATCTCGGAACTCTTGATTCACAGGAGCACGTCGGCTTTTCTGCCACATGCTAGGGTTCATTGGCCGAGTGTTGCTTACCTAGTGTTTCGCTCACAATAGGCGACACTGTTGTCACGACATGAGCGGTCATGTAATCCCTTCACACGGCCCGTATCATGCGTCTGCCATTAATCATGGAGTTCTTGTGCTGGCGGAAATCTTCGCCCACATATTCCGGCATATGTCTTACATATAGTCTGTTTGCAATCCAGATGTTCTTGACAAATTGTCTAGCGGCGACCAATATATACAGCTAGTTCGTCCTTGCTTCTGTATCATGTCTACTACATCCACTCAATCTTCATCTTCGTCTTCGTCATCAACAATTACGACTATGGATTCAATTACTGCTCACCAGTCATCGCATCCATACTTGACAAGCGGTCGAGCATCCACAATTTCAACATGGCAGTCCTCGGTGCCGACACGCAGGTCGCAACCCAAATTTTCTTCTGAGGCAGAAGCTGGATCTCAAAAAGAAGCTTTTGAAGCCTATCGGCAACTCAGGTTGGCTCTTTTCTCTAGAGCTGGAACATCCAGGACGACGCGACCGAGCTAGAGGCTACTCTCGAGGATTCGAAATCATAATTACACTGACACACCAATATACCCCACCTACCATTTGGCGTCACTAGGATTGAAAAATTGCACCATGTCCAGCATTTCCGTCGTCTGCCTTGATCCCAGCATTTGATGGTGGACTCGAAGAGGCCACGGCACAACTTTGGACGCCCGCACATTCGACAACAGTGCACGAAAGAAGTCCCGAAATAGCATGTCGCGGTTCTAGGCAATGTGTTTACGATTGAAGGTTGCACAGTAATGAAACTCCAAATGGCGTGAGCACAAGGATGGGTTTGCGACGAATGTCTGCATCGGTAGCAATATTGGCAGATGGAAACCTAGTTTTCTATAGAGAATAGGAGATAGAATACGATCTCAGATTATTCTCTTGCCTTCTGGTGTTGCTGTCTCTTCCTGTCTAGTGCTTGCGTGATTGCTTGCTACTAAATCGAGTCTGTAGCATCACTGATATTTTTTTGACATTATTGTAGTTATTGTTCCATATTTATTTGGGCGTGGGGAGAACAAGAAATCCGGATTACTCTGCGTACGTACCGTGGTACGTATATATGTGTAACAGGAGGGCAGGGCTCGATTTCAGCCTGATGCTATGCTTCAGAATTATTTGAATGACGGGTGCTAAGCTAGCGCAAGGGCCCGTGCACCAAAATTCAAGATGTTTGCGAATGTTTGCGACGCTCAAAGTCCACAGACCCGACAATCTATTTTCTCGCAGGTATCTCCCGCAAAGAGGCTATATCCTTGTAACAATGGCTTCCTCAACACCAAAGACAATGTCCAGCCGCTTGATGACCATGAAGGTGATTTGCATATCAGGATCACGTTGCGCACCAGTTGCTAAGTGCATCACAGTTTATGCAGCGGTCCGCTTCCAAAGCCACTGCTTCGTCGCCATCGACACCCAACGGACCACCCTCGAAAAAAGCGCGTCTCTCGTATGGAAAGTCTGCGCCGAGTACTCCAGGCACTTCGGATCATGACATACTACAATCGGCGCTAGCAGCAGAAGAGAAGAAACGACAAGAGGCACTCGATAAGGCCGCGCAACACACAGGTGAGACCAAGTGGGTGCTGAGTTTCAAAGATCCTCTGGATGGCAAACGCCCAGAGTCGTTGGATGTGAGACAAACAGGCTTTGCCGAACTCGACGCAGCAGACGCCGAGGAAGACGACGAGGAAGTAGTACAGTCAATCAAAAAACAATTTGGCGGAGGTGTAAAGAGGAAAGAGGTCAGCTTTGCTATCAAAATTGAGCTAGAAAAGATCGCTGACATACTCCAGAAACCTGTTGCTTCCGAAAAAGAAGATCAGTCTGATGGCGAAGTGAACTCATCCTCCGACGAGTATGATAGTGATGATCCGACGGCCGCGCTCATACGCGAAACAAAGCGCGAGGTCGCCGAGGCGAATCGCAAAACTCAAGGCATGAAATCACCGAGGCGGCCACAGAGACCATCGAACAAGGACACGAGCGTGCACGGCCTACAGTCATTATCTGGGAGCCGTAGATTCGAAGACCGCGAACCGAGAGGCGCGAGTAATGCGGAATGCTTCCAATGTGGTCAGAAGGGGCATTTCAAGTCAGACTGCCCAAAATCACGTGGTTCTGCTGGAAGAGGCCGAAGGTAAGGGAAGGCGTCATGCATCTTCTGACTACTTATCACAGATTTACGTACTTCAATGATACCCAAGAACAGCACTTTCTGCCTCAAAACGCAGCTATGCTTTCTTTCTGCCTTCGCCGATGAGCGCGTACTTCTTGCCTGTCGTTATTCGATCTGGCGGTTGTCCATGGAATCCTTGTTGTCATAACTATACGCTGCGCCTTCCTCGTTGTCGAGAATGTTCTAGAAGCAGAGACGCAGACTAGCATGACTGATTTTTCGTCCTCGGTATTCTGCGTTACCTTTCTAACCTGCTTTGCATCGGACGACTATCGCCATTTCTTTAGTGTTTCCAAACAGCCACGTGAAGGCGTCTCATGCTCCGTTAAGGTATTCTTGTTTCTCGTTGTAAGACCTGTTTATGTTTGCTAGAGTACAAAATATATGACTACAGAGAATAAAGTCTTGTGATTAGTGAGTTTAGATCGCTTGCCACAATATGCTCTTGAAGATGTGAACAAGCTGGTGCACTTATATTGATATACATCTACTCGGCTGGAGCCAACATGCAACGCCGTTTTGGCACCATGATGGACAGTTTGGTGAATCTCCCATGCCCCACCAGCACCACGTCAGCGAAGAACGGAGCCATGCATAAGTAAACAGATATGCAGAGTGTAGCCTTACGGTGGCATTCGGTACTTTTAGGTTCATCGAGCCGCTACCGAGGTGGCGGAATTTAGTTTGAAATATGCATCATCGTGTATCTGCAGATTCAGACACACGGAAGTAGATTATTGCTCCCCGCACGCAGCATCGCAACTTTGTCTCACCGCCCTTTGAGACCCTGCGGCACAGGATATTGATGGCCTTTGATTGGAGGGGCCTGTCACTGGCTGTAGTTTGACGCGACAACGGAAGGGGTGAGGGTGACTTGTTCTATACAGCGCCGCCCCACTAGCTGCCTCGTCGATGCGATCCTCGGCCAGCGCGCGACATAATCTGGGGACTCTGTCACTCGTACCACGACGCCAAACAATCATATACATTTTACCTGCTCACCAACCAATCGCGCGCCTCACCACCGCATCGTCATCACAGTACTCAGCTTCTGCTCGTTCCGCCACTAGCTCCCCGCGAACTTACCCCATATATAAGCCTGCTGCCTCCCAGGCTGAAACGACCACACCACTTCCAACTCGCCCAAGGCCTGCGACGATACCCAAAAGACAGATACACGGACAAGTAGATAGAATGAGGGAAGAGCTGGGCAGGAGCGCTGCGGCGCGTATCGAAGATCTGGAACGGCCACAACTCGATGACCGGTCATACCGGGTCATTACACTACAAAACCAGCTTGAGGTCCTTCTCATCCACGAGGCTGGCACAGACAAGGCTAGCGCCGCGCTAGACGTGAATGTGGGAAGCTTCAGCGATGCAGAAGACATGCCAGGTATCGCGCACGCAGTCGAGCACTTGCTCTTTATGGGAACTGAAAAGTATCCGGAAGAGAACGCATACAATAAGTTCTTGACTACTCATGGTGGCCATTCCAATGCATTCACTGCCTCTACTTCCACCAACTATTACTTCGAATTATCATATCCGTCATCGTCGCCCTCTAGTAGCAAGGCTGCAACGCCAAATGCCTCGCAGATAAACCTCCCCGCGCCCAAGGAGAAGGATGACTCGCCATTATGGGGAGCGCTCGATCGATTTGGCCAGTTCTTCATTGCGCCTCTGTTTCTTGAGGATACTGTCGATCGTGAAATAAAAGCTGTTGATTCGGAGAACAAGAAGAACCTACAGAATGACCAGTGGCGACTGCATCAGTTGGGCAAGGCCTTGGCCAACCCAGAACATCCGTATTGCCACTTCTCGACCGGCAGCTGGAAGACGCTGCATGACGACCCAATTGCGCGTGGCGTCAAGATCAGGGACGAGTTTATCAAGTTCCACTCGACGCATTACTCAGCGAATCGGATGAAGCTCGTTGTATTGGGGCGCGAGCCTTTAGATACACTAGAAGAATGGGCAGAGGAAGTCTTTGCAAAAGTACCCAACAAGGATTTAGACCGGAGACACTGGGACATGCCGGTTTACACCGAAAACGAACTGCTAACACAGACATTTGCTAAACCTGTTCTGGAGTCGAGGTCACTAGAACTACAGTTTGCATATCGCGATGAGGAAGCTTTTTATGAGTCTCAGCCTTCAAGATACCTAAGTCATTTGATAGGTCATGAAGGTCCAGGTAGCATCCTAGCCCATGTAAAAGCTAAAGGGTGGGCGAACGGCCTTGGTGCCGGCGGGTCTACTCTTTGCCCTGGCTCGGGCTTATTCAGCATCAGTGTCAAGCTCACCGAAGAGGGTCTCAAAAACTACAAGGAAGTTGCTAAGATCGTGTTTCAGTATATTGGTATGGTCCGAGAAAAGGAGCCCCAAAAGTGGATTGTCGACGAGCAAATGCGAATGAGCGAGGTGGACTTCCGTTTCAAGCAGAAGAGCCCGCCTAGCCGAACTGCGAGCTCCTTGGCTGGCATTATGCAAAAGCCTTACGATCGCAAAATGCTTCTGAGTGGCCCAGCAGTTATCAGAAAGTTTGACGCAGACCGTATCAGTGAAGCCATGTCTTATCTTCGACCTGACAACTTCAGAATGACCATTGTCAGCCAGGACTTTCCTGGTGGATGGGATAGGAAGGAGAAATGGTATGGAACAGAACATAAAGTTGAGAAAATACCTGAAGACTTCCTTGCCGAGATCAAGGCCGCATTTGAGAGTAAAGAACGTTCCGCAGAGCTTCACCTTCCTCACAAGAACGAATTCATTCCAAGCAGGCTGGATGTGGAGAAGAAAGAAGTAGACCAACCAACAAAAGAACCGAAGCTGATTAGAAATGATGAGAAAGTCCGGATATGGTGGAAGAAAGACGACCAATTCTGGGTACCAAAGGCGAACGTCCACATCTATTTGCGCACGCCCATCACTAGCATCACACCGCGTGTCGTGCTCTTGTGCACCTTATATCGTGAGCTTGTGAACGATGCTCTGGTTGAGTACTCCTACGATGCTGACATTTCTGGTCTGGTATATGATTTTACGAATCACATCAACGGCCTATCCATCACCGTCAGCGGTTACAATGACAAGCTGCACGTCCTCCTAGAGAAAGTTTTGACGTCGGCGCGAGACATAGAGGTCAAGCAAGACCGGTTTGACATTATACATGAACGAATGACGCGATCCCTCCGCAATTGGGATTATGGACAGCCTTTCCATCAAGTTGGCACATACTCCCGGGCTTTCAAAAATGAGCGAAGCTGGATGAACGAAGATCTATACAAGGAACTGGCCTGCGTGACTGCGCAGGATGTACAGGAGTTTTATCCTCAAATCTTAGCTCAAGGTCAACTTGAGGTGCTGGCGCATGGTAATCTATACAAAGAGGATGCCTTGAAGATCACAGACCTTGTGGAGCGGATTCTAAAGCCAAGGCAGCTGCCTACAAATCAGGTGCCCATCCGACGGAATCTCATGTGGCCATCTGGTTGCAATTTCATCTACGAAAAGGAGCTCAAGGATCCTGCAAATGTCAACCATTGTATCGAGTACAGTCTGTACACTGGCGGTCGTTTCGATGATGACAATCGTGCAAAGCTGATGCTCCTCAGCCAGATGACGGATGAGCCGTGTTTCAACCAACTCCGCACTATTGAGCAGCTTGGCTATGTCGTCTTCTCTGGTCAAAGTATGCAAGATACTTGGGCTGGATACAGGATCCTGATTCAAAGTGAGAAGGATTGTAGATACCTGGAGGGTCGTATTGAGCACTTCCTCAACACCTTCGAAAAGACGCTTGAGGAAATGAGTGAAGACGAGTTCGATGGCCACAAACGGGCAATGATAACCAAGCGTCTGGCAAAGCTCAAGAACTTGTCACAAGAAGACATGAGGTTCTGGAATCATATCTACAGCGATTCATATGACTTCCTGCAATGTAAGTTGCAATCCAGACTAAGGACATTTCTATGAAGATTTCATTGCTAACAATATTGTAGCTGATACGGACGTCGAGCATCTTGACAAGCTCACAAAGAAGGACATGGTAGACTTCTACGCACACTACATCTCGCCTTCGTCATCCAAACGCTCAAAGCTCTCTGTACACCTACAAGCGCAATCCAAGCCCAAAGAGCTCACTCTTGATCAAACAAAGGCTTCATCTATCGATGCGCTGAAGGTCATTCTAGCTGAGCACAAGATCGAAGCTAAACCAGAAGAGCTGCGGTCTTCCATAAACGATGCCTCATCTGTTGAGGCCATCCCCAATGCTGTGTCTACCTACCTCAGCAGCGTCCTCAAACTCGAGTCTGGCGTCGTGGAAAAGGTACTTGATGAGACGAAGGCGGCGCTGGGTGTTGCAGATTCAGGACTGCCAGCCGAGCCCGAGGTGTTCAATAAAACAGCGGACATAGAGAGTGTGACAGATGCATCGCATCCCGTGCTCATCAAGGATATGTATGCACTCAAGGCAGGTATGCAGGTCAGCGCTGGGGTGCGGCCAGTGAGGAACCTGGAGGAGTTTGTCGAGGTTGCAGAGAAACTATGAGTTGATTATGTTGGTCGGACCGCCTCACTGTCGAGATCTAGACTCGAGGTAGGCTATGTCAAGAGACATGATCGTACAACTAGCGTTCGCAGCTTGCGATAAGGAAAGGCTTGTGACTACTGAAAACAGACAGAAGTGAAATACTGCGAATCAAAATCGATGACTTTTTCCATCCACACATGCAAGCATGAATCAGATAGCTTGAGTTGTATTCGATATGTATCGCCTTGTCAAACATATCTATGCTTCCCCCATCCCCCTTCCCTCAACTTCTCCATCCAACACCCCATCCCTTCCCCGCGCAAACACCCCACTCAAAGTCACGCCCTGTTCCCCCAACCACGCCTCATACCCCTCCGCCACATTCACACTCATACACCCCTTCCCCTCCTCCTCCTCCTCCTCAAATTCCACCGGTACGCCAAAACACCACGCGTGCGGATACTCAATGCCCCATCTGGCCAGCAAGCCCCGCAGTCCGTCCTCCGTGCCCGGAACAATGTTCACGAATATGCGGTCCACGTCGCATCTGGGCTCGGAGTGCACGGCGCCCTCGTCCTCGCCGAGGCGGATGAAGGCGAGATCGTGGGGCGTGGGGGTGGTAGTGGCATGGGGGGAGAGGGAGCATGCGAGGGATGAGCGGGTTGCGTCCGCGTATGTGGCGCATGCGTGGCAGCGCATGATTGTGCACTGGTGTTCGGCCGCGTGATGGTTCATGCGTGTTTTGCGCAGGATGGATAGGGCGAATGGGTTGTTTTTCTGGAAGAGTGTTTGGGGGCCGAGGAGGGCGGTTGTCAGTTTCCAGTATCGCGTTGTGCAGTCGGTGGGGGTTGAAGAGGACTCGGGGTCGGGAGAGAAAAATTTCTCATCGATGTGCCAGCGGGGTGTGTTGTAGTCTGGGGTTGGCTTTGTGGCGCGGATGGTGAACCAGTAGTGGTGTGCGTTGGCGGCGGGGAGGAATGTGTACAGGAAGGAGAGGAGGGGGAGCAGGCGGGAGAAAAGAGTGGATGGGTTGGATAGTGTGATTGAGTTCCAGGCGTGAAATGAGTGTGGGAGGTCTCCGCCATCTGGGCTCAGAATTGGGCCGCAATATGTCCACGTTGATGTGTTGTTCAGGGTCAGAGAGCTCGAAGGGAGGTTCGTTGGATCATTGCTGAGGCGGTAGGGTATGAAGGCATATGGACCGTATTGTGGCAGTGGATCCAGATCTTGTATTTGAGTTGCTTCAGGAGTATGATCATTAAGTTGTGTGAAATCAGTGAGCTCTATCTCATTTGAACATAGTTCATCGTCATGGAACCAGACCATTTCAAGCTTGAGCGCTTTCAAAGACCTTGCAATTGTGAGAATGCGGTATGCACGAAAGAGAGCCGCGTAGATGAACACAATGTGTCAAGTTGGTATATTTACCCATCTTGTGTTCCTTCTGACAGATAGCATAGGTCGTACAGGGTGGGATACGTGATGTTCAAGGTGTGGAGGAACTAACGCGATAGCCGCGCGTGTATAATTCGGCGTATTTACGTTTTGACGACAGGGCAACGTTCCTTGACTCGCAGTCGACATAAACACATGGCGACGGCATCGAGACGAAATCGCGAGTTAGCTAGATCTAGAGGGTAAGAAGACTAGAAAGAGGTGAATATCCAAATGTTTCGACCAAGACTCTTCCGGGCAGTGGTGCGCCCATGGCACCTGCCTACGCGACGGCCATACGCAACCCATCCCAAACCACCACAGACGTCGCAGACCCGGATCGAGCGCTTCAATCATCGTCTCCCAAGATTCCTTCACAAATACACCAGTGCCCTAGCGAATGCACCGCTCTCGCATATCTCATCCTTTCTCATCCTACATGAACTCACCGCCGTCATTCCGTTGTTCAGTCTCGCAGCCTACTTCCATTACACACATTGGCTGCCTTCATGGTTTGCCGAGGGAGCATTTGTGTTGAATGGTGTCGAGCGTTTCGGTCGCTACTTCAAGCGCAAAGGTTGGATCCGAAGTGGCGAAGCAGAAGAAGCCGAGCGTGAAGTGCAGCAGATTCAGCATCGGGACCAGAATAGTTATCTCGAAATGCGCAAGGCCGATAGGGTGTGGAACATTAGTGAGGGTGGTGTTAGGCTCGTAATCGAGTTTGCGACGGCCTATGCGATCACAAAGGCGCTCCTGGTTCCGCGCATCATGTTTAGTGTGTGGGCTACGCCGTGGTTTGCGAGGATGACGGTGGTTCCGTTGATTGGAAGGTTCAAAAAGTTGTTTTCAAGAGGAACGGTATCAAAAGGGGGTGGAGAAAGTGCTCCTTGAACATGCAAAAGATGTGCTTTATTTGAAAAATCACGTAAACGTTTCATTTCTTGGTACGAACAGTTCCACAACCGGCGCTCCGTCTAGCTCCGTGTAGGTACTCTTTCTCGTTTGCTTGCTTTCTGTTTTCCTTCTAGACCACCGCACAACGGCGATCAGCAATATGTGCTTCAACGACAGAGACACGTACACGACCCGGACCTCGTTTCGTGATAGGGCTCGAGTTTCAGAGGAATACATTGCACCTCGCCGTGGCATGGCGTGGCGTCGAAGGAATGGCCTGGGAGGCTCGTACTACCCATCGCGGTACTATGGTCGACCCCCGAGTGACCGCTTCATTGACGGCGATACGAGGCACCAAAATCGGTACACAGGATATCCAGTCCAGCCTCGACGCTATAGCTACCCAGTATATGGTCCTGTAGGACATGCTCACGTCTCATCTGGTCATGGGCGATTTTACCCTGGCGCACGTGTGTCAATCCCACATCAGTCTGCAATGGTGAGTGCGCTCTTTCCTTCTTTTTCTTCTCCGACTCTACCATGTCCATGCCCATGACATACCGCTTCCCTGTTGCTTGGGATGTATGACAATCATCCTGATAAGCTTGCCGAATCAACCTGAGAGCTCCGTTTGCTGCAACTTTACCTTGCGCCTCGACTGCCCCACTCGCCAACACTTTTTCTATCTTCTCTTGCCAAACCCCTCCGCACCCCAAACCACTCCAATTCATCACACTTTTTGCCGCGGCCATGGAGGCCTACCCAAAGCCACGCCACCAATACATCTACACGCCTCGCTATGGCCAGCGTGGTCTCATGACCTGGGCCGGCCAGACGCCTAACGGTGCATTGCCTGCAGGTGTCATCTCCAATGCTGGCCTTGGCTACGGTTACGGAGGCGTAGGAGTTGGCATGGGCGCAGCGGCAGTCGGCTACCAACCTGGGGTATATGCAGCCCGTCCCTATCAGCCCTACCATGGCGGTTACGCCAACTACTACGCCCCAAACTACTACCCTACGTACAACACTACGTACAATGGCTACTACAACCCTGGCCTGTACGGTTCCATGTACCCGCTTGCTAACTTCTATCACCCATATCAGAGGACGTACTACAACACCGCGCCAAGCTATGGATACGCCACGCAAGCCTACGTCTATCCGCCTGGACCCAGTGCAACGACTACGACTACGACATACCGCGTTGCCAATAGTCATGCCGGTGCTGCAGGATATGCAACTGGTGGTTGTGCTCATGCCTGTGCGCATGGGGTGTCACCTCGGGCTCCAGCGTGCCATCACGGGGCCACTCGTGAGGACATCCAGATGGAGAACAGACGTGTAGCAACTGAGCGCGGAGCCTATAGCGCCCGCAGAATCAAACCAGCCGATGCGCGTGACGACGATCCCTTCTGGTGCCGAGAGAGAAACGGCGAGTGGCACCTGCGGTCCTTCTACCAGATTGAGAATGAGTGCCATCCTGGACGCTGGCTCATGGATGCCGAGTTGGGCTTCTTGGTCTTCAATCGCGAATGAGCGCTCTGCTTCGCCTCGGCAATGACCCCGATTACTTGATGTTCTCGACCATCAACGATGAAATCTCACTCTCGATGCACAAGATTTTCGCCTTTGACACAAATTGCAGACTCGGTACTGGTCCGTTTAGACAGTACCCCAACACGACATTTACGACACTGCTTTTTTCTACTTCATGCACGGATACCCAGCATTCGAGACACGGCGTTGGTGGTTTATTGGTCATTATAAAATGGTTTCAGGTGCTTTTATGGAGTTTCTTATCATCATAGTCGGCCGAGATACTTGAAGTTGGGAAGTTGGTGGGGGATTTCTGCATACATAGACCGAAATAGTCTTGCTGCTGAATCGAGCTATTGATTTGACAAATCGTTCCAACATGACAATGATTTGGAAATCACTATCCAACGGCTCCCTCTACCCTTACACCTGATTACAGCTTCTCTCCCTGAATAGTCGCCACTACCTTCCTTGTATGCTTAACATCTCTAAACTCCAGATACCAAATGCCCTGCCACGTCCCCGTATTCAACCTCCCATCCGTAATCGGAATCGTCACGCTCGCGCCCACCAACGCCGATTTAACATGTGCCTATCACGCCGTCAGTGCCATCCCCCACCACTCCTCACACGCATACGTACAGGCATATCATCGCTCCCCTCGGAATCATGGCGATACAAGCCCGCCCCCTTCTTGTCTTCCGGCACAATGCGATCCAACGCATCGCTCATGTCGGCGCGCACATCCTCGTCCCAATTCTCGTTGAGCGAGAGCGCACACGATGTATGTTGGATGAACAGATTTAGCAAGCCCGTCTTATAGTTTTTGATCTCAGGCAGCTCTTTGAGGATGTAGTCGGTGATGAGGTATGAGCCGCGGCTGCGCGAGGGGAGTGTAAGGGATTTTTGGAGCCTAGACGATACCAGTTAGGCTGTTAGTTGGAACTAGGGGGGGAGGTTTTTTTTTCTACCAAGACATTGTGGGCGGCGCGACGCAGATGTTTGGATAGCTGCAGAGCGTGTTGTGGCGCGGGGGTGGCGCGGGGAAGTAGTAGGATACGAGCGAATTGTAGGGCAACCAGGCGATGGAGACGAATGCGGCGGGGAGGAGAGCGACGAGAAATGTAGTGGCGATTAGGAAGGTCGTGAGTGGGGATATTATTGTGTATCGTTCGGGCATTGGTGCGAAGAAAGTTGAGAGCTACGTCAGTGTTGCAGATGCAGGCTTGCGTGGGGTACGGCTGGAGTGGGGCAAATTAAGGCTCACCACGAACACTCCTGTATTGTCAATAAAGGTTGTTACAAAATAGGATACTTCATATCGTGTGCAGCCTGAGTAACTAATGTCCTCTTCATGCTATTGTCGTTCTATTATCTGGTTGCTAATCAGTATCTATACCCGCATTAGAATCATGGAAGATGTTCCAGTCGATTGCTTTGATGAACTCAGTTCTGAAGAAATCGTCACTATAGTATAGTCGAACACCTACTGAATGTCTCTAATTAGCAAGTTATGACTGCCATGTAATGTTAATAGTAATACGTCTTCACACTTACGGATGTATGAAATTTGCATATCCGAGATTAGGGTACTCAAGACATTCATTGCTTTTGCGTGTTCCTCGACCTATATATGGAAGACTCATTCTTGGATCATCAATACGAGTGATTATTGATATATCCGCTCATCAGCATAGTTCACAATACTACAAAATACATGTATTTCCGAAGCATTTTGGCTCATGTTTCAGTTTACTTCTCTGCCAAAGTTTCTCTGTAGACCAGATTAGAGTGCCGTAATCGGTAAAGGGGTTTACTTTCACAGCCACTGCGAATAGTTCTAAAAAATACCTCTTCGACTGATTAGATGACTAGCATTCTTGCTCACGAACTCCTTTACTAAAACCCCCTACAAGAGATGGGTAGATACACTTAAGGCATTTGACAATCTTGACGGTCCGATCATCCAATATCGACAGAATGTCTTGTCTGCGATTATCTTATTCTGATTTTCGCAATCGCAAGTTGCAGTTGCTATTTTCCTATGCACCGCTGTCAAGACTATCTGAGTTCTAGAGAAGCAAAAACAGAAACCAAGGTTTAGACAGGACTACCTGTCTATCATATGAAACTGACTAGATCGTGAGGATAGTGTACTTTCGACACAATTGGCCAATTCATGCCTACCTTTTTGATTGGTGGAGTTTTGCCCCACCTCGTCTTAAGACGCCACTGAATGTACGCATGCACGATCACTTCACCGACGAATTAGCACCGAAAGTAAGCGACACATAATCACAGCGACATACTAGGTTCCGTATCGGTGTATCTACAGGGTGTTGACAAGACGGCTCGCATCCCAGTCAAAGTTTGGCGAATTAGAGCCCGAGACTAGGCATGACCTAAAGCGTTGATTGGCCAAACTTTGATAGGGATGCGTTCCACCATGTAAGTGCCAGCCGACCGGTGAAGGGCAATAAGATTCTTAAAAGTCGGTAGCAAGCTTGCAGGAGCTGAGGAGAATTTTCACATGATATCAGTCTTCTATACTAAGTGGGCTAATGTTACTCCATACAGTAATACTCACATTCGCTTCGGCGATAACCAAGGGAGCCAAGAGCAACCGAAGAACGTGATTGTTGTCGTCGCTATCAATCTAGCTACCCCCGTAACCTACATAATTTCAGATTATATAAATCATCGCTAGTCCAGTTGGACCAGAATAATACCAACCGGTAATTAAATCTATCATTCTCCCCTGTTTCGTATGCTCAAAGCCAATACTCGCATCTTCGGAGTGCCAGACGAAGAGTTCGGCAAAGGTAGCGGTGATTGGGAGAGCCATGACAGCGATAACAGTTCGAACTGAGATTCCAGCCGAGTTAAGTTGCATCGAAGGGAGAGAGTCGAGGTGGTTGTCATCGGCAGAAAGCTGAAGCTATCTGTACTACATCCAATGCACGTCAATGTAATTTAGTACTGATTTGGTGATGGCTCTTGTGAATTCCAACGTGTTTCGAAGCAATTCTCTAAGTTAAGGTTATCAGAGCAGGGGACTTTTCATAGCATACCTGATGGCTTTGACGATCCTCACTCTCCTGATCCGATGTATTACTACATCGATATTCACGAAAGCACGTCGAATCCGACAGGGAATATGCTCTTGACTGTTGTTAGGATCGGATGTATACGGATGCCTAGGTAGTAATGATTCGCGACACCATGCACGAACAACATATATATCTGACATGCACAAAATAAGCTGTGTGATTTATGTTGAAATGTTTATGGGAGATTTGGTAGTATGAAGATATGGTGTTCAACTGTGCTAGAGCGTTGGCCAAAACTATGGCGTTTTTTAAATCGTGATAGCGTGGAAGGCTCGCATTTCACTAGACCCTTGAAGGGGAAGATGCCGCGCCAGGTCGCTTCTCAGAGAATCTTTGTTCAGTGAATAGAGTGTACTGGCTTCTCATATATATCTCCAGAGAGGATGCTGAAGATAGGCCGTCGTGCTACACGAGCAATAGCACAATATTGTTGCCGAGGGAGTCCGTTGCAATTGGACTTAATCCTACAGAAAAGAAGGATACTCTTGCCTAATACGGACGAACGATATACAACTCCCCCCGACGATGATGGTGATGGTGATGGACGTGAAACATGTCCAGTTGTTCGATACTGTGATATCGTGGCCGTTTTAGTTCGTAAAGATCGCTTGGTGAAGGAAATTGTCCGGTCAAAAATTCAGTCATCGCAGTCACTAGCTAGATTGTTCAAGTTTATCAACAGCGATGAATCATGCCCTGCAAACTTGTAATCCACAGCTATCGATGCTATATTGAAAGGTTTTTTAGGCGCACTTGCTCCCAGGGCAGAACCCCAGAGTCTAAGTTATAAAGTACGTTGAGCTCTTCGAAACGATCGCTGGCCTTTGCCATAAGAGCAACCTTAGTTGTTTGGTAAGCTAGTGTGTGCAGAAGGCAACAGAAACAAAGGTTGGGGCTCGTACAAGACATAACTAAACTAATCATTGCTCAAGTGCCCTAGGAAGCTGCAGCGGGGGAACTTATTCGCGGATCAGCTGGCTAGTACGCATGATCTGTACGAAGCAAATTCCATTGACATAACTCAGACTTTCTATTCCAATCCAGACGGCAGTTACCTGCAGCTATCTGTACAACCGTAGGAAAACCTTTCAATCATTGAATATGCTATTGCTTTTTGAGGCAATTCCCTCATTTAAGCAATGGAAGAATGAGTAACTTTATCTACTGCTTAGCTCTATTCCTATATACGCTTTAGAAGATATTGAGCCACTCATGAAGTTGGTCCCGACTTTTTCTTCAGCCAAATATTTCGAAATATAGGAAAGTATTTCAATCCGCCCGTAACAACCAAACTACTTCGTCGCGCTTCCTACATGATTTTCGGAGCCAACAGTATACACTACTCAAAGAACATGGTTAAACTGAACTTCCAAAAGTTGATACCTACTTTTGCTCCCACCACCCATCGGGGATCTCGTTCAGCCAACATAGAGCAACGCCCTCTCCTTTGAGCTCTTTGGGATTGTCAGTAACTGCATGCGCCTCAGCTTAGAAGTTGAAGCACGAACACTCCTTTCCGCAGGGCTACACGAATTACCAGCGGCAGTATCTACAGTCCAGCCAACTCTCCACGCTACTCAACATACTAACCCCGCTTCTAGGACGATACAAAAATGCCGACTCAATGAGACAAACACAGGCTTCAGCACTTACATCATCAGATCTTGTTCCCAACATGCAACCACCTCGCGACTAGTTCTAGCAAAACACTTACAAGTCATGTAGTTGCCAGCCGTGCAGACATGTGTGCAACTTCTTGGCCGACCCAACAGTCTCAGTCCAACGTTTCTCGTACTCCCAAGAGATCAGATCGCATATACAAAGGAGCTTCCTCGACTTCAAACTCGACACCGAAACAAGAGGCTGTCCCCACACACACACACACACACACACACACACGTGATAACAAAAACACATTTCGCACACGCTCATGCCTCGCGCCTTTAGAAAGCCAAAAAAAACAACAACAGACATGCGCTGCACAGTCAGCGAGCCCGAACCCGCCGTTTACGCCTAGCCTGCTGTGCCACGACGTCTTCCAGATCCGCCAGGCTGAATCACCCGGGGGGGGCGCCGGTGTCCGCAGCGCCAGCAGCTCAAAAGTCTAAATGTGCCCTGCTCCGCCGCTTGTGGGGTACCGTCGATACACAAACGTCCCTTGCAATCTCCCCAATGTCGCGGGCAAGGCCCATGTTGCAATGCACGGTAAGCATCCCAAAATGAATGTCGTGCCACTTGCTGTGGTGGGCGGGCGGGAATAAAGGGAATGGCGGATGTGATGATGGACTTGAACTGGATTGATTAGGGTTTTGTTTGGGCTGTCGTGTTCCGGTGGGATTGCGCTGATTACACAGCTGGGCGTTGCTAAAGTTAATATAATCGAAATGCGAGACCTCATTCTGTATACTTTATGGATTGCTGCATGGTGCTCACCGGAATTAATACAGTATGTTGGTGTGTGCATCTGTGGTAACGGGATTATGATGAGCAGACACCAGCGCACAAAGGTCTCTCTCCCCCTGTCACAAATCGAGCACATCTCGGCACAAGCATCACGCCATTTAACACCATTAAATGTAATTACCAAATTCTTTCTCGAAAAAAAAAAGTAGCAGCAACCTATAGAGACCATTCAAAGCCATTGCCTCGAGATGGTAGGTTTCCAAGACAATGATAAACACCCGCAGAAAGCATCTTGCGGAAACCTCGATCGAAGCCACCCCCGCACCGACACGTTGAGTAATATCGGAAGCTTGCATAAAGCTGTCCGTTGAGTAACGAAGCAATTGCCTCGCCGTGATAAGCCTTTGAGAAAAATGGAAACCCGTGAATAATCCGTGGACGCCATGCTCAATATCGTACATTGCAAGATCCAGAAAAGCATCATCAGTTCGATGTAGCGGCGTAGCAATGCCGACGAGGGGGAATCTCAGGAAAAAAATAAAAATAAAATACAGAACATGAAATGAGGAGAGCATGGCCAAAGATGCATGTGCCTATGGTATGGGTAGGTCGCCAGTTTGTTGATGGTGGTTTTGCGTGGAGATGGAAGACGCTCGGGTAGAAGTCTATAGGTTGTGGTGAAAGCCATTAGCAAGGAATAATCCAGGGCTGATCCGCCGACTGTGATAACTATCGAGGTGGGATGATTGCTCGTCTGCGTGGGTAGGGATGCCGAGCCCTCGTCCTAGCTGGATAGACCTTTGGGTGCTGGTCTCGATTTGGACGTCGGCGGCGACCTTGGGGGTCTCTTCATCCATGCCGAGATCCTTGTGGACAATGGTGTTTTGACTAACTTCATCCTGGTTCGTGGCCTCTTGGGCGTTGGCGTTCTCGTCGGCTTCAGCGACAAGGTTGTTATCTTCCTCCTCGGCAGAAAGGACATCTCCGTCACCAATGTCAGGTGTAGGGCTAGTTACCAAGACTCTCTCTTCGACGACAGCAACTTGATCGTCGTCGGCCTCGTCTTCATCCTCCACTGGTGTGGGAAGCGAGTCGACGTCGTGCAGGTCTTGAAGATACTGGCGGACCTGTGAGATGAACTTGTCCGGGACCTCTAGCATGGTGTAGCCACGTTTCTTGCGCGGCGCTGAGGGCTTGGTGACAGCAGCTCTAGTGGGCTTAGTAGCAGCGGCTTTGCGGCCCACAGCCTTCTTCAGTGAAGACTCTTGGGTAGCAGCCCCCGGCGGCCTACCGCGAGGCCTCGCAGGCTGAGAGGCAGCCTCTATCTTGACTTTCTGCGCGGGTGGGAGGCGCATACGGAGTTTGGAGCGCATGCGCGGGTCTAGGCGAGGGGCAGCAGCAGTTTTCTTTGGGGTCGAGGCTGGCTTGGAGCGAGACTTTGTGACGCGCGACGACGGACCCGCCACGTGATTGAGGTCTGCGGCGGCAGCGTTCTTAGCGGGGCGGCCACGACGCTTTGGCGCTTCTCCAACAGTGGAAGGCGCAGCAGCAGGAAGAGCTCTGGGCTGACGGCCTGGGCGCTTTTTGGGGGCAGGCGCTTCATTGACGGCAGACTGGGGCGCAATGTGTGCGGCGCGGCCACGCTTAGGAGGCTCGACTGTGATGGAATCTTCAACAGGGACTTTGGCTCTAGCTAGTCGGCCACGCGTCGTTGCCGGTTTGGCTGGCACGCTGGCGGCTTCGTGACCTCGTCTCTCGGGGGTGTTGGTGGCAGACCCAGCTTCAGATGCGGCGGCCTTCTTGGGGCGACCGCGGCCGCGCAGGGCGGTGGTTTGCGATTTGGCCATTGGAGGATTCAATTGGGCCACAGAAGGCAAGGGTGATTTAGGATTGTGTTGTGGATGTGAGAAAGTGTGTGAGATCGTGAGATCGTGAGATCGTGAGAGTGGAGAGTGTGAGAGTGTGAGAGTGTGAGAGTGTGAGAGTGTGAGAGTGTGAGAGTGCAAGCGTTGTAAACTGACTCGGGCCAGAGCTAGAGAGAGCTCCATTGAAGCTAGCCGGTTTGGGCCGGCACACTTACCAACCTCAAACGTCCACAATCAGCAGCATTCACTTAGCGATATATCCTTAACTCTACATGGAAAATTGACTTTCAGTCAGGAAAAGGTGTATGGTCATGTTTTTCAATCGCTTCCCTCTATGCTCTAATTCAATCATGCATCGCTGCTACAGCTTGCTTTTGATATGCGACTTCTCCCTCTCAATCACCTCTTCCACCCTTGCAAACTGCTCGTAGAATTTCAAGCTCTCCGGATTCGCCAGTGTCCCACTTGCTTTGATAGCCCGTCCCGACACAATCTGTTTAACTGGGAGCTCTACCTTCTTGAGGTTCACCGTAGTCTATAGTCGCATCATCAGCTCACGCCCACACACTGCGCTTCTCCTGACTCACCGGAATATCCCATGTCTGGAAGACATAACGCGGAATATGTCGTCTACTCCTTTCTTCTCCAATCTTCGCCTTGATCCTATCAACCAGCCCACGTGAAAACTGATACCCATCATTCATCTTCAAGAATAGCATAACGCTCTCGTCAGTATCCTGCTGTCGTCGCTGTCCCACGCATATGCTATCTGCAACTTCGGGAAAATGTGTTTCAATCACCGAGTAAATATCGCTGCTTCCAAAGCGCACGCCACTAGGATTCAACACCCCATCCGCGCGGCCCAGGAACATAATCTGGCCCGTGGTAGGATGGATCTGTATGAAATCGCCATGGGTCCACACGTGTGGAAACCGCTTGTAATATGCATTTTGGTACTTCTCGCCGGAATCGTCGCCCCAGAAGAAAACGGGCTGATTGGGGAAGCTGGCCGTTGCGACAAGTTCACCGGGCTCGCCATGGGGCACGGCGCGGCCGGGGCCGGACTCGATGAGGCTATCATACACCTCAAGTTTTGTGCCTAAACAGGGGCCTTGGCAGCCGCCCACGTAAACTGGCTCAAGCGGGTTTTCTATGCCAAAACAGCCAGCAAGGTCGGTGCCGCCAGAGATGTTGCGCAGGTGGACAGTAGAGGGGAAGCCTACATCGTAAAACCATTCGAATTGGGAGTCGGGGAGGACCATACCGGTAGCGCATACTGAGCGGAGTGATGAGAGGTCGAATAGTTTCTTCGGGACAATGTTGCGTTTCTGCAATTCGTGTAGGAATCGGGGTGAGGTGCCGAAGTCGGTTACCTTCTGCTCCTGCAAGATGGACAAGAAGGTTTGCGGATCGGGCTGGAAGGGAGAACCATCGTAGAGGATGGAACGGGCGCCGTAGAGGCAGCATTGTACAGAGACGAGGTACATGATCCATCCAGTCTTTTACTGTCAGTATATACTGCCGAAGTGGAGGAAGAGACTTACCGTTGTAAACTGCAAGTTGACGCTTTCAGCCGACATTTCCCTATGGAGATATCCCTCCTTCGTGACGCTCATGAGCACCCCACCAACAGAGTGAACAATGCATTTCGGCACGCCAGTCGTCCCACTCGAATAAACCACCACAAACGGATCCCTAAATGCAACCCTCTCGAACTCCAACTCTTCCCGCCCCTTGCCGGCCTTTAAAAAACTCTCCAACGTAACAGTCTTCGTCAATCCGTCCACAGCAGCAGGCTTACCAGGAAACCTCGGTTGCGTCACCACACCCCTGAAATCAGCCTCACCCTTCATGCCTGCCACAATCTCCTGGATCTTCGGTCTAAGATCAATAGTCTTACCATTATACACGGCCCAATCATCGATAAAAACATATACAGGCTTAATCTGCAATAAGCGCTCCAGAATCCCCTTGGTCCCCATGTCCGTGCTGCTCGAGCTAAACAGCCCGCCAAGACTCGCAATCGCCATAAAGCAGATGAACGTATCGAAACTCGTACTCGCAACCACCGCCACGCGATCCCCTTTCTTCACGCCCTGCGCGCGAAATGCATTGGCAAGGAGGCCCACGCGCCGACGCACTTCGCCCCACGAAAGGTTGCGGATTTCGGTGTTGCCCTCGCGGATCTCAGTGAGGGCGATTTTGGCGTCTTCCTTGTGTTGCGTGGTGCGGATACTAGGGTTGGAAGGGGAGGCGGAGTAGAGTATGTTTTCTGCAAAGTTGAGATAGGTGCCTTGGAACCAATGGGGGATCGAGTCCATGGGTAACGTGGTGTCGACCACCTTGGATAGTCAGTAAATTTTGGCGGGAAAAGCGTGTGTGTGTGTGTGGGGGGGGGGTGGTTACCTTGTCGTACGTGCCCTCGTAGACCAGCTTGCTCGCGGTCCACATGTCTTCCCAGAAATCCGTCCGGTTGTCCCCCACGCTCCAGGCATACAGGTCGCGGAATGTCTATGATGCGGCTTGTCAGTCCACCGAAACCGTATCCCGCATTCTACAAGTCATCTCATCCCGTGCAGACATGGTATGTGTGATTTTATTCAGACACGCACACTATCCAACACAGACCCAATCCCATTCTCTTCACGATCGCCACCCGCATTTGAGGGACAAGGGCTCCGATTACGCACTGAGACACGCTGTTTGAGACTAAGTAGCAGAGCTTACCTGCATATTCAATCCCCGCTGCCGATTCGCCCTCTGCATAAACTTCCACATCTCCGTGGACTGCGGGTCAGGATGCTGCCACAACTTCCTCGGGACAGGGAGTTTCGACGCCATGTCTTTGCTTGTCTCTCTCTTGAGCCGAAAAAAAAAAGTTTCAGGCAAGTCAGTCTGCAGATAAGACGCGGTAGTTCGTATAGGATTGCAAACTTGTGTGTGTGGGGGGGGGGGATTTACCGGCACTTGCAAAACACGGAGGAGGTTGTGGCGAGGGTAGGCACGATTATGGAACAAGGGTTCTAGGCATTCGATGCTATGCTTATAATTTTATAATCGAGGTGCATGTCAGGTCTCGTGACGGGCGACGATCTCGGTCCGAGGGTCTCCGCGATTTGCTATCCCGGCTATCTGATAAGCTGTGGCTGGAGAGTCTGGGGTTTCGCGGTGGAAGCTCGGGCCTTTTACGAGATAGTTTGCGAGTCATGGGGGATGGATGGGAGAATGCTCACTAGTGGTAAGTTGACGGTATTCACGGGATGGGCTGGGATGGGATGGAGGGCAGGGCTAGCTAACGTGGTGGAATGCGAATGGACACCATTGTGTGCCTGGCCCTGGACCATGCAACGAGAAACACCAGGTAAGAAAACAACACAACGCAGCACGCTGGAGTGTTTCGGTAGGTTTCCATAGCTACAGTTTCTAGCATTCGATATTTCAAAATGAGGTCTATACTTTACTCTTATTGCCAATAGAAAATTTGTGCACATTGTTCGGTTCCAATTTTGCGCATATAAATTCACCCCAATGCGTCCATTTTGGTTTATACTGCAAAGTGCACAATACACTGCGCTTGACGACAATAAATAGCAAACGGGTAAAAACGGTCGGATGGAAAGATAGGCAGATCTGATCCCACGGCAAGAAGAGCATGCCCACTTCAATCAAATCTGACTTTTCTGAGGTGAGAATCTCCACGAATGACTCTAGACAAGCTGATGCAAGCCATCTTCAGCCAAGGATCGGGCTGATGTCGTCTTCATGCTTGTGCATTCGCCATGACGGCTCTCGACCATCCTCATCCTGTGTTGGTGGGCCTCGGAAACCCGACCTGTATCCCATATTACCGGCTCTTACTACCCCGCGTTATGGTATGTGGTTGTATTCAACCGGTACGCGACCCCACGAAGATGTGCAGGCACTATACATGCGACTTCGCTTCCAGCAATGCGGTACTATGCTACCAAATCTTTTGAGCGTCGTACGTTCTAGAAGAGGTCAGTATTTTCAGATGGTCGGACCAGGCGCGGAGTGAAGCTGTGCAAAAGATGCGTGTGCGTGCTCAACACACAGGGTACATGTTATTGAAAACACTGTGCAGCTAAACGTCAGGCATGCACTGTCACGACTAGATTGTGGCCAGTGAGCTTGTACAGGCCAACAACTATTGTTGTATCATCTTGTCGCACAGTCTGGTGCGTGCCATGTCAGCACGCACTGGTAGATCGTTGCGTGAACTCCGAGCCTTAGTGAGTCTTGGGCAATTCTCACGTCGCTTGTGGAGATGACGAGGATCCTTCAAGTCCGAAGTTGGGAACGGCGAGGAATCTTGTAATTACAGAGGCAATGGCATGGGGAAGTATTCACGGTTTACGAGTCGGGGTTGAGCGGGCTGCTATTTCGGGCGATATTGTCTTCCCGTTTTGAGAGTACATCGGGATGGTTGTGGAAGACGTCATGGCCGTGGGCAGGCCTGTGCTCGTCGGATTTGGAGAGTCAGACCTGACGACGGGTTTCACGAGACGAGTTTGGTCACACACCAGTCAGCTGGTTGGGACAAGGTTGAGGTTGCAATGTTGCATCTTTGACCAGCGGGTTGCAACCAGCATTGTTTAGGTGAGGAGAGTGGCACGGTCCTGTTTTCCGAAAGGATGCTGGATGTGACGAGCAGCAATCTACGCAGATTGCCGAGGCAAGGCTAAACGCTCGATGCGGCGACGAGATGACCAGATACAGATGGCCGTGGAGAAGGGTGGACAATGGCTTGACTCGCGACAATCTAAGCAGAGTTTACCGTTGAGTGGTGCCGGATAATGTGCCGGCCGATCAAGAGGTGAGTGGTGGAGGGAAAGCAGGCCTGTGGTGGTGGTGGTGTGGTAGAGATGCACACCAGGGACGAATAGGATGCAGCACGTATGCGCAGCAACGGGACTAGGGCGAGGGAAAACGCAGAGATGGGTGGCGCTGTGGGTCATGGGTGCGTTGTCCCGACCGCGCCTGGTGGCTAGATATCGAAGCGGCCGGCATCCAGCACAGAGGCGTTTGGCCCCCAGGCAGCAGAAAGTTTGGAGAATGCAGCACCGCGAGACGGATCGGGTAGCGCGGGTCAACCAAAGCAGAGCAGGACAGCAAAAAAAAAACAAAAAAGACGGTGACGGATGATCAGGACCCCAGAGGACGGAAGCCCGATTCGGCTGTGGCGTGGGTCTAGCGCGTGCCCGGCGGCCACTGCCCATTGGCCTGCCCCTGAGGAGCAAAACGGCAGGCGCGCTGCAAATGGGCGGTCAGGAGCGGCCAACCGTCGCAAAGAAGCAGCGAGCAAGGCGAACGGTGGGCTCTTGCCATGTTCGCCCTAGGCGGCTGGCCACGCTTCCCTGCCTGTGCCTATCCTCATCTTCAGCCCTCTCTAGCATTGCGCTCTTCGTCCCTAGACGCCTCCGCCATCACCGCGTGCTCGCCTCATGGAGACACGCTCACTGGCCGCGCCTCGTCAAATCAGCGCGTCCCGCCCGCTCTGAAACGCAGGCGGCAGCCTATCAGCGCGCGCTGCCCCCAGGCCGCAGCTAGCACAAGCTGTAGCATGGTCATTTGTTGCGCCATCGTTCGTGGATCTGCAGGGGCCTCAACGCTGTTTCCCCACTGCCCAGTGCCACGCCACGGTCCACCCGACTGAATCAAGAGAGGATTCCGCCTACTGCACTGATGTCGTCGCCTGTCGCCGCCTGTCGCCGCCTGTAAACATGACACAGGGTCCGCGCTGTCTGCATGTCTAGTGCAATCTATCGCCCACCCATCACGGCCCACGCCCTTTTCTGTCTCGCCCAAATACGGTTCCTTCGCTCGCTGCAAACCCGTCTGGACGCCGTCAGTGTCACTTTTTCTGACGCTTCCCGTTTGGTCCATAGCCACCCTACCTTCTCTTACCACTGGCGCCTGTGACTGCACGCCTCAAGTTTCAACTCTCGACGCTTGCCGCCCCAGTTCGTATATCACCTTGCACTCACCCGGGTCCTGCCTGCCGCTGGTTTCCTTCATTTCCCCCCTCCCCCACCATGGTTGACCTTTCCGTCGCCTCCCAGCTCCAGCAATGGACGTTTGAAAAGCCTTCTCTCGCCACTCACCCCAAGCGATCTGGCTCGGACAGCTCCGCCTCGAGTCCAAGTTTGTGTGACCACAACAGCCACACTCCCCAGAGGCTACGCATAAACACCGTCGCCGCACAACAGCCAAATCCGCCTCCCAGGAAGGAAAGCATCGTTCTCCAGCAGCGCTACATGTCCAGTGAGGAGGATCTCTCCCCAGCAGACGATGGTTCGGATTCCGAGTATTGCTACGACGACGATGTCGTTGTTCATGACGTAGTAAAAGAGTGCAAAGCACGAACAATGTCAATATCAAGATGGGATAAAGGCAAAAGTTGTGACATGGCCGTCATGGTCTCCTATGCTTTCGCTGGCCGACCCAAAGTCGTCCAACTCGACTGCCGATCGCCAACCACTGAAGAGCCAATCGTCCAGCATCGCTCAGCTTCACTAGCCAACATTCCGATTGCGGCAATCAGCGAACTACGAAAAGCAGACGCCGCCCAACGGCTGTCCATGAAGGTCCCTGCTACCAATTCTCTCTCCTCAGGATCCACCAGTCGCTCCATGACACCCTCAGACGACTTCGAATCTCGGCGACCATCCACAAGTCACAGCCCCATTACTAGAAGCACCAGCACTTTTCAACTTACCGAATCGGCTTCGGCAGCCTCATCATTTCAATCCGCACCTTCTACTCGCAGCATTTCACCTGCTGTTGATGAACTTCTTGCTCGCCCCATTACTTCTGCTTTCGAGCCATCCACGTCAGCCCGATCTTCGGTCTACATATCGACACAATCTCGTTCGGGCCTATCTAGAGTTCAGACTACGCAATCCCAATGGGCACCTTCGACCCCTGCCTCACCAGCAACCCATGCCTTCCTTAGCTCCGATCCCTACGAAAACTCAAACACCCACTCGGCATCGCCAATCATCAAACCTGCCCCTCACAAACGGTTGCGGTCCATCTCAATGAAGCTTGCACTGGCCAAGATCGCCATCACACCCGCAAAAAAGATGTACGATACGCGCGTTCACGGTGGCAAGGTCCCTTCCACACCATCAACGCCGTACATGCCGCTCACTCCACAAACGGCCCCTCTTGAAGGAAGCGCAAGCTTTGCCAGCCCAAACAAGTTGCGCCGAGCATCGACCATATTACGCCCAAAGTCTCGTCACGGTGACACCACTAGAGGGCCTTCTCCAGAAACCGCACCACCAGTCCCTATGCTAAACACTAGCAGCATGGTACAAAAACGCATGACCAAGATGCTAGCCCGTGGCGCCAATGAGCGAGAGCCCACGCTCGTTCTACCGCCATGTCCTTCAGACACAGACGATGATCATATGAGCAGTATTAAGAGCCGAACGCTGAAAAAACGGAAATCGCTCATGTCTCTCATGGATTCCCTGTAGGCGAGTTCGCATGAACATTGTTTTGCGCATGGTGCCGCTGTTCTGTTTTGTTTCAAAACCTTATACCCCGCGCAATGGCATGAACGCTTAGACTTGCGTTTCATGCATTTCCCTTGTCGCATTCGCCACCCCTCATTCCACACTAAACTGCGTCTCTCCACGCCAAAACATTACGGTGGTAATTTTCTCTTGAATCGATTCTAGCGATATCGCATAATCTTTCGGCGTACAAGCGGCGTTTTAAATTTCACTTCATTTATTCTCCAGGTATCACGATATCCTCCAGTTTTGGCATTGCGAAGTGTTCGCCGCCTTTCTTCTGTCGCTATCCAGTTCGTGTGGTTGTCTTAACGAATATTTTATGATATCCTCTTTCGGACCATTAATGGTATTAGCGTCTACAAGTATGATAGCAATTGACTTATTCTACATAATCGCCAAATTCGACCTCTCTATTTTGCCACACTATACCCGCAACAGCCCACATTATGGTGATTCATGCGCTAGTATCACCGCATAGGTAGAAGACACTCAGGCCTTACTACCATAGTGCGTACTTTACCCAACACACGATGGCACGACACGACGTCTAATGCATAACTCACCGCACGCTCCACAATACCCACGCTACCTTTCTCGAAGCATGTCGGCCCCACCCTCAAGGATACCGCAGCATCGCGCCCGCTGACCCACAGCCGCTCCCAAGTGACGCAACGCCGCGCCGTGAAACGAAACACGCCGCCTATCAAAATCTCACACAGATGGTTTAACTTCGCACGAACGATAAGTCCCCACAAGGTCAACGCCGTTACGTGGCTTCCCCGCTACGGCCTTATTTTGCACCGGTCAAGCACCGCGATCACCACCATAACCTTTGCCTTTCTTACTCAGAAAAAAAATCCTCAATCTAACATGCGCTCAGAAATAAGACTCCAGGCACCCACCAACGGCCCGACTCCAAAACACCCCACGGAATCAATTTCCTCTAGCCTGGTGTCCTGGCCCGTATTCATGGCTTATTTCAAACAGAATGGCACGGTTGCGGACGGCTTGATAGTCCCCGTGTGTGTGTGTGTGTGTGTGTGTGTGTGTGTGTGTGCCGCGGTTTATGTGAAACATGGGCGGGATGGGTGCTTGGCGGCCGCGGGAAGGCGCTATAGTGGGGGTGGTTTAAATATGCGTGATGGATCGGGATGGGGCGGTGGAATGGAAAAATTAGTTATAAGATGCGGCTTACAGCGCTTTTGGCTATGCTGATGCTAGATTGCCAGGTGCGCTTTAGGGGGGGGGGGGGTTATGCACCACTGGTCAAGTACACCGGTTAGTCGCCGTTTAGTGCTTCTTGTCAGTTGCGTTGGTCGAGGGGGACTAGGTATTGGAGTATTTTTCCATCTGTAGGGTTAAGTTGGTAATCTGGTAAGTCGGCAAAGTTATACTAATCTACACCCAACAACCAACGTTAGTTAGTTATCAACCCTCTTTTTCGGATTGTTTGGCGTAGTAGTGTAGAGCTGCGTTTTGACAAGTGTTATTTGTTTAGATGTTTACTTCGCTTTGCCAACAGCAGCGGTGTCAGTGTGATCGCGGCTACAACTGTGGAGAAACCCATATATGGAAGAGGTTCATGACATTCATTCATCGTAGTGATATGGCGTGGGTTGTGGGTGTGGTATGCTTCGACACATGAGTAAGGCCCACGGATTCGCTAGCGATCACTTTGTTTTCGTATGTTATCTCTCTACCCGCCCGTCTGTAGCCTGTAGCTCTTCTCTACGCCTCCCTCTCGCAGATGATCCCTCCCTCGAAGCCCGGTTCTCTCCACACCTGCGTCACCACTACTACTACTCCTTCTCATCGTCATGATATACCGTGTCAATCCACCACAACAGTATGAAAAATGCATGCAACACCTTGAATGATCGCTTCACACAAAAGCCCTTGTATATTCCTGCCAGACGCACGTGCACTCCCATGAACCCTACACATCCTTGGAAAAGGCAAATATTTGCCGATGCCAGCGTGGCCAAGACTTTTTTTCTTCCTCCGATCTATGCACTTTTTTTACGTGGTCCCATGCCTTGTCTTTCCGTCCTGGGAAGGGCTTATCGCCTCGGGCTTTGCTGCGCGGACAGCTGTCCACGGGACACCACCCGTTGTCCGTGTCACTGCTTATGTGTTTGGTTCGCTCGTGTCGTCCAAGGTCGGTCCCTCGAGTGCAGGTTTCGGTACAATGAGGGTATCGGCACATGAAGGTAGCCTTAGGCAACGTTTTTGTACGTGGCTTGGTCGTGTACGATTTTGATCGGTGGCCATGATGCGGTTCTGGCTTCCTTAGTTTGATCGGTGTATGGTTCTCCGTGTGTATATGGAAGTCTTGTGGACAATATGAGACGTTTTCTGGAGTGAAATATTCCCGAGGAACCGAGTTTGTATGGGGTTCCTTCTCGGGAGTGCTTCTAGTATAGCATATCGGCTCCGTGTCTTTTTTGCGTGGAGAGAGTTCAAAATCATACGCAAGGTTCCATCCCTCCTCAGCTTGGCTTTCTTCGGTGCCGTTTACAAGTTGGCTTGACGAGAAGTCATGAGAGTATGATGGCGTCAGTGTGTAATTTCCATGGTTCAAGGTCCTCTGTGAGGATCCATATTGACTATCCTGCAAAAATTGTGAAAAAGAAACGTGGCCAGAGAACGCTTGTTCGGGCGAGTTTTGGTAAGGCGCGTTTGGAGTGCGAAGATGTTGAGGGTAGAGAGCACTATTTTCAAATAGGTGTTGCGTCACGTGAGACTATCATGAAATTAGGATATATCTAGGGAGATAAGCGGGTTGAGAAATTTACATTGGTAAATGTATGTCCATAGCGTGGTGTGGTGTCGATGCTTGACTGTCGTGTCCGTTCGGTTGGGGTATAATAGTCCAGTGGTGTAAAAGACTTGAAATGGTAAGCCTGGTCAAAACTGAAGAAACTGAGAGATACAAAAACCTACTGTATATACCTGGTGCATACTGATCGGAGTTTGTGTGTCTGTTAAACTTCGTTAGCTCAACAATATTAAAGCTACTGTCCCAGAGGTTACTCATACTGGTGGTGGCGTAGCTTGTGGGGCCATTGCGATACACAGGATATTCATTGCTCTTGCTTTGTTCTTGTAAGCCTCTCATTTTCGAAGTCTTTTTTTTTGTAATAAAGATCGAATTGCTGTTGGAGACGCTTGCTAATTGTTGCAGATGTAGAGATTTATATGCAATTTTCTTCGCTTTCGTAAGTCCTTTTTAAAGATTTCCCAGTGCGCTCAAATGCTGATACTTCTCCGAAGGGCACTGGAAGCGTTCGCAGGACCTGGCGTATGATGGTCTATCGTTCGCCTCATTATAAATGCCCAATTGCTATGCAAACAACCCAACATGTGATTGACAATGGCGAATCCTGGCATTTCGTACCACAGTGCAGTACTCCGAATCGAATGCATGGATATTTGCACTCCTCTCTTGTTTATGGCTTTCTTTATCTGGATGTGCGTTCCAAAGTTATCGAAAGTCCGACGATGCCTCACTCTTCAGGTTTCTATCGCTTGCGGTGGTGGATCCCGAAACTAGGAGTGCTACCCAGCGCCCAATTATACTGGCATATAGGCATCAAGGTGCAGCGACAGAGGCGCGGCTTATTCTCACCGAAAGGTCTAGATCCGCTTAAAGCACCTCTTCTCCAGAGCCTGCCCTTTGCCTCAATCACCTTGCTTTTCTTTTGACACGATCAAGGCGGAATGGCAAGTCGAGCCCTCAAAGTCAGTAGTTCATACCACGGTGAAATCTGGTGTATCAGCAAACAACACAAAAGTGAGGCATCCATTGGTGAGGCAGTAAACTCCATTATTATGTAGTATCTAGGTGTTCCGGGGTTATTACAAGACAAAGCGGACAGCAAACCATGCACTAACTGAGCAAACGACTGCCGGTCAGCTAGAGGATACGTTTCAGACAAGACTGAACATCCAATGATCCGCGAGTTATTCCAACTCATGGTAGGATGACGTGACATGGCCACCAAACAAATAGAAATCCACACAAGATCAATGATCCAGAAAGTGAAACCAATGCTGCAGCACCCAAGTCAGCAATCTGTTGGTGATGGCACCAAAAAGACCAAAGCTTTTACCGCAGACAGCCGGACACAATACAGAGTTTTTGAAAGGTGTAGAGCCGATCCATAGGCGCCTTCTTTGTCCGCAGGAAAACTCGTGCGCAAGGGCGCAAGAAAACACATCAGCTAGCCCGCAAACTTTCTCCAAGTCAGTGGCGCACAAGCATGGACATGGCCAATCCACCACAAAATAAACACGGAAAAGCGAAATCCGGCACCTAGCATGGTCCGGAATATTCGTGTCAAGGCCCCCAAAAAATGGATAGTTCGAGTCTCGAGAGTTGGGGAAAATAAGTCCTGTGTCGAAATCTTACCTTAGGAGTTGGGAGAAAAAAAAATTGACCCTAGATCAAAAGTCCTGGCTGAAAATGGCGACTTACATAGAAAGGGCATTTGAAAACACAAAATTATTTGCGAGACCAAGCATTCCAATCCGATGGTTTTTTTCGGTGAGACGGTCAGTGTTTAAGCAGGCAAAGAGCAAATGGATAGGTGAGGCTGATGTCCGCCTCACTTTTTACAACCGGATGACGCTGCATATTGCTAGCCTCAGAAAATGACTGGATCTGGCTAAGTGAGGCTAAGATAACTCTTGTGCCACACTTTGCTGCGGACCTGCATTCATTGGCCTCCGTGGTTGTGACATTGAATAAAATTGTGCTACTACCGAGACGATACACAGTAGAATTTGTTGTGATGCGTGGAACAAGCAACAAATCCCTAACACGACGTATTTGGTGTCCGAATAAGGTTCGGAGCGGCTTGAAGACGCGTTCGCTTCGCCCAATCTGTTTGCTCTCCTTGCTTAGCAGGGCGCAAAAATAAGCTGCGCGCCAGAAACTACCTTAGTCGTGAACTTAAAAGTTGTTAGACCGCAGCTCTACTCCACTACAGCAAACAAGCAAAAAGATGTGAATAATCAACAACGTTGATTATTGGAGTAGAACGGTATATATTGTTAGGGGGATCCTTGGTCTAGAGCCTTCTGGCTTACGCACTTGCGCAGCTGCTCCGCGTCCTTACAAAAGCAGCGCAACCTTTCTATTGAATTTATTCCCCTTCTATGTACTAGTAGAGAAAAGACCAAGCTCTAGTTTTATACTAAGAACATAGCTATAGTATAATCCTAGATAGTTATAGAATACGCCTTCATGTTGGAAGAATCTTGCCAAAGGTTTGGTGAAGAACGCCAAACTGGCATGCGACTTATTTCTGCGCCCGCATGCTTAGATCCACTCGACTCTGCGTCATACCACAACCCCACAATACTAGCATGAGCTTCATGACTGGTGAAAAGACGAGAATAATGCATTCAACAACTAACTTTTGGGTTCTATACGACCCCTTAACCTCGCCAATGCGGATACCGTTGCGATACTGAATAACGAGAAAAGCAATCGGCACCGAAATTGGCAAGATATGTCAAAACACTAAAACAACAATGCAACGAGAAGGTCGACTCCTGGGCGTGGCCATGCAAAGATCGAGATGTGCATCCAAGGGTGAGGCTTATGGTCCCGGAGCGGAAGGTCGATGATTGGACGCTGGGTTTGCAGGCAAGAGTTCCAGGTAAAAATCGTGGTGAAATCCAGACGAAATCGAGAACAATCCGGAATAATCCAGACAACCAAGCCAATGCCGCACTCTAAAAGGAGAAACAAGCCATCTCAATACCACACGCACGCAACCGCTGTCAGTGAACATGCTCCTCTCAATACCTCGCCTACTCGGCCATAGCCCCAACCCCATTCTCCACACCCCTCAACGCACTCAACGCCCGCTCCAACTCCTCCTCCTCAACCATGACCGTCCCCGCTCTCGCCGTACTAAGATAACTCATCTCAACCGGACACTCCAGCTGCCTCGTCGCGCCTACCAGCCGGCCCGCAACCCCACATACAATGCCTGTACTCTCAACGGGCAAATCCCTTAGATCCAGCGTGATAGGCGTGAGGAACTCGTCTTTGGCGCCGAGCAGGACGTCTTGGGGAAAATTGGAGAGCAGGCTGTGGCCGAGGAGGAGGGAGGCGGGCTCAGTATCCGTGAGGGTGAGGGAGAGGAAGCGCGGGTGAGGTGGGGTGATGAGGCATTTTACGAGGCCGAGGTGGAGGGCGTCATCGACGGCGCTGGTAGTGCCGTTGTGAGTGTGCGTTTGGCTATCTCTACGGCCGGCGCATTGGACAAGGCGGATTGCTGGGTCAACGGTGGGGATGATGCTGCGGCGTTTTAGAGTAGCGAAGGTCCTGGTTTGCAGTTCTGAGATGGTTGTTGGTGGGGGTGTGCTGGGTGATTTGACTTCGAGGGATGAGGATGATTGCTTGCGGCTGTGATGGTGTGAGTTGACATATGATGAAGTCTGGTCTTCGAATTGGAAACCCCGTTCCTCTAAAGCTTTGACAACTTGCTCTTGGTGCCTTGATGGGACGAGGATATAATCCGCGAAGTATGTCGTGATGAAGAAGATGGGGCTACCGCATAATTAGTTGCATTATATTATGAATCGTGATGGAGTCACTTACATCCCAGCTAAGGCGAGAGGACTCGTGAGCTCTAGCACCCGTTGACCAGCGTCGAGCCCCTCGCCGTCTACCTGCATTACGACAAAGTCCTCGGAAGTAATGTTCACCTGACTTCTGGAATGTGCATCCAAAACAGCAAGGGCAGGAACGAAAAGCTCATTAGCAAGTAGTCGAGAGCAAACTATAGAGCATTCGATCGGCGTGATTGAAATATTTACAAAAGGGTGCTCATATGGCCAGCCTTTCGGAGGCTGAACTGCTCCATTACCGTTACCGACGAAGCCATTACGGGACGCATTTGGCAAAAGTAACTGGAGGATGGATTGAAGAAAGCTCGAATACAGGTGCAAAGGGATGTGTATTAGAGCAAGCTGGGTGTCCTTGAAGGTGATCATGTTAGCTGTTATACGCCAGGCAGAAGGCTTTGTGCGGGAGGCGAAATATAACAAAGTCCTTCGGCAAGCCTTGCACACGGGCCCACCACCAGGCTGCTGTGCTGGGCATGGGGCGCGGATGTTGCTTAGAAGTAGTGTAAAAGTCACGACAAGAGAGAAGACATACCAGGAATTGGATATGTGCACTCAGCAATGTCATGGACGAATCCATTCTGCGCAGAGATCGATAAGAATAGATCCGCGGATGACGGCTGATCGCGTGGACGTGGGTCACTTCCTTGCGCCAATCAGGTAATGGACAAGGCTGACGGCCAAAATGTGGAGGTGGCTCAGGAACAGAGGAATAGGCAAGTAAGCTTATCGACAAGCCTGCAGAAGCAATACGCAACCCGATGATAGGCAGAGTCTGGAGGCTTGCAGCTCAGACACGGGGGTCGGGGGCGATTTAAGATAGATGTAGAGGCTACCTGTTGATGTGTTCTACGACAGTTTGTCAATCAGTGGCTATTCTACATACGGCTTGTCTTTGAGGTGTACCTTGTCCGACTGGCCAATGAGAGGTGTTGTTCTTGAAGCCGAAATTCATTCCCAAGAATTGATGGAAAGCGTTGCAACGGTAGGGTTTTGTAATCGGTAAGGGGATAGTACAAGGTACCTGTCTAGAGCTGGTGCGAGTGACCTTTTCCTATAGTGAAGGAGCACTGTGGTGGTCTGTGGTGACGCGTGGGGACAAGGGCGATAATTGGATAGCTGCGTGTTGGATAGTGGAAACCCTTGTTCGTATTCACACTCCAGGGGGCATCGGCATACACGCGGGGCAGGCTGAGTGCGTGGGATACAAACAGTCAGAGGGATGCAATGCCTAGGAAGCGCTGAAGTTTAAGTGATTCGGCCCAGGCCATGACTGCGAAAGCGGAGCCAGTGCTGGTCTCGGCTCTCCGAGAGTCGTGACTCGACGAAGGAGTTAGACCAGTCCCGAGAATTTTCCATCGACGGCGCGCTCCTCCTGGCCACGCTGTTGGAACGCTTGACAATTGAGACCGATAGAATGGATGGAACGGCCAAGCCAAGTCAAAGCGCCTCGTACCGAAGGCACAGTGTTGGTGCCTTTGTCCGTTGGTCGGTCAGGCTACGCAACATCACAGCGCAGCTGAGCAGCGGATGTCCGTGCGAGTGACCTCATCCATCACATGACCCTATTTACCAACTGGACTTCACATCAGCAAAGCAAGCCAGCATGGCACTACATAGGCGTTATTCTGTGTCTAGGATAGCTTCCTCTCTGCGGTGGTTACCGATGCCCTGCCGATCAATATCCATATCATGCATGCCCATCCATATCCATTCACACCTGTCTACCTACCGGATTCAAGCGTGTGCCCCCACGACATGTTGCAGGACACGATTGCGTGCATGATGTAGCCCCATCCCATCGTCCTAGCGTCCTATAATTCCTTAACCTAATAGTCTCGTAGTGATGGTGCAACGTGCCGTGCTCACTACCCCGCAAACTCATCTCCGAGCTCATCTCACCCGCGCTACTGCTATACCGATGACTACCATCTGACTGGATAAGCTTGCATGGATGACGCGCCTGAGTTGCCCTTGGGAAGCGGAGGCTGCAGGTGGATGTCTATCAATAGTGGATCGCAGCGTGGCAAGTCCGATAGGAAGCGGTCCAGGGGCAGCTTGTGACAGTAACGGTGGTTGCAGCAGAACCCCTCTCTCGCAGCAAGACCATTTCATTCGTGGCCCACGCTCCGTTGCATATGCATGCAGATTCATTAAAGAAGCTCGCGCGAGAGACGCGCCTCAGTTGTGTAGCGTGGGTCGTCTTGTCACGATGCTCGTACATGCTAGTTTACCCCTCGCCAGCTCATATGTCTCCGCACATCATGTAAGGGACTTCATTAGACTGCTACTTGATGCTGGACCTATCGTCCTACATGAGCTTGAGTCGGAGCATAATGACGTATCCTGTCTCCGATTTTCAACCTTCACTACCAGTGTGGTAAATAAGTATATTGTAATCGATACCGCAAGTCAAATACATTTGGAACAAGGAGCATTTGCGGAAGGGCATATAAAGGGCGCCAAAATGCGCACCGGAGACGTCATTATCGTGCACATTGGGAACCATTTGATAACTTTTTCAGTATTACCGACATAATGACAAATATTGCACAAAGCGCCGTAGCGTTTCCTTGGGTCCAGTCACCTTTACGCCCGAAAAACGCCATTTCATGTCTCCTGATGCGAGATTTATGTCGCATCCAGCTTACCACACCTCGTCACACGCGTTGAAACAATCGTCTCCTTTTGTCCACACCCCGTCGATTGTTGTGTCATCCTCTACGACCGTTCAGCAACTTTGTTCTCTACTAAACGATTAGCGGGAAGAATTGTATTCAAATAGGAATTGCTCACTTTGCTGAGTCAAGAGCAGTCCATAGCGCTTCTTGATCGTGACCCGGTGTCTCGAGTACTTGTCGTCTGGCGAGAACCTCGCTGGGTGGGCAGACTTTGACACTTCGCCGTCGATGACCTTCTTCAGGGTGTAGATGCGCTTCGACGGGTTTTGTGGGTCGGGAATGAACATAAGATGCATGCTAGTAGGGGTTAGTAGATGAAGTTTTGCGATACATGTGAAGGAGCCTGCAGCAGCTCATGCCGCAGGATGAGGCGGACATACGTGGCGGTATTATAAGTGAATAGATTGATGCGCAGGGCTTTACTAAGGGTGGATGCGATTGTCTTGCGCGATGGTAGTCTGAGAGAGAGAGTTGTTGGTTCGTTTTCTTCTCAACTTTCCTGTGCGGACTTTTCTGCGGACCACCGAGCCACACATCCCTGCGCCTTGGCGTTCTAGCCCTGTTTGCTTTGTTTGCACTGTCGAAGACTACACATCACCCACATCACCACCCTCCGACTTGGCTACGACCACAACACCACAACACTCCCTACCCTATTCTGTTTTCTAACAAATCGCAAACATGCCGCGCTTTGCTAGTATCATTGTTGTGCTTAGCGCTTGGTTCATCTCTTCAAGCGCACAATTCGGCTTCTTCGACCAAATGTTCGGAAACCAAGGACATCAGCAACAAGAGCCGCAGAACGTGCGGTCAGATAGCTCGTGGTATCAAGCACAGTATGAAGGAGGTGTGTATTGGAGTCAGGATTATTATCCTATGCTTGAAGACTAACGTTGCCGGATAGCACAATGTTCACACTACCTCTGTCCTGGCACTCTGTCCTGTGTCCACTTTCCACACCACTGCCCGTGCGCATGGGAAAGCGTTGAAGATAAGGTGGAGCTTGGCGAAGGTATTGCGATCTGTGGGAGCAAGGGAGGGTGGCAAGAGGGTGAATTTGCGCGCAAGGTCGAGTTAGCTAGGAAGGGCTTGCTATAAACGGAGAGAAGCAAGATGAGGAGGATAGAGATTTGTGAGAACGATACCATGGGCGTTTGTTTCAGGTTTGGATACAGGGCATTGTTAAATATGATTGTGGGGATGGGCAACGAAGCCCCAGCGTGCGAGCATAGAAAAGGAAACATATATCATCCAATATATTACATTGAAGATGTACCACAGCGACCTCGTCTCTACAATTACACCCTATGTCTTCACCCTCTCTCGCTTGATGTATTGATACTTGTACCCCTGTCGTTCCCCACTCTTCTCATCTGCAATACCAATCTCCTCTCTTCCCCATTGCCGCATCAGAGCCTTACCCATGAGTTCTTTTTCACTGCGAACATGCTCAACACTCTCCTGCCACTGACCATCCCGCTTGCCAACAACCGTCTTTGCGCGTTCCTTCATCACTTTGCTAAGCATTGCTGCTAGCTTCTCGTCCATAGCTGCGTTGGTGGCCTCTTGGTCTTCTATGTTTGACTGCAGGGTGGCGTTCTCTGCACGTAGTGTCCTAACCTCTTCTCTGAGGCCGCTGATTGAAGCTTCCAGATCTGCTTGCGATGCTGTGTTGAGTTTCTGCCTCTTCTCCTCTTTACGCAAACTGCTGATTTCGGATTTGAGGGTCTTCATTTCAGATACTTGCCTACGGATGATATCGCGTAGGCTCTTGAGTTCAACGTCTGTCTCCTTTTTAGATACCGGTGATGCTGTACTATCGTCATCTGCTGATTCGTCGTCCTCGGCTAATTTTTGAGCAGCTTCAGCACTGAGTCTCTCCAGGTCCTTCTTGGCTCTATGAAGATCCTTGACAATGCGCTTCTTCTCGTTGCGTTCTTGATCAAGCAATGCACCGGCTTTGCGTACCGCGTCCTCAGCTTTGTCGCGCACATCTTCCAGCGCTTCCTCGTGCGCTCCTGCCAAATCATCGTGCTGAGATTGCAATTCTCGGAATTTGCGCTCTGCTTCTGTCTTTGACTCTTTCAATTTGGTGAGCTTTTTCTCTACGTCCGTCACACGACGGTCAGCTTCTGCACGCGCCTCTTCCAAGCGATCATTAGCATCCTCTCGATCTCGAGCAAATCGTTCGCTCTCTGTCTGGGCTCTTGCACTGTCGCGTTGAGCTTCTGCAAGCTGCTGGCGAAGCGTAGTAATTGTAGTCTCCAGTCCTTCAGCGCGGCCTTGTGCGGTATTGAGGCGTTGCTCTAACTGCTCTTGCGATTGAATATGGCGTAAAATATCCTGATCCTTCGCTGATGACTGCGCACGAGATGCTTCAAGTTGGTTTTGTAATAAATTGATACGAATTTCTACTTCGGGATTTTGAGGTTGCTGTTGGTCCTTCGTTTTCATTTCGTGTTGGGCGCTGTCGAGGTTTGACTGTAGCCTTCGGATGCTAGAGTTAAGGTCTAAGTTCGTTCGGAAGAGCTGGTGCTTCGCGGCAACGTCCGCCTGCGCACATTCCAACTCGAACTGTGCAGCTTGAAGGTCAGTCTCTAAAGTAGTGATACGAGCTGCTTTAGCGCGAGCGTTCGCCTCCTTCTTTGCGGCGTCTTCACGGGCAGTTTTAGCCTCCGCAGTAGCCTGCACAAGTTGTGACTGTAGATTATCTGCGCAAGCCTGAACGGTGGATAATTGCCGAGTTAGCTCGGCGTTCTCTCTCGCAGCATTTCTTTCGTTGGTGTCGTGCCCATCCGCCTGTTTGTATTGGCTTCCTTCAACTTGCTGACTATTCGAGTGCCTGAGTGAGGCCAATTCTGTGTGAAGATGTTCCATGCGAGTGGCTCTCGATTCTAGCTCTTCGTCAACCAAACGTTTCGACTCTTTAAGCGCTTTGAGTTGCCGGTCGAAGTCCCTTTGTTGATTTTCCAACTTGGCCAGGTTTTGTAGACGCATTTCTTCCCCAAAATCCTGCATCTTAACTACCAAGGCCTCCTCTTTAGTCCTCAGCTGCGCTTCAGCAGATGCTTTGGCCGCATCGATCTCCAGTCTTTGCTCTTTCATTGCTCTCTCTTGATCAGCAAATTTTTCCTTCTGTTTGTAACTGTCTACGCGGGCGCTTTCGAGTTCGGAACGTGTGAACGAGAGTATTGTTTCGAGTTCAGTGATGCGTGTTTTCGATGACAGTTCCTGTTGACAAAGTTGCGACTGTAGTTCGGCAATCTGATCTTGCAGCGTATCGTTCCTGCTTGTACCGTTTAAGGCTGGGATATGGTGAATGACTGTTTCCTGTGTTGGTTTGCGAGGTGTATCGTAGTCTTCTACTGTGGGTTGTAGGGAACGTGCTTTTGGCGGTGAAGACATGGGAAGTTGAAGGAAACCCTGCTTAGGCATATGAAGAGGCGTGCCCCCAATCGCACCCTCCATGTCTGTGTCCGGCAAGGCGCTCAGAAAACTTCTGACCTTCTCATCATTCTCCATTGAGTGTTCTGAGGGTGGGGTGCTGTATGTATGCTCGTCGGTTGTGCCATTTGCGCGTCCCGTAGGCGAGGCCACGGTCGATTTATTGTCTTTGTGATTCATGCCAGCTGCTTCGACAACAACTTGTTGGCCGTGCTGAACCGTGTCTTGCGACAAGTCTTCTTCTTGCATCGCGTCCATTCGCATGTCCTCGATCTTCCCCCTTGCCTCTTTTCGCGATTTTATTTGGGCCAGTGGCAGATCTGCGGTCATCCAATAAGTCATATTCATTGTAAAGTCCTCAGGTCCCTCGATTTCACTGGTGTCCACTCGGTCGACAGGCGTCTCATATTTGGCCTGCACCTCGGAAGACTCAAAGGTAGAGTTTAGGCCCAGCGCATCCAAGTCCATTTCGTATTCAGAGCCATCTTTAGAAGGGAGACGCGCCGGGCTGCGCAGGGGTGAGCGTGACCGCGTTGGGCTTGCTGTGTAGGAAGAACGTGTTCGCGCCATATTTATGCCATTCGCAATACAACCGCGGAGCTACGAGGCGTTGATGGATTAAGAATTGTTGTTCTGCCCAGGTCGTTGTTTGTTGTGGAAACGCGAGTCTTACCAGCTCGGGAGCTAACTGTCTAGCGCGTCGCACGGTGCAAGTGCACAGGCAACTCCGGGGAACTCAATTCACTCATCTCATCATCAACGATTCGACAATGAAATTTGCAACATCATTATCTTTGACATAGAATCGTTCTCTCAGAAACATAGTCTTAGGTTCTGCACAGATTCATTCGAATTCACTCTTCTCTCACACAAAAACATCATCATCAAATATCACTCGCTTCAAGTAGTGCGTTATTCAAATAGTAACTAGTCCCCATTTATCATCTTTACCTTATTCAATACCTATATATTAAGCGATTAGTTCGAGAGACATGTGAATTGGGGCCAGCATTATGTTAACCGACCGCACGCAGGTCTACTAAATCCTACTCGATCCCCGCAACTCTACACTATCTGGGGACTCTAAAGCCCCAAGCGAGGGTTCCGCGCCCCACTCATTCGACAAGTAGGTGTCTGCCTCGTGTAACGCTGCCTCGTTCGCACAATGGCTGCTCATTTGCTCTCCAACTGGCTACAAGAGGTTTTTGTTATGAGGGGCCTCTCCTTGGCTCTATGGCGCAGCTCGTATTGGCTGTTTGTATATACATCTGCTGTATGGTGAGACCATTATTGTACTCTAAACTTTAAGCTATTTCTTTCCAATCTCTTGCCTCAATCTGTAGGTTGTACTAAGAAGTAAATAAACTTTTCATCCCCAATCCAAACGTACCTGCCACGATATCTCCCCTCTCCCAAGTTAAACTATGCTACGATATGTCAGGAATACAATGGGCCTTCCCTTCACCTGCTCACCTCTCGCTCCTCCCCTATCCAGATGAGAGGCCTAGACTTGATACCTCGATCTCCATCTACCTCAATACCTCTACATCTCATGCACCAAGCCAGGGCTTTGGTCGAACAGCAACCTACCACGGCGATTCCATGAATATCGCCTGGTCAAATGACATAGCGTGGTCACGCAGCAACTTGTCGAGCCAAATCCGAACATGGCATTGCATGCCATGCCGGAAGACCCTCGACTACGTCAACGAAACCCAGAACTGGGAAGCGTGTCGATATGGTATGCCCTAGATACAAACGTGCCAACGCAATGCCATGTTAACCCACCACCACTCCCAGGGCCCAACGAAACACTACCGCTACTGTATTCCATAAACTTTGTAGTATATCCCAATAGCAGGTCCAGTGATGGTTATTGAGACCTGAACCGCAATCTAACAGGCCTTCCTTCTTCCACTGTGAACAGCGCCCTGTTTTGCACATTTGGATGCCCCAATTCGTCACCGTACAAACTCACCACCCCATTCCGCTTCGTCTATAGCGGTCGCAAACAAGCTACTGGGGAGAATAGCTTCATCTTCAATGCCTCTGCGCCGGAGGGTAACCCCGTATACATACCGCCTCCACGTCCAGAGACATCATCAAGCAGCCGGGCAGGCTACTCAGAGTAGAGTATTAAGCAGATTGCAGGGGTCTCCATGGGTGCTTTTATAGCAGCCTCCCTTTCCATTGGGGTTGCTGTTTGTTATTTCAAGGGCGTGCGGGTGAGGAGGAGGATGCGGGCCCAGAGACGTGAGGATGCTGCTGCTGCACGGGAAAGAAGCAGTGGAGTGGTTTGCGGTGGAGATAGTGCAACAGCCGACGGAAGAGGTAATGCGGGAACTACTGAAAGTGCCTTTGGGAACTCAGAAGAAAGCCTACCTAGATATGAAGCATCGCCTACGAATAATGCAACTGCTAGCTAGCAGCCAGACAGACGGAAATGCGGAAAGGAATAACACAAGGACTACGAATCATATGCGCGACATGCGGACATGCCTATACCGACAACATCTGAAGTATGATGTGTAATATCTAATATCTAATACTTAATTGTGAGGAACATTGGTCTGCTATAGGACAGAGTTGGTAGAACGGATTAGTGATTAGCTAGCTAAACATTGTGTCTTGTTGATTGAATCAATCTATTCACCCATGGCAGAATTGACACAGGACTTCGGCGACTTGTCACAAGCGTGCCTGCTACCTTCATATCTTCATCTACGATTCGTGAGCATTTCAATCGATCTAAGAGCAACATGTCGACACAAAGTAAGAGGCAAAGTCCTTCACCGAGAATCTGGCGGTTCACACATGAACCTGAGTGCAAAATCTGGCGCAAAAATATTGGTATTGAGAGGATATCATGGTCGCGGCGCCTGTTGAAAGGCAAAGCGTGTGAAATAGCAAAAACGACCACCCGCCTGAGTGATGAACTCCTTGTTAGTCTACTAGCACATTCTTCTACAGAGAGATGTGGACATGCGAGACTTTTACCGGCCTCTTAAATGCTCCCGGAAACCCTGAACGCCGTTTTGAATCATGATTTGTGTGGGTCTACCGCCGGTCAATCAGGCGGAGGAATTCCTCGCGCGTTTTGGCGGTCGAGCGCATGCGGCCGAGCATGCAGCTGGTTGTAGTGGAGGCACCAGTCTTTTGAACGCCGCGCATTACCATGCACAGGTGGCTTGATTCGACTACGACGGCGACGCCTTGTGGTTGAAGCACTTCGGAGAGCGCAAGAGCAACTTGCTTTGTCAAACGCTCTTGGACTTGCAAACGACGGGAAAACATTTCGGCGATGCGAGCGAGTTTGGAGAGCCCGATTACTCGTCGATTGGGGATGTAGCCAATGTGCATCTACGTTATGTTAGTAATCGAAATGTGCAGGATTAGTGCTGACTCACTTTTCCGGTGAACGGGACAAGGTGGTGTTCGCATAGCGAGAAGATCTCGATGTCCCTCACAATGACCAGCTCATCATGATCTTCATGGAACACGGCGTTATTGACGATATCGCGCAGATTCTCTTCATACCCTTTTGTGAAGAATAGGAGGGCCTTGGCGTAGCGGTCTGGCGTGGACAACAGCCCCTCACGGTCTGGGTCCTCTCCCAGGCATTCCAGCATAGTTCGTACAGCGCCCGAGAGCTTTTTCAGACGCTCAGCCTTCTCCTCCTCGGTTGCGGTTTTGCGCTCCAGCGTGCCTTTGCTGGGCCAACTAAGGCCATCGAAGTCGATGGTGGGGTGCTGCGTGTAGGGGCTATGAGCACGACTGGTCTTCAATGGCGTCTTGGGGCTCTCGTTGTGGGCCTCGACGTCGATTTCACCATTGACAGCTTGGTGTGGCTTTTGCACGCTGCCGCCGTTCATGTCGGCTGAGGACGAGTTTGCAGGGAAGTAAGCCGAGGGGCCGTCAAAGTCGACAATCTGGCGGCCTCTGTTTGAGGTTTCAATGGCATTGTAGAGACTCTCGCGCTCCTTCTGGTCGCGGACCTCGGTCGATACTTTCGGGGGAGAAGGGCCGTTGGCCATGTGGGCGGGGAGGGCAGACTTGGGCTTGGAAGATTCGGCGGCCATTGTTGGGGAGGTAGCGAGGTGGAGGGGGCAACAGGTGGGCAAGGCAGATTTATATCGGATGGGGGTTGATTACTACTGTAAGAGCGAGGCAAGCAAACGCGCCCGCAAACGAAGGTCTGTTTGGCGCATGCTTGTCCTGGGGGAGCGAGAACGGCGGAGGACTGGTCTCCATGACTGGAAGGAGAATACTTTGACCTGAGCGGCCGAAAAACTGTTAGCGTTCCGGAGATGTAGACGGCGGCCAATCATGTCGCTGAGGTCAGCATGCTAGGCCTTGCGGCTAATTCCGAGCTTTTGTAGGCAGACGTCGGAAGGTCACGGGGACAGCGCCCAACCCAGAGAGCAAGCGAAGACGCGGAACACGACACCTCCACCCTTCCCAGCTGCCTTCCTGCTCTCGTTTGCACCCCCACCGCGCCTCCAACCCGGTCCAGGTGAGTATTTCCACACGATTGTTGTTTGTTGTTCCTGTTGGTGCCCGCTTGCTGTTTACACAATGCTAGCTGGCATGCATCGCACGTAGAGGGAGGACTAGGATGCGCTCGCTATGTCTGCGTCTCTGCGCCTATTCACCACACAGACAATATCGCCGTCTCACTGGCGTGTGCGCTTACTTGCATACAGCGTCACGACGACATGTTGTGTCGCAGTCGGAGGATAGCATGCGAAGGGTGATGCCCCAAGGGAGGGCACGGGTACTAGGACGGGTACCCGTAGTCGTGGATGCAGCGTTTGGGCGTGCTTCGTCCACTACCAGACCACGGCCATGCACACAACCGCAGCTGTTGGTCTCGTCTAAACTCATCACGGCCACTTCTCAGCCCAGGGATAATCGCCCCTTTACCTTGACCTTAGCCAAGCCATGCCCCATTATTGCAGGTATGAGGCAACGACCGCCGAGCACTATATCGACTCCATCACGCGAAAGCAGAGCGTTGCGCCTCGCTTTGGGCAACCCATTGCCAGCCTTGACGTCTAACGTGGAGAAGACATGATGGATTCACTCCTGGCCCTGACACGAGCACGCCATCTCTGACCTCTGAACCGCCAGCGCTGCCGCTCCTCGGCGCATCCCTTGGATAAACACGCCAGTCACTGTTGTTTTTGGTTGATTCGGGGTGCCGTATTGAGCTTTTTTTTTGCATTAGATAGCTACGTGAAAATTCTGCTCGAGAGCATGTCCAATATCAAGGCTGGACATGCAGGAGACCAGCAACAGCCAAAGAGCATGTCGCCCTGGAAGCCAGGCTGGGAATCAAATCAAATCTGCCGCAGCACATGGAAAGGCTGACTGACATCTGACCCTTGACCTGCTGCATCCAACTGCTGGCTGGAGGAGGACCTCTTCGGATCGTCATGAGGCTTGGCAGTTGATAGCGCGAACCGGCGAACAGGCAAAAGGTGGCGGGCAAAGGCTGCAGCGGCACGACAGCATCACCAAGGCAAGCGTCAACTCAACGGCCCTGCATCCGTGATTGATGTTTCGACACAGTCACAGCTCTCCCCCAGTCACCAAGCGTTTCCGTTTTCCTTTTTTGCTGCTGCACTCCCTGCCCGGCTGAGATTGCGATTGCTGGGATCCACGCGCTTGCTCGGCTGGCTAGGCCTTTGACACTTAGCCCTCAACCCGCGCGACTCTTGATGCTGTATCCCTTCCACTTCTAATGATATTTCCGCCTACATGGCTGGCTCGCGACGGGCCCAGGATTTAGACCAGTGGAGACTCGAGGATCATTCTACCACGGACAGGGAGAGGCCAACGGAGCGTGCCGGCGAGCGCTTCAACGACCCCAGGCCATTGTCACCAGTGCCACGCGCTGCGAGGGACTCGTCCAGGCGTCGTACCGACGACACTGCAACCGACACTCGCCCAGCATCCAGGCAGGCGCGGGTCCCTTCGCGTGAGAGGAGGCCAAGCAGAGAGCGCACGCGTCGTCGCAGCCACGGCGAGTCCAGCAGAGACGACCGCCATCGCACGTCGAGGAGGGAACCCAGTTCGGACAGGGTTCCGCACTCACGTCGACACCACCATCACCACCACCATCACCACTCGCATTCTCATTCCGGCCACCATCACCACCGCGCCACCACCCCATCTACAAAACGCCACCACAGTCGCTCTGCATCTCCCAAGGGCTCGCACAAACGAGTCCGACGGCCCAGAAGCCAAAGCCGCAGCCGCAGTCCCGTACGGTCGGCGTCACGGGCCCGCCGTGCAGACTCTTCCTATCGACGAGACGACAGACCCTATTCTCCTGTGCCCCGCCCCGACCGTGAGCGAGCTGCACGTCGACCAACCCCAGACTCTTACATACCGCCATCAGCGTCTCGCCGTCGCTCGCCGTCCGCAGACTCGCACTATAGACCTGTCTCGCATCGGCCCCGCAAACGATCCGCCTCGCCTGATAGGAGATCCAGACGTGACCAGCTGCCTAGGAGGGCATCTCCTGGGAGACACAATCACCGGCCCGACACGCCACCGAGACGATCAAGGGATAGGTCGCACGCCTATACCTCTGCACGAGGTAGGGAGAGAAGTCGCAGCCGTGCCCCCCGCCTAGAGAGATCTCGTTCCCCCCCCATTCGTCGGCGTTCGCCACTCCCAACCAGAATTTCTACGCGAGGAAATTCTCCACCTCGCCCCAGACGGGCCAGGTCGGTTTCACGAGGGAGTCGCGTACCGCGAGCACGACGAGCATCCCGATCGCCTTCACCCAAATCTCAACGTCGTTCCGACAGAGAAGTCGAGCCTGACCGACCTAAACGCACGAAGAGACACAGTTCGCCGGGAGACTCGCCTGAACCGGTGTCAGGGTACAATTCAGGTGCATCAAAGGGCAAGGACGACTCTGAAATGAGGGGGGCACATCACTACCAGGGCCGAGGCGGTCCTGGCTTTGCACAGTCCCCGCCGTACCCACCACATAATCAGTACTCACCACCAAGTCAATCACCGTATCATGGAGGTAGGGGAGGATGGAACGGACAACCATATCCCAGTCAAGGGTAAGTTGGCTTGTGCAAATACAACCGCTCTATACTAATACTTCCTAGGTCACCTACACAAGGTTATACGCCGAGCCAATCCCCATACAATCAGAACCATTCACCCGGTTACTATCAAAACCAGCAATACGCACAGCCAAGTTTCCAGAATGGACCTCACCGGGGGGGCCACGGTGGATATCGCGGTTCTCACTATAATGGACCAGATCGACGGTCTTCGGGGCCTGGCTCTGGCGCGTCCTTTGGCATGCAGGGCGGTCGAGGTCGTGGCTCTGCACCAACACAGTTCTCCAATTTATCATGGACTCCAGCCTCAGGCACTCGAGGTGGCCGCCCAGCCACAGAAGCGCCACGGCCACAATCAACTATAACACAAGCAGCCGAGTCACAGTCAGCCGCTGTCGATGCTGATGACAATCCCTTCCGCCCCTCGAAGGATCTCCGCGTAGAAGACGAAGGCCAAAAGGAAGAGAGTAAAAAGCAACCGCCAACGAAAGCCGCTGCAGCACCACCTTCACAGCCAAAGTCAGGCTTCGGCTTTTCTTTGAAGACTAAGAACCCAGTACCTCCAACCGCTACCAAGGCCAAAACAGCCTTAGAAGACCCAGAACCGAAAGCAATGGCTCCAAAAGAATCCCTGCTTGACCCAAAAGCAAACGATACAACAAGCCGAGAAACATCGTCCAAATATCCATCAGACGCTCGAGGAGATAGAGATCGTGACACTAGAGACAGAGACTACGATCGTAGCCGTGAACATGACCGAGATCGTGACCGAGATTACCGAGGCCGAGACCGAGACCGAAGATATGACGACTACTACGACCGCAAACCGAGTTATAGAGACCCCCGGGACAGAGATCTGCGCGATGTTCGCGAGTCTCGCGACAACTTTTACCGTGATAGGGAAAGAGACTACAGGGATTCTCGAGACCGGGATGCACGGGATATGCGAGATGAACGCGATTCGCACTTTGCAAATGACCGACATCCTAGAGATTATCGAGACTCGAGAGATATACGCGACATTCGTGATAGGGAACGTCGAGAGCCGTATCTTCCTCGAAGACCAGATTCACGACCCGATCCACGGCCAGAGAGAAGACCGCCGCCACCTGAGCCCCCAAAGACAACAGTCGTGAAGAGGAAACGAATGAAACCGCGACCAACATTGATACCTGATCATGCAGCCTCAGAGTCTGTATACTACCGGAAACCAGGCAATGAGTCTGTCGTAGGCTCCGGAACTTATGGCAAGGTCTTCAAAGGTATTCATGTCTATACAAAGGATATGGTAGCCTTGAAAAAGATTCGCATGGAGGGTGAGCGCGATGGCTTCCCAGTCACTGCCATCCGCGAGGTCAAGCTTCTTCAATCCCTTAATCATGACAACATCGTAAGACTGCAGGAAGTCATGGTTGAGAAGAATGATTGTTACATGGTGTTTGAATACCTCTCACACGATCTCACAGGTCTTTTGAATCACCCAACTTTCACGCTTGAACAATCTCACAAGAAGGATCTTGCAAAACAGCTCTTTGAAGGCCTGGATTACCTACACCGTCGGGGTGTTTTGCATCGCGACATCAAGGCGGCAAACATACTGGTTTCCAACACCGGACAATTGAAGTTAGCTGATTTTGGACTGGCGAGATTTTACTCTAAGAGTAGCAAGCTCGACTACACGAATCGCGTCATCACTATTTGGTACCGTTCTCCAGAGCTGCTATTGGGTGAGACGCAATACGGTCCCGCTGTGGACATCTGGTCAGCAGCCTGTGTTCTTGTTGAGATCTTCACCCGTCACGCCATCTTCCCTGGAGACGGCGGCGAAATCAATCAGCTTGATAAGATCTACAATGTGCTGGGCACCCCCACAGCACAGGACTGGCCAGGTATCGTGGATATGCAATGGTTCGAGCTCCTACGCCCAACTGAACGTAAGCCCTCGACCTTTGAGGAGAAGTATAGAGATCGCGTAAGCCCCATGGCATTCGAACTACTACAAGCTATGTTCCTCTACGACCCTGCTGCTCGGCCTGCTGCGGCGGATGTACTTGAGCACCCGTTCTTCACATCGGAGAGTCCAGCCCCGAAGCGTGCAGACGCGCTGAAAGAGCTTGAGGGTGATTGGCATGAATTTGAAAGCAAGGCACTGCGCAAAGAAAAAGAGAAGCAAGACAGGGATGCGCGACGAGCTGCGAAGAAAGATGATGGCAAGCGACGCTGGGATGCCTTGCCTGAGGAGGGAAGAGAGCCCAAACGCGCAAAGAGTGGTGATAATTCGGTGGAATAATAAGGCTCGCATATCCAGTTGATAGTAAAATTTGGAGTGCGTATCTTAATCTAGCAACCAAAGCTCGTTCTAAGTGGAATTTTAAGAAGTTATAATCTTGTCATTTGCAACCCATCCACCTGAAAGTCGGGAACTTCGCCGTTGTTATGTTCCATCCGAGGCTCGCAAATATCTGTCGCATGCTCTCAGTCAACTAAACAACTAGGATATAAGTGGCCCAAGACGTAGCAACCAAAGCTATAGGTACTATCTAGGATCTTTTTCAAATAGTTACAAGTGTAGCAGGGGCAATCCAAGGCTCTTAGTTGAATAACTATGTACTGGGAGGCATGTCAACACTAGCTGCAGGCCCTAGTCTCGTTTGAGGGTAGCGCTGCATTTATCATACACCACACATTCCACAGTGTTGCATTTATCAGCATGGCACGTACATATGCATGGCCAGTTTATTTTCCGTAACCGCAGGAGCTCCTTTGGGTGATCTCACTGCAGATTTGGCCATTGGAAACTTTGACCTGATAGCATTTGCCACCACACTGTCTAAAGCTTACAAATGCAGCCACGGCTGATGGTGTGCTTGGAATCTAGTTTTGTTTCACTCTGTATTTATCTCCAGGCGATTGGCCAATTTTCAACAATTAGCCTGCGACTGTAAAGAGTTGCAATGGAATACGATGCAGTGGTATCCGAAGGCTTTTCCTCATCGTCGAAAGATGGTGCATTTGTAGTTAGCGTCCGCGGCCGGCGGCATCAAGCTCCACATATCGTAGTGCAGCATCTGTCGGTAAACCAACGACGGATCAATGACTCCTCAACCAAAATGAAATTTACACTTTTGGACCTAAATTTGCAACAATAGTTACACAATATGCTATTGTATCTAAACTAGTTCAAACATCAACATGGCTCCACTACATGATATTGAGAAGGCAGCGCCAGATCTTGAACACCTTCAAGGAGGCAAGCATGGCGTCAATTTCACCATCAACAATGGCCTCCCTCCCCATATATCAAAAGAGGAAGAAGAAGAAATCACAAGAATCCCCACACAAAACACAACACCCTCCCACCACCCCAAACCCAGCATCCTAAAACTCGCCACCACCCTCACCACCCGCTCCAACGCCTCCCTCACCTCCCCCGGCCCACCCCCAGACGGCGGCCCCAAAGCCTGGACCCAAGCGTTCATGGGCCACTTCGTAATCTTCAATACCTGGGGCATGATCTCGACCTTTGGCGTCTTCCAACAACACTACACGACAACACTGCACCTCGAACCCAGCGCCGTCTCCTGGATCGGCTCCATGCAAATGCTCGGCCACTTCTCGCTGGGCATGCTAACGGGCCGCATGTTCGACGCGGGCTACTACTACCACGCCATGATCCCCGGCATGCTGCTCAGTGCACTGGGCATCTTCATGACGAGCCTGAGCTCCGCATACTGGCACTTTTTCCTCGCGCAGGGCTTGCTCAATGGCGTGGGGAACGGCCTCCAGTTTGCGCCAACGCTGGCCCTCGTCGGCACGTATTTCGACCGCAATCGCAGCGTTGCGCTCGCCATTATGGCATCTGGGTCCGCCACGGGCGGGCTGGTGTATCCGAGCGTGGCGCGCCAGTTACTACCGCGGATAGGCTTCGCGTGGACGGTGCGCGTCATGGGCTTCATGATGCTTGCACTGGGCTGCGTATACTGCTCGCTCTTGCGCCCGCGTCTGCCCCCGCGCAAGTCGGGCCCGTTGCTGGAACTCGGGGCCTTCCGCGAGGTGCCATATAGCCTGTTCTTACTCGCTGTGTTTCTGATTTGCTTAGGGCAATACTTCGCCTTTTACTACATCTCCAGCTTCGCGACGAATGCGCTGCACCTACCGTATGGCACTGCGATCAATGTGCTGCTCGTACTCAACGGCGTGGGTGTGCTGGGCCGGCTTGTGCCGAGCTATTTCGCAGACAAGTATTTTGGCTGTTATAACATGCTGATTCCGTTTTGTTTTGCGTCAGCGATTGCTATGTTTTTTTGGCCGCTTGTTGGAAACTCGGGGGGGTTGTATGGATGGGCGGTTTTGTATGGGTTTTTTGTCGCGGGCTTTCAGGGCATGTTTCCCGCGGTACTTACCAGTCTTACGAAGGATATGTCGAGGGTTGGGACGCGGAATGGAATGGGTCTTGCGATCATTGGGCTGGGGACGTTGGTTGGTCCACCTATTGCTGGGGCATTGATCCAGAGTTTTGGAGGGAGCTATCTGATTGCTCAGATGTTTGGTGGGATTACCGTGTTTTTGGGAAGTATTGTGCTGGTTATTGGGCGGTTGAGTGTTACAGGGCTTAAGTTTAAGGCGCGGGCGTAGCTTTGCGGAGCTTGGATGTGGGGTGCTTCCAGGTATATCTGCCGAACGTTTATATATATGGATATGGACGATCTTTGCAAGATACTGTCTGCTTAATACCAATTCGTCTGCAAAAGAAGATAAACGATGGGATTTTTGTTGTAGATGGAGACTCAATGCTAAACACTTCATAACATTCTTGTAAAGGTTTATCGGCATTTGAGACCTATAGCTGAAGTCAGCTGGTAAATAAGTGACGAGGAACAATCTTGAACATAAATATCCATAGTGTTGTTTCCTCCAATTTGGCAACACGGTAAATATTTGGATAATACCACGACCTATTTGTCTGTGACATCACCCACTCATCGCCTCAACGAAGTTTGGAACTTGAGAATCTCAGGCATCCATCAAATAACTCCATAACTTTTGTCTATAAAGCTGTAGCCACTAGCGAAATGTTTTCCAAAATCCTCTTCGTTACTTCAATCGCTCGCACCATCATTGCGGTCTGTGACCGCACTTGTCAGTCTCCATCTCTACATTTCTCAACTCCCACAACTCCCTCCTAACCTCACCCATAGTCCTCAACGACTGGTCAGGCCTGTATCTCTCCGCCCAAACATCCGGCAACCCCGCGCTATTAACAGGCGCCATATCCCCCAACCTAACCTACACAGAGCAATTCCAGCCCGCCAACCTCTCCAGCGGCATCCTAAGCAAGCCGCTCCGCATTGCGCAATACAGAAGCGTCCTAGACGAAGTCCTATGCACCGCCTTTACCGAAATCATCGTCACCGACACATCTCATCCGTTGAGTGCCCACACCCCCCCCCAGTAACTTCCTGGTAGGTTGATGACTAACTCCGCGTAGATATGTTCTCGGCGTGCGCATCGCGGGCGATGGCGAGTTTGTGACGAAGATTGAGACGCTGGTGAGTGACGAGGGGGATTGGTTGTTCAACGCGACGGCGACGGCGTACTACAATGCGCTGGAGCGCTGGGACGCGATTGCGCCCGCGGACCGCGATTCTAGGGCCGTCATTCAAGCGGCTGGAGATGCGTATTTTGATCGGTTTGGGAATGTGAATGTTTCGATTCCGTTTGGTAGGTTTGATCTTAGGATTTGAGGTCATTTGCTAAGTGTGCTAGCAACTCCGTGTGCGAGGCTTGAAGGAGGTGCGTATACGGATGCGAATTTTACGAATGGCTCGACGTGTTCTCGTGGCTTGCCATCTACTATTAAACTCGTCGATCGAAGATATGTCGTGGATGTTGTGTATGGCGTAGTGAATATTTACGTTGGCTTTCCGGGGCTGGATCGTGCGAGCAAGCTACCCGCGCCTGACAGTCATACATTCAGGGTTGAGAAGGGTAAAATTCGCTATATTCACACGATTAGTACTTGTGAAGGTCACCCTGGATGTGGGTTGAATGGGACGTATATCCCTATCGATGGTGGCTCAAAGAGAAGATTACGATTCGCGTCTTGATGGAAAGGCAGATAATCTGACATTCAAGTCTATCGACTTTCGAGGTTTCGTAACCAATCGATAACATTCGTTACAAAAGAAATTCGCATCTTGAAGAAACAAGTAAATCCGGTTCTGTGAAATCATCTTCGACGTTCTTCCAGAAGTGGCCTTCTCTCCTCTCCTTGTGAGTTCATATTCCCACCCTTGATCCAGCCCCACCAATTCCTTCCAGTGCCACGCGGCGACCCCTCATCCACCACCCGAACCTCAAACTCTTTCTGCTCCCCCGTAACTCTTCTCCACCAAATACCCCAGCTCTCGCTTGTTCTAACCCAAACCTCACCTCTCCACTGCTCCTCATTCGGATAGATTACGTAGCCTCCTCTTTGTGCCCTGATACCTAGCCCAATTCCTCGAACACATTGGAAAGAGAGATGAAGTACCAAAATACCAAACAAAGTACAAAAAATGGTCACGACCGAAGTCAAAAAGGTAATGGTAGAAACTTGGCAGCCTAGCCCCGCTGTGCGCAGCTCAAAGCGCTCGGGGCCTTGTGCACAGATGAATTTGTGCCTAATGGGAGACAGTAATGGAAATGCGCGAGAGAGCCGATCTGTGGGTAGAGGTAGGCACGTTGATGACTGTTTGGGATCAGATTAACAACGATGAAAGCCGTTGTTAGGCGGCGTGATGAGCACATACAATTGGACACCACCCGCAGAAGCCTTCACTCCTGTGGCAATCGCCGCAGTCGGTGTAGCCCCAGCATTTAAAGAGTCGGTCCCGGTCGTCTTTGGGGCTGTGTTCATATCGTTGCAGAAGAGTCTGCGTCACGTTGATCGTCACATCAGCCTTGCCGTGATTGGGAGAGGGGCAACTGGATGGCATTGTCTGTAAATTTATCGATTGATTTACAATTGGTGATGAAAAGTGGTCAGACTGATGCCGTCACTTCAAAGATGGGATGATTCACTTGGTGGCAGAGAGGATGAAGATGAAGTGAAGTAGGTAGATGGCTGCCCTAATCACGCTAGGCTGAATTTGGCTCCAGTTGCGTAATTGTGCATTAACTCTACTTCACTTCATCCTAAACTTGGAGAATAAAAGTATGTTCACGTACGAGAATCTAGAAAATATTTACAGTTTGAAGCTTGTGAAAAGTCTACTTGGACGACCACATATCCCTACAACGGGCACGCCTAATTTGGCACGCATTGGCTGAACCATTGGTTGTTGACCTGACATTTGTACCCACTCACACATGTTGTAGGCCCGGTATAGCCTGAGCCACCACACTGGTTCCACTACAGTGCTATCAGCAGAGCGAATAGACGTCGAGGCTTCAGAGCGAGCTTACAGCTTCAGCCAACTTGGTCGGAGTAGCAGGTGCTGCTGACGAGGACTTGACGGGGACAGCCGAGGACGAAGGCTTAACCACGGCTGATGATTGTGTTCCTCCACTACCGAGAGCGAGGATCTTTGCTGCTGCATGCTCGGCCGCGACAACAATGTACGAGGTTGGGTTGGTGGTGATGTGACTGCATCATGTTAGCGGCCTTGTAAAGTAAAGAGAAAGAAAGGAACGTACCCAGGGAAGATAGAAGCATCAACGACATGAATGTTGTCTGTTCCATACACTTTAGTGTTTAGGTCGACAACGGATGTTCCACCAGTGAGACCACTGTCAGTACCGAGCTTAGCCGTGCCGATCCAATGGTTGGCGCGACGGGCGGCTGGGGTCTTGGGTAGGCTTGCAACGTATTGCTCGACGGTTTGGTTAACATTAGGTACCTGGAACTCTATCTGTGGGTTTTTCTTGATAGCTGTCATCATGCTCTTAATACTGGCAATGACCGCACTGGTATCTCCGTCATTCTGGAGGTAAGGTGCCTTGCTAACAACAACAGTGAGAGCACCGGTGATGGACAGAGCACCTCGCGAAGTGGATCCACGGCCTAGATACTGGCTGATGGTAAGATGATGAGTGTCATTGGCACCAGGACCCTCAACACGTGCGGTCCACTGAATAGAGCGCTCAATTCCATCTGAGCCCTTGATGTTTTCCCAAGCAAGAGGGCCAATGTTAGGGGCAGATTGAGCAAGAATTCCAGAGCGCTTGCTTAGATACGACTGCTTATCGGCCTCCATGGGGGTATTCCAAGCTGCGTAGAAGTCGTAGAAAGAGATGTTGGGGTGCTTGACCACTAGATCAGTGTTGACATGGTCATTCAAATTCTGGCCAACGGGCAAATTGATCCAGTCAGAGTCTTTGATGTACGACGGGCCATCTTGAGCACTGTTTTTAACGATGGTTAGTTGATCCTTTGGTCCAATACCACTGCGGAAAAGAAGCTTGGAGGATCCAAAAGCACCAGCAGACAGGATGACACGGCCACCGGGTTTCAGGTTGACTGTACCACAGTAACCGCTTTCGAGCTCAACACCAGTAGCTTTGCCGCCAGTGCGGACGACACGGCGGGCTATAGTGTTTGTCAAAAGCTTAAAGTTCTTCCGTGCAAGGGCAGTTGGCAGATAGGCGCCGAGAGGTCCCTGTCTTTGTCCATTTTGATACATGAACGGAGAGTGAGAATACACGCGATTCTTCGAGTTCTGTTGGTTGTTCGCCACGACAGATTTCCAGCCGTCCGCGCCCAGAGCTCCAGAAAGGACATCAAAGCCCTCCTGCTTGTAGCGCTTGCCGTCCATAGAAGGTGTGTCAGTACCAGGAATACGCCTGAAAACTCGATCGATGGCGCCTTTAACATCAGATGATTTCCAACCAGTGGGGAAGTTGTAATCAAAGTCAACGTCTACGGGCTTCCACCACAAGGCAGCGTTGACAGCAGCACCTCCACCAAGAACGCATCCGGCCATCTGGTCGATATCGGTGCAGGCAACGCCGGCAGAGTCGACCCAGATCTGGTTGCAAAGGCCAGGAACATCGAAACGAGAAAGATTGTTGCTTGTCACCCAATCAGGTCCCATTTTACCGCCGAATCGAGCCAAAGAAGGCGGGCCCTTTTCGATCAAAAGAACACTCTTGCCCGATTCTGAGAGTTTATCGGCAACTGGAATACCACCAGCACCACCACCTACAACGATGTAGTCGTATGTATCAGTTGGAGCTGGCGAGCCCGCACAGGGGACAGGTTCAGTTGGTGTGGGAGTGCTTGAAGGCACTGGAGTGCTGGTGGGGCCGGGCGGGGAACCAATCTTGATCCAGTCAGTATATTTAGCATTTCGTGCATCTGCAACCGGGGCACCAAATTGCGATTGGCCTTTGTTGTGCTGAACCCATGTGCCGTCGAAGATCTTTTTGTGCTGTGCCCAACCAATGACCTGAACCTCCGAAGTTGGAATCTGAGAGTTCTCTGCTCCTTTTTGATTCCAGATCCAGCACCACTGACACCGGTAGACTAGCTCAAAGTTGGTGTCGGTGACTGTAGAACTGATCTGGGTAATGGTTGCATTGCCGGTGTAAGTATCTGGGGCAACATAGCCACTATTAGAGTCAGCTAGAAGAAATTTTGGAGACAGACTCGAATCTTGCGTACGGAGCCCATGCAAAAATAGTCTTCACGGCGTTCTTCTCTGGCCATGCGACGAGGAGAAGCGAGTTTGGCATACCGCCGGCGTGACTGATACCGGACCATCCTTGCCTGCCTGACTCGAGGGAACCTTTCTACACGGAATTAGTAAACAGCGCTGATGTGTGCGCGGGGTTTTTGCTGACAATGTAGCCAATGTACTCGTCATTGCTCCCAGTAGGTGCACCGGGCAGAGCATAACCCCACTCAAAGCCTCCTGCGGTCTGATCGGTACCGATTGTTTGCCGCCTGAAAATGTTAGATGAAAATTAGAAAACTATATGACAATGCATACCAGAATGTGATACCGGTGCCAGCATGAGTGAACTTATCCTGAGCAAGGGCAATGGGAGCAACTAGGTCAATTAGGTATGTTGGACTCGACGAACGAGAATATACATCAACGTACAAAGAGGGGACAGCAGCGAAGCTGCCTTGGCGATAGTTGAGACCTTCATCTTGAAGGTGTGTACGGGATGAATTGGCCAACACTCGCAACCACTTGGAGCTGTGCATCCATGCTGGCGACCATGGTCAATTATATACGTTCTCTATTGACCCTGGACTGTTAGTGAAAAGCTCGAGGCTATCTGGGCCAAACTCAATTAGCCAAGGAATCACATGGAACATCCGCCACCTGGCGGAAGCGGGCAGAAAGGCGCCCTCAACCAGGTACACAAGATGCAGCCCTGGGCAGGGATCTGGCCAACCACAGGGTCTGATGATGATAGCCTGACCCATGATTGGGCACGAACAGGAATTGGGACTGTGGCAGCATTCTGGCAGAGATTTAAGGCTAGCCGTTAATTTGTACAAACAAATGTACCAGGGGTGATTGATTGATGTAAATTGCACCGGGTCGGCTTGCAGGACTCATTTGCCGGTGTGATGCTCGCCAAGCGCCACCTTTCCCAAACGGCCTTCCCCACACTCGCCTAGCTGCCTCGCCTGGGAAAGGCAGAAGGAACCTTATCCCAAACTTCCGCCCTCCTGGGCAGGCTCCAAAGCATCACGATATCCTTCTAGAATTTCTACCTTCAGGAGGCTGAAGAAAGCCACTGGTATTGCTCCGACTGCGTGCCGAATAACCGCAAGGCTACCCCGATTTAAGCACCGTTTTGCGCTGCGAGCACGTTTCATGCGTGGAAACATCGTGACCGGCTGTAAATGGTACTATAATATATTGCATTGCTTCGTCTTCTTGCCTCCCATCTCATAGTCTCTTCCCTCGTAGGTAGTCGCCTGTGTCTACCTATTTCTCCTGCAATCAATCGCACTGCACCTCCATCCAATTACTGGCATTGGGCCTAGCTAGTTACACAACCCTTTGGCTGTTTTGCTTGCGCCTCGAGCCGCATCAAGTCCTTATGCCACAAATTGCTTGTTTGCCTGCCACGCGGTGGTGTTAGCCTCCTGATCTCTGTCCCGAAGAGCACGGTTCAGATTCACGATTGCCGCCGCCACCCGTGGCAGTCGTATCGCTTGGTGGTTGTTATCATATCTAGGAAGCACTGATTGTTTGAGAGCTATCCAAACGTGCACAAACCTAAGACCTATCATGCTCTCCGGTCGAAGCCTCCGGTTCGGAATGTGCCTCTGGTAATACTAGTTGTCACCTGGCACGTGCAAGGGCCCCAAATCCGGGCTATAATGTTCCTGTTATATGAACAGATCTTTGTGTAAGCAATTGGTCAGGCGGTGGTACATTGACCATCCGCACGTGTTTCATCTAGGCGCGTTTTTGTGCATACCTATCACCCACTCCGCGCTCGATACAGGTTCGCCGAGGCGCAGGAGCATCCTTCAACTTACGAGAAAGGTTGCCTAGATTGAAGGATCCACTGCATCTTTTCTAGCATCTCAAATTACACCGATGCTACATAGCTCTATGTTGACTAACGGTATGGGGACACTGCAAAGACTTTCAATTTGAAGATAGCCTTCAACCAGTATCTGGGTTCAACTCAGGTTCCATTAATGACACGAGGCATATATTGCAGATATGCACTCCGCATTCCCATCTCGCGACATCGAACAGATCCATCAGTAAAAGCAGCGTCCAATAGCGTTGTTTATTGTTAGGTGTTGCTGACACAGAGGCGACGAACGGAATCATATTAACCCGCTATTAGGCTTAATCCGCTGACGAAACCCCTCCACGCCTTCCTAAAGTACATTTCAAGCATTTTAAGACCGGCACATCTCCGAACGCCACACGGCGCCACGCAGATATGGCTGATCGTTCGCATATCAAAGCGGGCCTAAAGCTGGCGACTGGTTCGGCATCAACCTTATTATCATTGCCAAAGTATACAGTCTATTGCATATAGAGCTATTACCTATCAACCTATATTTCACTCTGTTTACTCCCCTACTTTGATTCGGCTTGTCAGTAAGCTGTTCTGTGGTTAAACAAAAATTTCAATTGACGAGCTAGCCTTGGAGAAGCAAACTACCTAAATTACATGGGCTAGGTGTTGCACAACAGAACACCTTGTAATAGAGCCTGAGTAGAAATACAAACGACTGCACTAAAGACGAAGGCGATGACTATATCGATCCAACGATGCTTAGATGAGAATTAGAAAATCATGCAGAAGAGTTGTGCAAAGATCTCAGGGGCTCACGAGGGCCATGATGCTAACATGTAATTCCTGGTAAAGTACGTTGGAAGAAGCCTACATTAATAGGTGCATCAACCCAGGACGGGGAGTTCTGGTACGCCAAGTGCAAGGAGTCGCAAAAGGAACAATACGAGACGCCATTTGGTAGCGAATGTAGCGGACCATTACGCCCATTGTCTAAATCAGCCACAACTCTTATATCGAAATAGGCATGCATCTCCCCTGTTGATCTACGCAAAGTATCAACTACCCACTCACATCAACAAAGCGGGCCCCGCAAATCGGCAGTTGCATGTGTAATATATCGTCTGCGAGAGACTTTGGGACCTGCATCATCGTGTCGCGACCGCCTCCACATCGCCAACATCCCAGCACCACACCTCCACCCGCACATTTTCGCACCACATCCTCCACTCGCAACCCCCCCTCCCCTCTAACAACCCAGCACTTTGGATCAATCGACAGTCATATACGCAAAAAACCCCGCACACCGGGAACACCCACCCACCACCACAATGCACGACGACGGTAAGTCCTGTAGTCCCCATTATCCGCATACCTCATTCTTCACCAACCCTCCCCCGCAATTGCGCCCTCGCATGCACCGCTAACCCACCCCAGAACCACACCCCCTCCTCGCCCAAGTGCCCCTCACAATATCCCCCTTCCTCTCCCTCCCAACGTCCGTCCCCCTCCCCTACTCCTACAAATCGCTGCCCTCCACTCTCCCGCAAAGCATCCTGCAGCCTGCGCAGGCAAACGCCTCGGACCAATCCGCGCCCCAGCAAGCCGCATACGTCGTTTCATCCGCCGGCACGTCTGCAACGCCTGACGCGATACTCTCCTCGTGTGTGGCGCTGCAGGCGCATTTACAGAAGCTGGAGGCGGATGCGCGGCACACATTGAAGGAGTGGGAGGATAGGCGGCGGGCGGAGGATCTGGCAGAGAAGAGAAGGGTTGCGCCGGGGTGGTTGGATAACGATGTGAGGATTTTGCGGCCGGAGGAGAGTGACGAGGGGGCGAGGGTGGAGAATATTATGGATCATGATCCGCAGCGCATTGAGGCGGAGACACAGAAGAAGAGGGAAGGAGAGGAATTGGATCGTGTATTTGGAGGATTGAAGATGTGAGGGTCGAGGCGAGATCACGATACCGTATATTGGGACAATGATGAGACCATGAATTATGTAGTAGTTGCGAAGTAGCAAGAAATAGATGCGCCAATGCGACCAGTCGCAACTAGAGTTGATTAATTGACGCAGTATAGAGCTATATGCTATAACACGCACGTAAGTACTACGGCCCAAGCCTAGAATAGTTTTCCTGGTGTATGTTGTCATCCAGAGACATTTCCTCTCTGCACACCCTCGCGAAGCCGAATTACAAACATACGAGAAGAGAAGGGGAATCTTGAATAAAGAATATGGAAACGCCTTCACAATTACGTCCACACAACTAGCGGCGCGATTGTTTCAACGACGTCCGTGTGAGCGGTTGATGCTGCCCTGGAGCTGGTCGACTTCCGTCTCAAGACGCTTAATCTCTGCGTGGCTGGCTTCGAGATCCTTGTTCAAGCGATCACGCTCAGCAATCAACTTCTGCTCCCATTGTCTGAACCGCTGCTCCTCAACCTTGACCTGCTCAGTGAAACGCTTGCGTAGAGCCTCTTCCTCTTCCTTGAATTTAGGGTTGTCCAGCTTTCTCGGGCGAGCCTCACCAAACTTCCTTGTTTCCATTTGCTGCGCACGATAGGCCTCGTAGTGATTCTCCTCGGTAGTGTGAATCAGGTCGAGCATGTGGGTTCGGATAAGGATGGCGCGAAGCTTCTTAAAGTCACAGTGTTCCTCGTTCTCGACTTCGGCAACGCCCCAGGCGTATTGGCGGCCCTTGACGGTGCGGCCGTCGTTGGTCTGGACATCCTTCTCGGAGCCGATAACGGAGAATGGCATGGCGTCAATGAGGCCACGTGCGTGCTGCATGGCGGCAGCATCGTCGTCTTCAAGAGGTGGGGTGTAGATCTTGATGCCCTGAGCATCGATAACCTGGCGCACCTGCTAGCCATTAGTATTTGGTAGGTGACACGCTGTAAAAATGAACGTACCCGCTGCTTAAACTTGAACAAATCTGCAGGGCTCAAAGTATCGGCCTTGGCAACTACGGGAATCAAGTTGACGCGTGTGCACAGCTTCTTCATGACCTCAATATCTAGCGGCTTCAGAGTGTGGCCAGTGGGTCGGATGAAGTACAGGCAGGCATGGACACGGAGATCGATCTTGTCGGTACGGCGTGGCTGCTGCTCTTGCAACATGTAGGACTCATGCTGGTCGTCGAGGAATTCGATAATGGGCTGCCACGAGTCGCGGTTGTTGACGTAGTCGCCGAAGCCGGGGGTATCAATAACGGTGAGGCGGACTGGGCTGTATCAGTAAATGGGCTTCAGAACGTAGGACTGGACGCACCCTTGAAGAACTTCTCCTCGAGCTCGGCCTTGGTGATTTCGATTTCGACGGTCTTATCCATCTGCTTGTGGTGTCGTCGCTTGTGGTCGGCATAGTTTTTGATGGTGGTAGAGAAAAGGGTGTTGATGAAGGTCGTCTTTCCGAGACCAGACTCGCCCGCAACCTGATGAGTCAGCAAAGAGGGTGCTGGATGATGCTGTAATGGATATGCTTACCATTATGGTGAAGGCAGCGCCTCGCTTTGCGACGATCTTGTGCCTGTGCTACGTTAGGCTCAGTGCTTGCGTGTCCAGCTGGATGTGCATACCGCTGGTTGGGCAACTACGATGCATTAGCTTTACACATGATGGCTTTGTAGACGGAATAGACGTACATTGGCAATGCCAATCGGTGACAAGTTTTCGGCCATGGTGTCTTCTCTCGTGCAGTCTGCTGGGAGAGTATGGGGTCTGCGCCATGGTTAGCTGGCCAAATTCAATGCCACTCAATGCAGGGCCAGGACTGACATTGCAGATATGCAAAGGGGCCAGGAGACGGGAGTTATTCAACGTACGGTGGAAGCGGTGGGAGCGTGTTTGGGGGAAGGGTGGTGGTGGTGTTGGTGTTGGCGGACAATTTGGGTCCCCTTTCTGCACGCCGCCCATTCGGCAGGCACGGTCCCTGGTCGGGGAAACACACGCTAGTTGAGTTAGTACAGGCGAAGTGAGGACCGCGACAGGAGCTCGGACCAGAATATCGAAAAAAGTTCGAGACGGACATGCCATCATCGCCAGGCCCCGCCCACAATGATATGAAACCGTTGCCGGTCTTGTGATATACAATGAAGACTGACTTCCAGGTGAGTGGCGAGCGGGTGTCCGTGGCTTGCCATCATTCAGCTAAGCCATTGCACAGTTCTCCAACCTGCTGGGCACCGTCTACAGCAGAGGCAACTTGCTGTTCACTCCAGACGGAACATGTCTCCTCTCTCCCGTTGGTAACCGCGTCTCGGTATTCGATCTAGTCAAGTAGGTAGCGCGCAGCGACAAGACACTACAGTAGCTCATAATTGCGGCAGTTCCAAGTCGTATACCCTGCCTTTCTCCCATCGCAAGAACATCGCCCGTCTGGCACTAAACCCTCGAGGAAACCTCCTTCTCTCCGTAGACGAAGATGGTCGTGCCATTCTCACCAATGTCCCAAGACGAATAGTGCTCTACCATTTCTCGCTTCGTGGAGAGGTGACCGCCGTCTCATTCTCACCCTCAGGTAGACATTTTGCTGTGGGTATAGGGCGACAGATCGAACTATGGCACACCCCATCTACACCCGATGTAGCAGAAGGCGATCTGGAGTTCGCCCCTTTTGTGCGCCACCGAATATACACAGGCCACTATGACATAGTCCAAAGCTTAGAATGGTCCGCCGATTCACGCTTTTTCCTGAGCGCGTCCAAAGACTTGACTGCGCGGATATGGAGTGTAGAACAGGAGGAAGGACACGCACAAACCACACTGGGTGGCCACAGACAGGCCATTGTTGGCGCATGGTTCTCCAAAGACCAGGAGACCATCTACACAGTCAGCAAAGACGGAGCGCTCTTTGTGTGGAAATACATGCTGCGCTACGATGCGCCAGAAGGCGCCGACGAGGATGACGATGATAATCTGCAGTGGGGCATCGCAGAAAGACATTTCTTTATGCAAAATAATGCGCACGTCACTTGCGCCCGGTTCCACCCAGAAGCGAAGCTGCTCGTCACCGGCTTCTCTCACGGCCTCTTCTTCATACATGAGCTTCCAGACTTTGTACAGATTCAGAACCTCAGCATATCGCAAAACGATATCGATTACGTTGCTATCAATAAAACAGGGGAATGGCTTGCATTCGGCGCATCTAAGCTGGGCCAACTGCTGGTCTGGGAATGGCAGTCCGAATCATACGTGCTAAAGCAACAAGGCCATTTTGATTCTTTGAACACTATCGCGTACTCTCCTGAAGGCCAGCGAATCATCACAGCCGCCGACGACGGGAAGATCAAAGTATGGGACGTCAACTCTGGCTTCTGTATCGTCACCTTCACAGAGCACATGGGCGGAGTATCTGCCTGCGAATTTGCCAAGAGAGGCAATGTCCTGTTTACGGCCAGCCTTGATGGTTCAGTAAGAGCATGGGACTTGATCAGGTATCGCAACTTCCGCACATTCACAGCGCCTTCGAGACTGTCGTTCTCGTCGTTAGCAGTCGATCCGAGTGGCGAAGTCGTATGCGCTGGCTCAATTGACTCTTTCGACATTCACATCTGGTCTGTTCAAACTGGCCAGCTTCTCGATCGATTATCAGGCCATGAAGGCCCTGTGTCATCATTAGCATTCTCGCCGGATGCAAGTACTCTTGTTAGTGGGAGTTGGGACAAGACTGTTCGCATCTGGAACATCTTTGCCCGCACGCAAACGAGCGAACCCTTGCAACTAATGGCTGATATCCTCTCTGTCGCCTTTCGGCCTGACTCGAAACAGATTGCCGTCACCACATTGGATGGTCAGCTCACGTTCTGGAACGTATCTGATGCCGCGCAACAGAACGGTGTGGATGTCCGAAGAGATGTCTCTGGTGGTCGCAAGATGTCGGATCGGCGAGCAGCTGCCAACGTAGCAGGAACTAAGGCTTTCACAACCATCAAGTACAGCGCCGATGGAACATGCGTTCTTGCTGGTGGCAACAGCAAGTACATATGCTTGTATGACGTCCAGTCGGGTGCGCTATTAAAAAAGTTCACCGTATCGGTAAACTTATCGCTCGACGGTACCCAAGAGTTCCTGAACAGCAAACTTCTCACCGCTGCAGGCCCCGAAGGTCTCATCGATGATCAAGGCGAAGCCTCGGATCTTGAGGATCGACGCGACACTACTCTTCCTGGCGCGCAGAAGGGCGTTGGTGCAAGAAGGACACGACCAGAGGTTCGTGTCCCAGCAGTAGCGTTCTCACCAACCGGTCGAGCATTCTGCGCAGCATCTACAGAAGGCTTGCTCGTATATTCACTCGACAATACATTTCAGTTTGATCCTTTCGATCTCGACATCAATGTAACACCATCCACAACACTCCAAACGCTAGCCCAGAAGGAATACCTAAAAGCCCTTGTTATGGCCTTCCGCCTGAACGATCGAAATCTCATTCGCCGGATCTATGAAGCCACACCTATAGCTAACATTCCACTCGTCGTCAAGGATCTTCCACCAGTGTATCTGGGCCGCCTGCTCCGGTTTGTCGCCTTACAAGCTGATGAGTCTCCACATCTCGAGTTCAACTTGGTGTGGATCGAATCGCTCCTTAGCAAACACGGGCGATGGATGAAAGATAACAAAAGCGGATTGGAGGCGGAACTGAGGAGTGTGGAGAAAGCAGTCAGGAGAATACAAAATGAGCTGGCGAGATTGGCAGATGAGAACATTTATCGAATTGAGTATCTTCTAACTCAACCGGTCGAGAAAAACGTGAATACTAGGCAGTTAGACTTCGAGGTCAAGGCGATCGATGACAGCACTACGGATGTGGATATGGTAGACGAAGATGACGGGAGTGACGCTGGAGAGTGGCTGGGATTTGACTGATACCCTTTGACAACAATGTCAAATTTCACGCGCATAGCAGTTTCTATGCTCTTATTCTAATACCCATTTGCTACCCTGAATACTGCATGATTCGTTCTTGCGACGCGTGCACGATTGCACCTGCTGAAGACCACGCTGCATATGCCACCTCTGGCCAACGTGCTTTCACTCTTTCCGAAGAACACTGGCTCTTGCATGCAAATTAGAGTCGGCTTTTCCAAGCCATCATATCACTTCTACCTTTACTATTGTACCCGCAAACACATCGTTTTATCCATATCATTAGCTTCTCCAGCTAGGGAAACGATTCCATCACCCATCATTATTTCAACCGATAGCCTTGCCGCACATTCCCATCAATCGTTACCGCAATGCTTCGCTTCAGGAGAACCAAGAAGGCGTCATCGTCAGCGCAGCTTGGTTCATCTCCATCAACGTACGCACTCGTTAGCGATTCCCCGCTAAGATCGAGATCACCGCCTCCACGACGGGAGGGAGAAGAAGTAGGACCATTCTTGTTGTCGCCAACAATGGGCTGGACCAGCTCCCTAAAATCGACGGTATCGAAGGTATTTGGAAGGAGCCCTAAGCCGAAGGAACAGAAGCGGCCAAATATCTCTGACCCAACTTTGGTTTCAACATCATGTCCAGTCTCGTCCGATAGTAATCAGAACCGTCCTCCAGTTCTGTCATTTGGATCACACCCCATGATGCTTGATACTTCTATAGGACACCCCCAGAATTGGTCTATGCCACCAGAGAATATATTTCAGGAATGCTTCACCGAAGAATTTACTCAAACCCTCAAGCTTGCCTTATCCGCCCCAGACAGGCCGACCGTATGTTTCTGCGCTATTGTGGTACACACGGCCACTATATTTCTACATCCCGTCGACATCAGCTACGGTGAAGTCGACTTGAAAGTGTTCGATTAGGTATTGAATGCAATATTCAGCAAGAAAGCCCGGTACACCATTTGGAAAGCCCTACTAGGGGACAAAGCGCCGACTTTCTGTTTTTACCTAAGAAAGAGGATATCATGGCGCCTCAAGTTAACAAAAGCTCCCCCTCTATATTGTTCTCTAGCGACACTCATCAGCCGCTTTGCGGAAATAATGGTGAAGCAGTCGCAATTGCCGATGGATATTTTCAACCAAGGCCATGGTCCTCACAACGACCACCCATCAGTGGGTGGTTTGAATCATAAACGTCGTGCACGCGCCGATTTCACGCCGGGGCTAGAGCATCTCACGAACCCAGAGGTTAGGGTAGTCGAATATGACCATTTCTCCGGATTTAAAAACGGCGAATATTATTTTGGTAGCATAGATGCAGTGCTCTCGTTGACTCAGCTAGGAACCCGGCAAGGGTCCGATCAAGAGCCTATATTACAGAAGGATGAAGAAGGAGATACTAGCGATGACTCAAAAGGAGAGTCCAACGAGCAAAACCAAGATTCTAACACGAAGAAGTGCCAACCACACAACTCTAGCAAGAAACCGAAAGCAGAGCTAGCACAGCGAAAAGTACCAAGACCGCATCCTTCTCTAGAGCCCCACCAATTATTCCCAGACGATAGCACACCTCGAAAAATTAGCCTGAGCCACCTAGAAACCGCGTTCGAGCATTTGCAAAGTCTATACGAAAGCACATCCCCACTAATCCCCCGGCGAGAGTCCAAACCACCCAAGCCACCCAAATCGCAACACTAGTGGAAGCGGCTAAGGGAATGGCTTGCAAAGGTCACCAAGCCGCAAAATGATCTTGTGCGCGATCAAACCACCTTACACCCACAGATGCCTGTTCGGCCAAAAGCAGAAAGACCTCGGTACCAGCCGGGGTTCTGGCGTCGAGCTAAAGAGTGCAGGATTCGGGCGCGAAATCACGGTGACGGTGGAGGTGGTGAACGGAATGGGAGCAAGAAGCGGGCTAGTCGATGGGATCGCAAGAAAGCTAGTGATTTTGAGGTGATCCCGTCTTTTTGGATGTAAAGGCTGCGCTGGGCGCTCTATATGTTTGCGGAAATCGTGCTTCCCTCTCTCAATATGGGTAATGCTGTTTCGTGTTTATGGGGTTTTGGAGGGATGTGGATGTAATACATGCACGGGTGCAGTTCGTCGATATCATAAAATCGTGGGTAAAGGCTATATGAAACTTGAAGTGAAACACCACCAAAGACCGCAGGTTATAAGGATATAATACCTTAACACAAGATTATCTCTTCGAGTTTCGGATCCTTCAACATGTACTCGCCGTCCATAATACCATGCACATGCGATTCACCCACCAATGCCCATTGAGGCCGCTCTACCGTCTTGCGAATAATATAGGGGACCCTCGCACCGATGAAAACCACGATTGCATCCCCAGGCTGTGTTTCCAGTGGACAAAGACCAACATATCCCCCATCCGAAATGAACGGCCGGCTATCATACATCCGGCTCAGCTGGCATTGAAAACGCGCAAAAGGCAAAAGGCTACCCTTTACCTGCTCTGGCGAAGCTTCTTCATTAGAAATGGCTTTGGCTACAGCAAAACCGGTGCCCACATGCGAAGTAGGTGGTATCCTCATTACTTGGCTGGTGTCCTCATCGACTTCGGTGTCACCGACTGGTATGCGCCATTCAGCATTTTGTTTCTGCTCGGGCGTGTACATCTTGCTTTGCGAGAGGAACTCAGAGATGTCATTGAAGAAAGGTCGCAAGTCGGCCCAAGAGATTTTTTCCTGGATGCCCAGGCGGAATGGGTATCCGACTGCTTTGATCGTGTCGACGAGGACGCCTTGGAGAGTGAGATTCGGATCCAGTGTCTTTTCCGAATCAGAAACCATGCTAACTCTTGACGGCCCGTTTAACTCGCCGGATGCATTGAACAGTCGCGATTTGTCGTGCCACGTGGACCAGGGTTTCCTTAAATCGGTGGACCAGTCTGGAACCCAGGATGGAAGATTCTTGCATATTCCTCGTATTCGGCATAATGAGAGGATATCATCATGACCATGACGGAGTAATGCTCTAGCGGTCATAATATACGCTTGCTCGCCTGTTAAAGTGTAATCTGCAACTATATCTTTCGCAGCTTTGTCATTCGCAATACCCAATAATGCATAGATTCGATCGCGAGGATCGGTCGCGGCGATAGTCTCATTGCAGGAATCTTTGACGATAACTCTATGAAGTAGTGTTCGGAGATCATGGCCATCTCCCACAAGGTATTTTCGTCTTATGCCTATCACTGTGGTTGGAAAAGCACTAGATAATTTCTCAGTAAGCCAGTTATGTTTCCAGAATGTTTGGACGTCTTCATCGATGGTGGGGAACGACTGGAGGTTGAAGACTTTGAGGTAAAATATTACTGCCCATAGCCTGTTGCTAGTTAACCTGGGCTACTACATTTGGTATTATGTATGGCTCGTAAATTACCTACCGAGTATAATCAACCTCATCCTTGCCGCATCGAAAAGTAGCGATGTTCGCATTCGTGCATTCTTGGATACACCAAATTCTCTGCTGGGGTTAGCTTCTCTGAAAACCTAGTTCAGGTTTTGGCACCTGCTCTGAACCACTTCCGCACCCCCAAGTCAGACATAACCCACCAAAAGGGATATTGATCATCCTGTGCTTCCTTTAGGTGCTTAGATTTCAACCGCAGGATGGAGCGTTTTGTCGAAGCCGCTTTGGAAGTGTCGCCGTCGTCGACATTCCAGTGTAATAGGTCTTCCGAACTGAGATCCCATAGGCCAACATCAAGTAATTCATCTCCTAATTTTCGGAGCTCTCGGATCGTATAGTAAGTTTCTGTAGTCGATGGCCCCAGCCAAATAATGACTCGGCTTGCTGTTCGGTAGATATTTCTCATTAATTGAACCTGTGCAGTCTTTTCAATGGGATCCCTTTGATTGATACAGATTGCATCTGCCCAAAGGAGTATATCTTGGTCTTCTGACTGTAGGTTTGAGAGAGCTACTGCAAGACTATCCGTGACTTTCATCAACCTTCCGTTCACTGTTAGCTCGTGGTCTAGAGCGAGATCTCCCCAACAGTAAGATAAAGCGATGAAGCTCTGCGCATGATGGAGTGGTGTGTGGATTAGTGTATGATTGCTTGGGGCACTAGAATTTGAAGTCTTCCGCGGAATCCACAGGAGTCGGATCTCATCTGCCCCAACGTCCAACGGTTGATATTGATGAATCATTTGATTTATCTCTTCCGAGTTATTGTCAAGGCCGATTTCTGAAGTCATCGTGCCTACAGCAAGCGCTCAGCAATATCATCAGATGACGATCCAGGAATCTTGCTGCGCCACAATATCATATACGATTTTGGCCCTAGCCTCAATTTGGCATCCGGAAGTTGCTATTGACCGTCTTCTGGTCGATTGTTTTCAGAATTACATGGAGTTTATAGACTACAGCTGATCTCAAACTATGTGGTGCTTGTCCTTTTTAAGGTAGTCCCTTACTCCTACTCAGATTCGTGCACCAAAGTAGGTAGCGTCGGTACCCCGCATCGCAACGGACCACCAAGACGAATGAGACGTAACCTGTTCTCTCTAGGCATCTGTTAACCCGACCCCAGCTTCGGATACAATTCTTCCGTACTGACATGGGTCATACGCGCAATACTAAAAGAAAAGTTATCGTCGCTATGGGTCGCCAATCGCACTCCATATCGCACTTCTTCACCATTCGTGCAAGATGAGATCAACATCAACAATATTCTTGTTCCTCGCCGTATTAGCTTTGGCTAATCCACTCCCAAATAGTTTTCAGCACAGGAAAAATGTATTCAATTGGAATTCAACCAAATCCATAATCGCATTTGGTGGTAAGTGTTGTACAATGGTAAATGCGACTCTTCCTAAACAACTAACACTAAATATCTAGACAGCTACACTTATGTGCAAGGGTCCCTTGGTCATACTAATTATACTTATATCGGCGATGTAAATTCTACTAAGTACTCGTACTCTCCAGAATCAGTATGCTTACAGTGAAAGCCAGAACTTCAACATCTCCTTCACACCCAAAAAACTCTTCTCCAATCGCATTGTACTGAATCGAAGTTGGGTGAACGAAGGTACAGCCAGTGGTGGCCCCAATTGGGTCGAGTTCCTCACAGGCTGCGGTACTAAAAAAGGCCTTACGGACCCAAGGGAATGTGAGGTGCAGTTATGGGATTTTGCTTATGCAGGCGCAAACACCGTTAGCGAGGCAGGCTTCACTCCGGCACATTCAAACCACTCAGTCTCATTCAAGCAACAAATTGATCAATTCGTTGACTATGGGAACCCCGCCCTACAGAGCATCGGGCTAGATAAGAGCGACGCACTAATTGCGATATGGATCGGTATCAACGACATCAATGACCTTGCTCGGTTGAGGAGCAAGAGCGAAGACTTCACACCGCTATATGAAAAAGTTCAGGGGCATGTCTGGGAGAACATAGAAAAGATCTATCATCTTGGGTTCCGGAAGTATTTATTCATGAATTTACCGCCCATCGACAGGAGTCCATCGCCCGCCCTCAATGCCTCACTTATCAACACGTTTAACAACATCGCGAGTACGCACGCAGAAGCCTTCCAATTTAGCCACCGGGATGCAACAGTCTTACAGTTTGATATTAATACTTTACTCAATGAAGTTCTTGATGAGTATGAAGCCTATGGGTTCAAGAACATCACGAGCGTTTGTCCAGGCTTCAACAAGGCTGATATCCGGGCTGATCCGCAAAAATACGGGTGCGGAGAGGGCCTAGACACTTACTTTTGGTACGATGCAGGTCACCTAGGTAGTTATACACATAAGGTGTTCACGGAGATGCTAAGGAAGTGGTTGGTAAGAAAGAGTTGGGCATGAGAATGATGTTTATCCGATGAAGAACGGTGAAATTTGTTTGTTTATATCATAGGGATGGATCATATCGTGCGTTCAGCAATCATCAACTACTCTTATTTTACTCCAAGTTTTTTCGAAATGTTTATCATATGCAATGAATAAATATTAATAAAACCACTACACAATGTGTTCTACGGATACGATCTAGTTATCTATTGCCATGTACTGGTTAGTGCTATTTCCTCCTCCATTTTTAAGGCCGCCTTGGTATAAATGTAACCATTACGTTTGTGGTGGTTGTGTATGGTACTGAATGTACTGAATGGGTGCCTTGCCGAAATAAGTCGCAACTAGGAATACAAGAAAAATTAGGAAGGATAAAAGAACCCTAGCGTAGTAATCTTAATTAGTATAGTGTTTTTAGGATGTGCAGAAACTTACCTTGCTAGCCCTATTTAGTATATCGTTACCGCACACCGGTAATGGAGTCCCTGTAAGTATGTTAGACCGAGCATTTGTATCGAGAGAGCCGATTCGGATACCATATTGCCGTGCATCCTTCAGGCTCCTGGAAACTAAGTGCCATATCCGTGCCATTCCTCTCCGTCCATACAATTAATTTGTCTGCAACGTTGTTATTAGCACTTTTCTCTTAGATTCACTATGCTTCGCATGTTAGTACCTTACTACCTTTAGTAGCCGCCATCCCTATATATTTCCCCTTCAAAAAGTGTGCGATCGGGATCGTCTTCCGAATGGACATGTAGCCATGGGTCACCCTGTGATGATTTAGTATCAGCTATAGCTTAAGCTGTGATAGAATGTGATATAATCAGGTCATCCAAGGGCCCATAGGATCAAGAATTTTACTAACGTAAATAGAATATATGACGAGCAACTCACATTGACAAGTGTACAGGTGCAAAAGCCGGTGCCCAGATCGAGCCGGTCGTTATTTTTCAATAGACAAACTTTTACGCGTTTGAGGCCACGGCCATGGGCAGGGCCGAGCATGACTGATGTACTGACAAGTTGTATGCGGCGGAATTTTTGCACATTTTCTAATGCATCATCCTCTTCTCGTTTCCTCTTCTTCGGCCCTACTGTTCCATTGACCGACCTTTCCGGCACATCTCCACAGCCTAATTCAACACCGGAATGATTTGCTTGACACGTGCCTCGTATGCCTTCGACAACTTCCTCGATACGGCGGAAGATGGTGCCGCAGGTGACGCTACGCAAGTAAGAACGGATAAAAGGCGCCTAATTTAAGATTGTTTCAACTGACCATGTGATTTCCTTCCCGGTGGAGTCTTGGTGATCCTTGCCACACCTTGGACACGAAGACTTGGCGGTTCTTCGTTGCTGCTTGAATACCATGCCCACCGCAACCCTTTGTCCAGGATAAAAGCAACAATCCCATGACTCTGTAAGATTAATCGAGTTTTGCGTTTCTAGCTCCTCAATTGCAAACTCGCCTCGATCGATCATGGCCGGGCCGCAGTCTAACTCTTTGAGATTGACCTTTAGTACGGCTAATAGGGCCTCTGCTGATCATACAAACTCTAAATGGAATGGACTCTCTTTGTTGAGAGGATCGACAAAATAGACCGGTTGCTGGCTGCACCTGTCCCGGGATCTTGAGGATAAAGAGGTGAATGTCGTGCACTATTTGAAAGACGCGTAGGTTGGTTTGGACCACTTGGGTGCTAGATTCGAGCAACGCCTTCCCTTGCTGAATACTCTGCGCGACGCTGTCCGTGATCGTACTTAGTACTCCTATTGCTTGACACGAGAAGTCCTGTATTCTGCTAGCGAGGCTTTTGTGTTGCAAGTCCTGCTTGCGCGTATTTGTTGTTGTCGCTTCCATTTGTATAGTTAACAACAAGATCTCAATACTGCTTGTATGGCCTCTGACCTCAGCCCGAAATGTCTCCAAATCATCCTTTTTGCATATAGCCCACTTTATCTTTACCCATGCATCCTTCATTCTTGAGTCTGTTCCACCTTGTTGTAGATAAGGTTGGTACTTCTGTATCTTCTTATAGAACACATCAATTGTCTGCTGGCATTGCGACGCGGCTTGCTGTAGTGCAACCTTCTCAGCATTATAACCGGCATCAGGGTCGAGACGCTTAACGCGGAGGAGGGCAGACTCTAGTGCGTAAAGTTCTTTAATTAGTGAGCGGAACGAGGAGCTTGCGTAGGAGGATTCGCGAAGGGCATCGATTACGGCGCCGACGAGCCTAAGTACTGCGAGAAAGTCGCCAACGGAGAAGCCAAAACCTACGGGCATTGTATCCTATGACACTGATAGATTATCCTGTCATTTCTAGATTCTACTTCTCTAGGTGTTAACCTTAAGGTCTCGGCCAGGTGGCTCTTAGCATAGTTATCTGGCGAGTGTAACGCAGAGGCGGCGCTTAAGTGTGGCGCAGCAAAGCTAGCGTGGCTAAGTATTTACAGTAGTAAAAGATTACCACTACTCGGTGTAATGATTCCTTATAGTATGATAGTCTTTCTTACTAGTGCTTTCATAGTTTAGCTCCGAAATTCGAAGAGCTTTCGTTCCGAGGTTTGGCGGAGGACTGTTGTTGGAGCGCTTCGAGGAAAAGTTAATGCACAGCAACTTGTCGCAGTCTTCTTTTAAGATTATATACAGTGTTCTAGAATTCTCCATGTACAACATATAAAACGTTATTTGACAAATACCACAATATCAGAACGCTGCGATAGACGGCTCGCACTAGCTCAAGCTCGCTAAAACTGAACCTCGTTGCCCTTAGTAGAATTTCATCTATTGAAGGGAACCCATCCTATATACGCCCAGAGACAGCGATCTTCGAGGAGCAGTCCTCACCTGTCATCAGAGTAAAGTCGATTGGAGGTGTTTGATACCCGTAAGCCTTGCGCGGTTATCGTATTTGAATTCCTTGAAAGAGCGCTGGATCGAACCACCCAGATGACATCAAGCTTGACTCGGCAGTCAGCCTTGATATTTCAAATCCCAGTACTTCTTGATCGGATACTCGAGATGAGAACAGATATCCCAGTAGTAGTAGGATTAGTCACACCAGTCAAAGTATTCGAGGAGATGCGTCAACATCTTACCCAGTTCCTTTCGTATTACTTGCAGAGGCCGGTCGCCCACAGTACCGGCTCTAGTGATGCCTTTCCCGATATTATACAGCGAGCGAGCCAATAGGGTCACCTCGAGGAAGACTTCTAGGATCGTTTGTCGGAATTGATGCCTTGGATGCCTGTTGAGAAACCTCCAATTCTCCTGAAATATGCCGGTATAAACTGGGATAGGTATGGAGCCGAAGAGGGGGCTTTCTTGTCTAAGTACCTCGCCTCTATGTGCTCTATAAGCTGTGATTGATCTTTTGAAAATTGTGGTCATTGAAAGTTCAGCTAGATAGACTTTTGTTTGATTTTCGGGCATGTCTGGCGTGTTTGAGTCGGGCTAAGCTTACTCAAGAAAAATTAGCATCTCTCGTCTTGATATTGATATCAACTGGGCAACCTAGGTGCCATAGATAGAGTTACATGCTGCGGGGCCGACTCGTAATTCTTCATAGAAGATCCATACAGAAGACTACAACGTTTAGGATGGTTAACGATTTTCATTGCCAATTGGATATCAAGGCAAAGCTGCATATGATTACGATAATATGCTTAATGCATGGAATCATTAATTAGATGGGAACCCGGCAGTTTCCTCACGGTACGGGTCGTGCTTCCACTAAAGCATTTATCACAATTACCAAATTATTTTCATAACCATCGAAATCGGGTCATATTGCATTACCTAAGATATATTTGAGAAAGCCTTACGGTTTTCGGCGCTCAATGCGAAGCCAGAAGTCTTCCATGAGCCAAATTCCCTAACATGAGCTGTTAGCTAGAAATAATAGAGAAAATGGAAAGGACCTAGTGGTAACACATACAAAGTTCTCGAGTTTAGTAGGCTGGTCGGGGCGGGCGATGGAGAAATCAAAGTTCCTCAAAAGCTACAGTTGAGATTAGTTCCCGGTATTTGCGCATTCGATCTGGGGATGTGTACCTGGACAAAGATCTTGTTGAATTCCATCATCGCCACCGACTTGCCAAGACATTGGTATTTGCCGTAGTGGAATACTAGATCGACTGTGTTGGCCATGCAGGCAAATTTCTCTGTACTTGCATCTATCCAACGCTCTGGCCGGAACAAGTCTGCATCAGGACCGAATATCTTCTTCGAGCAATGAATACCTAGAGGCGAGGATCCGATTTGGGTACCCCCAGGAATGAACTTGCCATCAATGATGTCTCCCTCTGGTGGTACCATCTTGAAGAATGCCCCAGATGCAGGCGGCATGATGCGAAGCGCTTCTTTGATACAGGCCTGAAGATATGGTAGTTCGCGAGCTTCGCTGTCCTTGATAGGAGAAGATATTTTCCCTGCAGCGACACCCTCATCGATCTCGACTTGGAGTTTTTTGTAGATGCTTGGGTTGGTTAGGATGTTCAGCATGACAGTTCGAATAGCGCCAGCTGATGTGTCACTACCAGCAACAACTTGAAGCAGAGCTTCTCCGGATGTTTCCTCTTGGGTGAGACCATGGCGAATGAAGGAGCCGAGCATGTCAGGATACGACTTGGCATTAGGCCCGAAACGTTCACTCACTAGCCTCTTTGCGACACTGCATTTCCTCAACGAGCTGTTTTTAAAAGTGGGGTTTTGGGAAACTTACCTGATAAAAGCACCGAAACCAAGCTTGTCACTCTCCTTTGGGAGCATGCCTCGGAAGAGGGGTGACTGGAGTAGCCTGGCTAGTGCGGGTATGTTTGCAATGACCATCATAATTGGAATAAAGGTCTTCGTAATCTTGAGGTAATCGTAAACATCACTATCTTCTTCGAGATAACCAAATGGCTGTCCAAAAGCCAATTCGCTAATAACATCTAGGGTGAAGAACGAAGCTTTCTCGCCAAAGTCCATTGGCTGATACTTGTCACCGGTTGAGAGATACTTGGTTTCGATTAGATGGATGAGGCTAGCAATCTGCAGGTCAATGGAACCCTCCATTGATTCGTTCTCTTTGCCGGAATACTGGTGGGGTAATTGGTCAGCGGGCCTAACAACGAAGTTGGTGGAGTGGATCTTACCCCAGCGGCCATTTTGCTTCGCAACTTCGCGTGGGCAACTTCATCGCGCATAGAGAACAGATTGTCTCGCGCGGGGTCGAATTTCATAGCATCATACCCTGAAGACTCTTGTTAAGTTGAGTTTGCGCTATGTTGCGGGACGCCCTTACAGAAGCCTCTGGTGTATTCGGAGCGGGCCGCCATCATCTTGCGCATAACATCTGGGTCATCGGTAATAAGTTCATTGGGGCCAACTCTGGCGAGAGACCCATATTTGGCGTTGACTTCCTTGAATGCGATGGGTTGGCGGCCCTTTAGTGATTCTCTGACCATCCAACCCTTGGAAAAGGCTGCCCAGAAGGGACCGGGTACATGGGAAAGGCGTCGCCACTGCAGCACCAGCCGCGCGAGACAGAAGATCAATGAGGCGCCTAACACGCCAATGGCGAGCGTCGCTCTATTGACTTGAGCCATTGAAGTGAGACGGGCGTGTAGCACGGGACTGTATACAGTAACCTGAACAACAGCGTGGTACGAATACCGACCCGGGAATGTGGTTGAAGCTGAGCTGTGATTTTGTGGGGGGCCGTGTCCCCCGATGTCGCCTAGTTGTTCAAACCCAGCTTCTCAGCCGCGCTGGCAGCCGTCAAACGAAGGAGCATCCGCGTCCGTTTGCGAACAGCGATACTATACACTATGGCAACCACCGAACCTGAACCAGACCATTCGCATTCCCCCACTAGCCTTGAGCTAGCTGGTCACCAGCACGACCAACTAGAACCTGATTCTGCATGCAGTCCCACTTCGCGTCTCGCTCAAACACCTACTAACGGCGCATAGAACATTGACACGGGTTCTGACTTCGACGATGGAGACTCTGCAATTGAAAGCGTGAGCGACTCCTTGTCCCTCACATGTTGCCCCTCAACGTCTCGCTCACGTGACCATTAAAGCTGGCCAGTTCGACGGCCTCAATTAGAGACGAACTGATCAAGGAAGTTAAAGAGCATGGTCGTCAATATCAGGGCTACATGGAAGCAAGTATGCGCACTCTAAGCCCGATATTTTGCCTAGCATGACTCGTATCTACGGTTGTCACTGACCAGGCTCCCTAGAATACGTCCTTCCCATGGATGAGGTAATATATCGCTAGCACATCTACACTATCAACCACAAGCTAACTTTTCATTTCTCGTCATAGGAGGAGAGAGAGCGTTTGGGTATGTATTTGCTCTCAGGAGTAAAGAGCGTCAATAACGATTGGACCTAGATTTCCAACATCATATAGTATGGCTTACGTTAAACCAGAGGCTTACATTAGCCCCAATCAGACATATGAACCGTGCTCTTGATGCTGGTTGTGGAACTGGGATCTGGGCAATAGATTTTGGTACTTCTTTCCTCTCTCGGTTTTGTGTATGACTCATTTACACTGCCCAGCCGATGCCCATCCTGAGACTGAAGTCTTGGGTGTTGATCTGGCACCAGTTCAACCTCAAAAGTAAGCCGTAATCTCTCCGCATCAATCTAATTTGCTGACAGTATGGTCAAAGCGTACCCCCCAACCTTAACTTTGAGATCGACGATCTAGAACGCGAATGGACTTTCTCACGCAAATTCAACTACATTCATTCTCAGATGATGATTGGAGCTTTTAATAACTGGCAGCAATACATTGACCAATGCTTCGAGTGAGTGGCGCCGACCTATACTCCAGTGATATGCCGCTTATGCAGCCGCCAGGTTTCTTGAGACGGACGGTTATCTCGAAATCCATGACATCGACCTGGTAATAAAATGCGATGACGGTACTCTCCCTACCAACTCTACGCTCGTTCGCTGGCACAACTACATGCACGACGCAGCCAGCAAAGCCGGCTTCCCTCTAGACGCAATCTCACACGTTCCAGAAATGATGAGAAACTCGGGATTTGTAGACGTTGTTGCCATCCCCACCAAATGGCCAATCAACACCTGGCCCAAGGATCGAAAATACAAAGAACTTGGCAAGTGGGTTTCGGAGAACTTCAACTGGGGTGCCGAGTCAATGTCACTGGCTCTGTTTACGCGTGCTTTGGGTTGGTCTGTTGATGAGGTTCGCGTTTTCGCGGCGGCTTTCAGGGCAGATCTGCGGAATAGGAAAATGCATGCTTACTGGAATTTTTGGGTCATCTATGGTCGGAAACCGTAGCTGAAAAAAGGATCTGACCGGATACACTAGTGGAGTAGGGAGCATGCTTGAAATGTTGTGTTGGCATCTTGACAGCGTGAAAGAAAGTTTGTCCATGGGTTTGCCCTAGTTTATGTCTCTGCTATAACGTAGATGGCAAGCGAGCGGCGCCGGCAAGCGAACGGCGCCCTCACCAATTTTGCGCGCCCATATTATTTCAACGCACAATGGCTCAACGCCGCGTTACTCAACTAACTTCAAATGAAGTAGATATCTAGCTTGCTATCTTTTCCGTTGAATCAAATCAAATACAAGGTAGTAACCTGCAAAGTTGGTGGGGAGCGCCGCTCGCTTGCCAGTGCCGCTCGCATACCATCTACGTTATAAATATACCAGTGAATAAAATCAGCATAAGTAGTATATACTAGCATAACTTTGTGCCAGTCGCAAATCCCATTATTCCCCAGTTCAAATGCCTTGTGAAGGAGAATATATATATGCTGATGCACTGCGACTTCAAATGATGACGAGACGAGTGTATAGTGAATGATCAACTGTTCCTACTGATTACATTCGGGGGTTAGTGACTTCGTGTTCAAATCGGTTATTCTTATTATACAACAGGAAGTAGTGATCTCATATCATACGTCGCCTCAGAACCAGTCTCCCCAATCTGAATCTCCATCTCCTGCCTCTCCTCCTTGCGAGCCCCATGGGTCTTGATCTTGGTTGTCATTTTGCGCCCAGGGATCACTCGTCTGGCCCCAAACGTCCTCGTTTGGAGATTGCGTTTGTGATTGTCCAGGAGCACTGTTATATGGGTCCGACGTGCTTGATTGTGGGCTCTGATCATCCACATATCCCTGCTCTTGTGGTTGTTGCCTTGGGCCTCGTCCCATTTGCATCGCTTCATAGCCCGCCACTGTTCCCGCACCAACTGCAACACCTTCACCCGAACCTAAGCTTCGTGCTGCAGTGCCAGCTTCGCTGGCGATTCCTGTTTCACTCGCTGCACCCACGGCTCCAGTACCAGCGGCTCCAGCTTCACCTGCCGCGGCTCCACCAGCAGCCTCGCTGCCTCCCCACCATGGCATCCACATGGGCCACATGCCTCCCACCCCGGAGCTGCTATGTCGACTGAAGTAGTCGAAATCAATGCTAACAGCCGTTGCGAGCATGACAGCACGTTGATCAAGTGTCATACCTGATACTAGACCCGGCTGCTCGGTTTCTGCACCAGCAGAGTCCATGCGAAGAGCGTATACACCAGTATCAGTGAAAATCTCCCTAGCAAACCCAGCAAAGTTGCGGTTGACGGAGCCTATGAGACGGTTGTCTTCCGATTTTAAGCTAAAGTCCCATGATAAGAATGGCTCGTCTACCCGTGCAAACTGTAACATGCCGACTTCGCGGGTATCGCCCTCAACAACTGCGATGGCTTTCGACTGCGATAGGGGCAAGTCGCCAGATCCTATTTGTGGCGTGTTGGGAGCAGCTGAATTCTCGTCGAGATTTCTGGCCAGGAACATGTTGTATTTTCTCCGTAGTGGCGCCCATTCCTGTTCTGCACTGCCAATGATTCTCATATCCGCGAGCGCAATGCTAGACACATTTGCGCTTGTCTGGTTTACTATGTTCCCTGCACTAGTACCTTGCAAGGTTATAGAGCTGGTGTATGACCCACCGCTTTGCCCCACGGCGTCGTAAACTCTGATGTTGCTGTTGATCCAGCTGAATGGTCTATAAAACCTCAACACCTCTTTCTCCTCCTTGTCGAACACGTGTGCTGTAAAGCTTCGGTGGGTTCTGAGCATTTGCCTTGCCATAGCATTTCCTATACCATGCTCTTGCTCTACAAGGTATCCGATGTGATTGCCTTGGGGATCCATTATAACATAACGATTTGCTTGCTCAAACCCCATGAGTACGTTCATCATTTCAAGCTGTCGCTGAATGATGAGTGTTGAGTTGTCAAGAAGGCGCATGACAGGATGCGTTTCTTTGAGAACGCCATTCGAGTCTTCAGGTATAAAAACGGGTGTGGCGAGGGAGTTGTCACCGCTTGGGGTTGTCGCGAGGGCATTGGATACAGCTTCGACTTTAGAGAAGGATTCGGTGGAGGATTCGCTTGGCGGTTGTTTGGATGAGTAGGCAGGCACTCTTCGCCGAGGCGGGACGTGTCTTGGTAGGCGGCCCCGAAGCCCAGGTGGTGAAGGTGTGGCTCGAGTTGCGAACGTTTGAAGGTGTTGTCGAGGTAATCGCAGCAACCATCGTGCTACGGGCAACATCTTGTAAGACTTTGATCAACTCTCGATGTCAACATATGCTATGCCTTCGGTTTGTTGGTTGTAGGTTGTTGTCAAGGTCAATGTTCGATACTCTACATTTTTCCGATGAAGCTCTGGATGAGCTCCAAACGATTACGTCACCACACATGAACTTCGGACGTCACGGCCGCTTCAGCGCGATTGAAAGGCGATAACATGGTATTATATTGATTCCATGCTTTGAGCACGAACGCACAACACTGCGTTTGTTGATGGGAGTGCACGCGAAGCAATGTACTTGTTGGCCAATCAGAAACCACTAGTCTTGGCATACTAACAAAATCTCCGTCTTGACTCTCACTACCACTTTTCTCACCTCGATTTCTAGCGAATTCTGAGGACCAACATCTCCATGCAACCAACAACGCCACGACGTGTTGATAAAAGGGTAAGCTCATGCTTTTCTATCAATGTCCCCACTTGATGATGACAAAATCTCTCATATTGAGTCACTGTAACATGGCATTCACTTGTCTATGTTCTCGTGGCTCATGCTGTATCCGTTACTTAAAGACTACAACGGTATCTGATCAACCAAAACCAACTTCTATTACCCAATGCTGCCTGAGGTCATATCTGACGTTGTTGTAGGTGCATCCAAACCTGGATCAGCAAGATGGTGGTTGAAGTCGAATCACAATCGCCGAACCCAGAAACCAACGTCAATAGCAAAGATACCTCGGCACAGCTCACTGGGAAAGCGAAACAGGAATCACCAAGGAAACCACGCCCACGACGACCCAACTACAGCCAGATTCATGCCAAACCTCTTCCTGTAGATGTTTATCCCCTGCCAGCTTTCATCCCACACAACCCTCTATCCATTGTGCGCATTGCTATATGCTTGATCTCACACGCTCTCTTCCCTCCGAATTCCCACTCAGTTGTCTACAACGCGTACTTCTCACCACAGACCCAGTCCATACATGTCACAGATCCAGCTTCCATACGTGCTCTATGGGAGCATGGGTTTTGGGGTAAAGGTTCATTGTCTCGAAGCGAGCCACAGTGGCTCGCTGGCGAAAAGAAAAGGAGGGGTGTGGAGGAAGGAAAGACAAGCGCAGAAGTCACGCAGAATCGAAGAGAAGAGAGGAAACAATTCAAGCTCGAGAGAGCGAGGGCACAACGCGAGGCAATCGAGCAGCAATTAAAGCAAGAGGGGAAGCTAGATGCTGATGAAGGGATCAACGAGCTGGTTGAAGATGGCCAGGTCCCCGAGAGTCCACGAGGAATACTATACACACCTGGTGCAGGAGATGTTGTTGTCGTAGGCGGCGATTCGATTGCTTCTGAGATCAACAAAACACTCTCACACAGTTTGCCTACTTGGGGAGCCGCCGAAACAATAGCCTCTGGGGAGGTTAATATAACCGATCAGGAGCATCTCCAACTTACCCCAGAGGAGTCCTTTTATCTCACGTATGCGCTGGGCATACTTTCCATCACCCGCAGAAACAATAAAAATGTTAATGGCGGATCTTATGAGCCTTATCCAGCATGGTATCTTTTGCGTCTCTACGCCGCATATGCCAATTCTCCAGTTCCTGAAGCGAACATCTTGCATCTGGAAAGTGCTTTTCAACAGCGCGAGCGCGGTAACAGCGTCTACCCTGCGACTAGTAGCATCCCTTTTATAGAACCAGACAACGCTTTCATCGTCCGCTACGTCACGTATCATCATTTCCGCAGCCTAGGATGGGTCGTGCGTCCTGGAATCAAATTCGCGGTTGATTATCTTCTCTATCTTCGAGGCCCAGCACTTTCGCATGCTGAGTTCGCTGTTATGATCATTCCGTCTTACTCACACCCATACTGGACTGAAGCTCCACAGGATGAGTCGAACATGGAGAAAAGGAATCAGGAGTTGAGGAAGAAGGATTGGTGGTGGCTACACCGTGTCAATCGTGTGCAGTCGGCAGTATTCAAGACCTTGGTGTTGGTCTATGTTGAAATTCCACCGCCGTGGGACCAAGACTACACGCAGGACGGGTGGAAAGTCGATATAGGCAGTGTATTGAAAAAGTACACGGTTCGTGAAGTTGTGATCAAACGATGGAGTCCAAATAGGAACCGCGACTAATCCATGTAGCCACGTATGAAATAATTTACTATATTGAGAATTGCTAGCAAACAAATTCTGATGTGTACAATTTCAAATATATACGTGTAGTAATTAAATAGCCCTTGTAAGTGAAACGTCAAAACCGTCGCATTCGAGCCCTACGCTAGACAACATCATGCTTACACCTTCTTGTTACCCGTAAAAATCACGTCCGTCTTCAATACCCATCCCATCTCTTCCTCTAGCCGGTTTAATTTTGCCAAAAACACCATTAACCAGACTCCAGGTGACGGGACCCGAAACACCAACCGATTGAGTTGCAAAGGGAGACACCAAGTTTCTTGAAACAGCGAACGACAAGTGATCGGAAGGCCAGCCCCAATTTGAGAAACATCAAAGCGCCGTGATTCAGGGTTGAATGTTAGGGTGCCAGTTGGGGAAGTACAGGCGTATTCCCAGATCATGTTCCGAAGCTCTGCTGGGAGGGATTCGAGGGGTGAGGGCATGCCGTTGATGATGATACCGCGAGGTAGGATTGGCTCTTAATGATATAGTGTTTCCTCTACTTCTGTTTCCGTTTGAAGGCTATGAAAGGGAAGCGTCGATATATATTTCGTTGTAGCCTGGTAAAGGTGGGCTAGTGGGGTCCGTGAGCGGCCTCTTGGCGAGGCTGATGTTGTTGTGCAACCTTCGTGATGCGATTTGATTGGAAGAGCATATAGATTCTTGGTATATCATGTTTAAGTTGTATGTTGAGTTTTATTGAGTTCTGGACTTCCCAAATATTGCTGGTTTTGGATGAGGTGATGACATCAGTAATATTGCTTCGATGATATGAGACGCTATTGGCGCAGTAAAGAATGGGTTCCAATGTCTGCCTGAAACGCTTCTAGAAAAATGGTCGATTCTTGGTCGTTTGACAGAATGCATTCACGAACAAACCAAAGCAGTATCTTCTGTAATTACTCGGTGACCTGCTTCGGATCTGATCATAACATAACTGTGCTCTTTTGGTTAGGAAATGTGCTATCCTCGAATTCAATCTTGGTAATGTGCTGGCCAGGAACGACGACAAGTCCAACATAACGGCTGTTCCAAGCTACCGGGGCAGTTGGGTCTCCTGACTCCTCGACAGCTTTTCGGATGACTTCAGCAGATGGCGCACGATACTCGTAGGTCAGAGCAAGAATGATATTGCGGTCCTGTTACTAGTCAGTATACAAGTTACCATATGGATTTTGCTATGACATGCCACAAACTTGGAGGGCATGATGTGAAGCTTGCTGGTCGGCTTACCTTATCGGTACATTTCATCTGGCCCCCAAACACTCGTCCGTCCGATGTATGGATGCGCAAGTTCTTTCCAATGAACTGGGATAGCCAATCAGTAGCATCAGCGTTGTTCATCTTGGAGTCCTTCTTCGCCCAGGCAAACCAGCTGCGGCGATTGTTCTTGCTTGACAGCGCCATAACTTAGCGAGACGAGGGCACGTTGTGTGGCTGTGGCTGTGTAGTCTAGTCTAAGATGCACTTCGAGAACAGTGCGGTGGCTTGATGATAACTTGGCAGATTTGCGGTGTTTGTGCCAAGACTTTCCATCGTACCTCTCTTGGCAACATTTCATCTAAACGTTGGATCACACATCCCGCATCATACATCACACTATGTATTTAATACGGCGAACGTGCCAATTGGCACACCAAAATCATAATGTGTTTAGTTATATCAGTAGCGGACGACGCGCCTTCTCCATAACCTGCTCACGATCAAGAGGTCAGTTCCATTCGAGATTTCTCCGATAGAATTTCTTACATGCATGCATACACAGGCGCCCTTCCCGTCTACCTGGAGCCCTCTACCCCAGAACTCTCCTCTCTCCTCTCGATGGTCAACTCCAAAATCCTGTTACCTCAACACCTCACCAGAGAGCAAAGAAAGCTTGTTTATCGTGTCGAGAACAAAGCAAAGCTCGAGGCCGAGCCCGTCGAGATCACTTTGGGCGAAGTCACACTATCGCTCGAACATATCGATCAAAACAAAAATCCTCCGCACTGGCAGACACTTAAAGCTATTATGAAAAAGAGCAAGACATCAGAGGACTGGGAGAATGTGCTGCGCATGTTAGAAGGGTTTGAGACGGCTGGAATTAATATCAAAGCTGGAAAACGAGCAAGAATTGTCAGATCTCTTGGCCTTGCTGGGAAGCACCACCTCATTCTGAAGGCGCTGCAGCGGCCAAAAGCAACTGGACTACGGATGCGAGAGCCCTATCTGATGGCGCAGGTTCTACGCAGCATACATGACAAAGCTGCGATGGCAGATTGGGATAAGGAGGAGACGACAAAAGCATTAAGCATGGCTAAGCAAGTTACGGAACTATTGGAAGATGAAGAGCATTGTGGCTCGGTAGCTCCCGAATTCGATATGAGGGGCAAGCCATACGTAGTCGCTGTACCAACAGCGCTGGCTGCTGTACTGGCGGAAAAGCACGGTGGCGATGTTGATGAAGCCAAAGTGTTGACAGGAAGACTGGCAGCTGCCCTTAAACAGAACAATTATGCAGTAGGTCAATCGCAAGATTCGCTAGCAAATCCAATATTCCAGACTTCTGGCTAACCCCACTAGACCATAGTAGACGCTATCGCAAAAAAGGCTACTGCCACGGAAGCCGACTTCCAGAACCAAACTGCACAGACAAGATTCAACATACAACTAGTCCAGGACATTATTGAACTTGCAGCCGTTGAGCATGCACTCAAGTCGTCAAGGAAGGTGCTCGGAGACGACATGCCTATGGCTGAAGAAACGCAGGAATATGAGACTAAGATAGAGCAAGTGAGGGCCCAAAGTGTAGAAGGTGTGGCAAGGCTACAGCGCAGAGGGAAGCAAGCATTTAATAACACTATCGTCGATTACATGAAAGCCTTGATCCAGAAAATCCAATAAAGGCTCGGTAAATATATGTAAACCTAGTAGTGTACACCTGTAAGAAAATTCACGGGTTTTCAGCATCACCGGTGCTTTAGCAAGTCTATGTAGAAACAGAAATAATTCTTACTAACGGTCCGTATCGATCCGATTCACCATACCAAATTGTGCCGATACACATGCTCTCCAACAAAAAGAAAATACCCCTGAATCTCCCCAATACCATATCGAAAACCCAGTAGAACAAAAAAGGGGATAAGCCTGCTAGTAAAATGCCACCACCCAATACACCCTTTTCCCATGAGAAAAAAAAGCTACCTATCCATGCACTCCAAGAACAATGCTCAATCTCTTACAAATAGCCCATCCAAAGCGGATCCATCGCACTCAGTTTCCTCGGATCGACCGCGACGGCCACGAGGTCCACCACGGTTTGGTTGGCAGGGAGATTGCCGCCGGTAGGCAGGCCACCCAGCGCACTAGCCCTCTTGACGACCATTTCGCTGTTGCTCTGGACGCTCTCGCGCAATACCTCGGGGGTCAACTGGCTGGCCTTGTGCTGCGAGGTGAACCAGTGGTTCATTTCATCGCGCATAAAGATGGAGAGCTGCATCTCGAGATTGGAGTCGCCTTCAGGTTCGATCAGGCTGCGCGCGACGGTCATGACAGCGGGCGCAAATATGCCTTCCATGTTGAGTGGGCCCATCATCGCTTGGAGGTTGGGTGTGAGGCGGAATGGTACAGGCTCGGAGTTGTGCAGGATGGGCTTGCCGACGGCCATGCTGGGGATCAATTCGCTGCCCCAGACGCGTCCTGAAGCTCTGCTAATGTTGATTTTCTGGGGGAAGCGCGTGTTCATGTGCATGACGTATGTCATGAAGGTAAGAGAGGCCAGTTGGTAGGACAGCGTGCGGCGGAACAGCCAGAAGTCAGCAAAGTTGGGGAATGTGGCGCGGAAGAAGTCCTGGAGAATAGTCCGTGGCACATATTTCTCCTGAACAGCAGCGAACGTTTCGAGACGAATGGAGTTCGCATGATCGATATTTTTCTGGTTATAATTAGCACCCTGTACCATGGCTAAGGAAGACGAGGATGTGGATATAGAGTGGGCATCGTTTGGACGACCTACAGGCTGCAATGCCCTAAGCTTCTCAATTGAAAATAACACCGGCTCATCTTTGTTGATACCATTCTTGCGGCAATAATCCTCATAGATGCCCTGCATGCTCATGTAGCTAGAATCATCTTGCACCATGCGAACACTCGGGGTGATTGGCACCATAAGCGGGAGATGGAACTGTAAATTCCTTCGTCTCGACTCCTTACGCTTTGCGAGGATTCCATTGAAGATACGGAATAGCTGCAAGATACGCTCTTCGCGACGGGAAGATCTGGCAGCAGGGAATTGAATAGCGAAAGGATGCACACTACCATCGTGGCCGCGAATCTTGAGCCGGCGGTGGCAAATACCAACGCCGCGAACAAGCTCAACATCCGGAAGGAAGCGTTCGATACGCACAAAATCAGAATTCTTGTCACGATGCTGGAGATACTGACCAGGAACTTCGACATCATCAAACTTGAGGAACCTAAATTCGCTGAGCTGGTGCGTGTATGTTTCAAGAGGCACAGTGAGCTTTCTGCGGTCAAGTCGCTCCTCAAAGCGATTTCTCCATGTGCGAAGTTTCTGAATGTACTCGTACATAGTCGGTTTGTTCGTGACGAAGTCCTTCTCAAACGCCTTACGAATGTGAGGGGGTAATACTGACTCCGCGAACCGCGTGATGTTTGCCTCAGTTGAGGCAGGGAGCTTGATCTCGCGCGCATACAGGTTGGGTTGACGGCCAACATAGGACAAGCCATCATTCAACAATGCCACAATAAGCCTGTATGCGTCTTCGTCCGGAGGACACTTGAAGTGCTTTTGGATTTGGTCGAGCATTGTCTCCATGGAGAGGGCAAGCAGCGGAAATGCCGTCTTAAGGATAGCACTGATCTCCTCCACATGATCCCAAGGCTTCTTCGGTGCTGGTGGTATATTATCGGCTGATGCCGCGTTGGCGGCAAGCGCGTCCCCTGATGGGCCGGCTTCTGCTTTAGCGGTACCACTAGGAGTACCGCTGGTTGCAGGCTTGTTCTCGCCACTTGATGGCGCTGGTCGATTGCCGCTTGAGCCTGGCCGGGCCTCGGGTGAACTCTGCTTGGCCACCGGCGAACCTTGACTTTGTTGCTTTGCCTTAGCTGCTTTTTCCTTTAACTGTTGCTGTTCGTGATTCTTCTTGAGCGCCACCATATCCTCCCTTGTGGTTCGCAGATGGCAATACAGCGCTTGTGGGTAAGTCTTCGCCAACTTGCCTAGTATCGATCGTGCGATAGGCGCCTCCTGTCGTGACAAACTATTAAGCAGCTGTGGAATGTACGTGATCCAGTACCACGCCGGCGTGTCTCCCTTGAATTCCTCGAACTTCTCGGCCAACTTGCGCTCTGGATTATCCAAACTGAGCAACCACAGCACGCGTCCGAGGAGTTTCCTTGACTTGGCGTTCTTGAATTGACTTGCAGCCTCGAGATAACAGCTAAGTGCTGCTTCAGCTCGCTCCAAATTGTCCGGCTCTTCCTTGAACAGCATATCGTTATAGCGACCCCACTCTGCCCATGCCTTCGGTAGCTTGATGTCGAAAAACAACGCGGTACCGAACGCTTCACCAGCTTCGTTCTTCTGACCCAGCTTTGCAAGGAACATGCCCTTCAGGGTGTAGAACTCTGCCTTCTGTTGTGATCCAAAGTAGTTGAGGTTCGTATTGTTGATCACGTCTAGTCCGCTATTAAGATCGGCTCGAATTTGGTAGTGACACTTGGCTTGTTCTCGTAACTTCAGGAAAGCTTCTTGGATCTCAATGTTGGGAAGAGTGTAGATACGACCAAGTTGATTGATGCACACCTCCGGTAGGTTGTGCTTACGTGCCACGTGTGCGAATCGGTTGATAATCCAAGCAGTCTCATGGTAGCCGCGGTACGCGAAGGAATTGCCACTTGCATTGCTCTGGTTTGGCGGGAGAAGGTTCAAATACACACCATTGATCAGCTGGAAGATATGTTGACGCCAAGTGACAAGATCTTGCCATGCATTGATGTCGTCCCAGAAGTTTGGCAATCGATCTCGCCATGTGCTGAGAAGAAGCTTTAGCTCCTGAGATTTGAGGTCGAGATTGGCTTGTGTCGTTGAAGCAAGGCTCTGACAGATTACACTCGCGTCGTGTAACTCCACTAGTTGTTGGAAGTGCTGAAGCAGTGGAATATGCGCTTGAGTAATTCGGCGAGGAAGCTGATGCCACTTGCGGATCGACAATTGGATCGATTCATCGCACAATCGATGGAACTCAGGTTGTGACTCTTGCTTGTTGTGCAGTTTCAAAAGCGACATGAAGGTCTGGAAGAATACTCGTCGTGGTGTAGGCGCGTCACTAACGGCTTTGATGGTCGCATCCAGTTGTTCTCGTGTGTCCGCATTCTGCCATGCATCGAATACACGCCAAGTTGACTCTAGATAGAGATCGTTGAAGTTCTCATGCTTAGCAAAGTCGCTCAGGATCTCCCACTGTTGCAATTTCTGTGCACAGATGACCCAGTGGTCCTCCCATAACATGTATTCGCCAGTTGAGAAAGGCAGGACGGAGGTTCGAGCTTTGATCTGAGCAGCTTCGTACATTTGCTGCGCCTTATCCCAGATGCCACACTGCTCGTACGACAATGCCGCATTACTTTCAATGAACTGGCATCGTCTTCGCCATGTTCCATAGAATAGGTCGTCTTCTTGTAAGCCACTGTAGATCTCCAGAAGAGCATCGAGATTACTCTCCCTAAGCTTCTCGACATCAACGACGGGGGAAATTGCTGAGTCCTCCATGTACACAGCTGCCGTATACCACGCGTTATACGTTTGAGCGAGATACTTCATGATGTGAGGCGGGAACTTAACCCTCGGGCGAGCATGCACAATCGCGTCTAACATGGTAGCAACACAGTTCGGGCGCTCATCGAGCTGGCGTGAATGGTAGTCCTTAGTGAGAAGCGCTGCCATGCCCTTCTCCAAATCGCTTTGGTCATCCTTTGTAAGCGCAGTCCAAGCCAGCGGGAAGAAAGCGATCCAAATATCATGAGCAAGATTGCTATCAGTGTGTTGAAGATGACCAAGGGGCTCAAAAATGTCCTTAACTTTGACATCGGCGAGCTGGTTGCAAAAGCGGCGATGGCCATTGACAAGAGTCTCTAGTTCTTCATCGACTATTATATCTGCAATCCTTGAGTCTTTGCTGTAAGTACCAAACAAGGTAGTCGGTTGCATCAATCGGAAATCCTCGGAGTGTAGTTGAGCCGGCGTGTTCATTTCCACAGAGCCGAACATCAAGTGGATTACTTGACTCAGCCAATAGCTATCGGAAAGAGTGTCCCAGTTCTGACTTGCGAGCACATAACTCAAGCGGCTAGCCGCAGTCCGGCTTAGACTCTTGTCGAAAATCGTCATATATCGATTGCGCATTTCGACATCCTGTGCACGTGTTCCAATGAGGAACGCATGCTCCATGCGAACAGTAAGTTCTGACCGGGTGATCTTAGGGTCTTCGTAGATTCGAATGACAAGGTCCAAAAATCGAGTTAGCAGCGCAGTATCTTTTCGGTGCTCGAAAAGCAGCATCTTGCTAAGCACAGCTGTCTTTTCCTTGAGGGTCGGGACTGGCTCATTTGAATGGAAGATCCAGTCCTCGACAAGATCCAATACTTTCATACAGACAGAATTGACTTGAGACCGCTCAACAAGTGACGCTAGTACGCTGAGATATGGTCTTCTATTTTCTCCAAGTTCGCCCATGCGTGCAGCGAGGATATCCACGGCCTTGAGCACGAGATCAGTCTGGATCTCAAGCTCGCGGGGGTCCGTTGGTGGGTTGGTTCCCTCAGGTCGCATGCCAGGTGGGACAGCCTGCCCTGGTATGTTATTATTCCCGGCAAGGTGATCCTTTGCCATCTTGCCTTGGAATGCCTTCATGATTTGAGGGATATGTTGATCAATCTCTTCCGGTCGCTTCTGGCACAATGACCAGAGGATGTTGATAGCGCAGATGTAAGAACCGTTCGAAAGAGCCTCAGTTGCAACAGCACCAAGGAAATTGACAAAGTCAGTGGATGGCGATTCTTCTGTGTTGCCCTCATCGTCAGTGATAGGCTCTGGCATAACTTCAAGGATGCGTTTGAGAGTGGGCTGCAGCTTCCTTGACCCGTCATCAGATTCGTCAATGGCGTGTAGACTAGCTTGAACATCTGCATTCTCAGAGCGGATCGACTTTTCCAGGATCTTCTGAAATTGGGGAATGCGTTCCAAGACCCAATCATCTGACCGGACGTTGACGATGACTTTCACCATCTGAAGTGTGTTGATCATCCTAGTGTGAAACTGCTCTGGCTTCTCGTCTTGTTTCATCTCCGTCAGCAATATCTCTTCAATCTTCTTACTTAGCATGACGTCCAGATCCAGATCATTCCAAAGTCGTGGCGAAAGGAGATCATGAAGAAGCTGCACAGCTTTCCTACAGATCTCGGGCTGTGCTACAAGGGAACTTGTAGTCGCATCTTTCGGCTTGGGAGAGGCGACAGGGTACCGTTCCGGTAGGTAAGCGATGAATTTGATGAGGTATGTGATCAGCATCATCCGAACCGCGGGTGACGCTACAAATCCCTTATGCGAAGGAATCAGTGGCACGATAGATCCGTCTGCCCTTCTCTTTACAGCCTGTGGCGACTCCGAAGCGCGTTCAATCGCACTGCCTCCTTCACTCGCGGTGCGTTCTTCCCATCTCCTAATGAGACTAATAAGATTCAGCGCGAGCTTCTTAGCATCAGTGGAAGGATTTGGTGGCTGGGCAATCTTGTTTAGAGCCGTGATGATAATACTCGATAAGTGTTCTCTACCCTCGTAAAACAGGTCCGCGTGCCTCACGATGAAATTGAAAATGCTCATCAACTGCTGAAGATTCGAACTCTCCTCAGAAAGCACTTTCCTAGGGTACTGGATCCATCTGGGCATCTTTGTATCGCCACCACCCATTCGCTGCCGGAGCACCGGTGCCATGAGCTCGAGTGCCTGCATTACCAAGGATCGACCTTCATTCTGATGCGCTTTGAGGAGTGCCTGATAGACTTGAATAGCAATCTTCATAGGGGTATCATATACTGCGATGAAAAACGCAATAAGAACATATGCCGCATACTTGTTGATGATGTCTTCGAGCTTGATGTAATTCCAAGCAAACTTGATAACATCCTTGCGCGACTCCTGAATCATGCCAGAGTGGTGCTTCAGAAGCAATGTCGTCAGCTGAAGGAGCTCCATGCGCGAGTGGTCGACACCTAGTTGAGCGGTCTCTTCCGAAGTATCGGTGAGAGATTGTGGCTTCCAAAGGCGGTTGTGGATTGTCTCGGTCATGCTACGGTCCATCAACTTTGTACCCTTAGCCTTCTGGTCGAATAGACTGTCCCAATTTCGCTTAACGTCCATCGCAAAAATGGGGTTCACGATATATCGGAACAGAAAAGTCTTAGTCTTCTGTGATGAGGTGCGGGAAGTATATAGATCAATGCACTTGTGAACAAGATTTTTCCAGTAATCGATGGAGTCGCTGGAGACAATCTGCTCATAAATGAAGTTGTACAGTCGGGGAGATGCCTTCAGTTCCTCTGCTGTGATAGCATCGATGAATTCAAAGAAGAAATCAAGGCTGTTTGGTTCGTGCTTGAGATATGTAGTGAAGATGACCATTATCTGATCGCCTGCTTGTTCGGTGGCTAGACGCAACTCTGAGTCGATACTATTGGAGCGAAGCTTCTTTTCTAGGGACTTCGCCGCGTCAAAGAGTCCTCTTCGAAGGTCGTCATTTGAGGCTAGCCATTTATTCGAGTCTTCGGCCTGGCTGAGTGCATAGGCGATGTGAACAGCATTGAGCTGAGCTTGGCATTTCTCTTTGTCGGTTCCTTCAAAATTCATTGCGCCTAAGAACCCCGGCACGTCGTCCATGACTTGTTTCCGTAGAACCGCACTAGCTTCATTCTCTAGTAGCTGAGCGAAGAATCGACCCTGTGTCCGGTCCTTCAAGTTCGGCGCAAAGTAGTCCCAGGATTCCTTAGGATACATGCAGAGGTATTTGATTAATGGCTCCCGGAAGGGGCTGTAATGTGTCCGTCTGAGTGCTGTCTCTAACTCAATAACCTTCTCGATAATTTGTTTGAGGAAAGTAGCAGCGGCCGGTGGTAGAAGATGGAAAATATTAAAGATACCAGTAACGATTTTCATCTTAGGATCCTGTTCGATCATCTTGAATGAGATTTTCTGCAAGCTGTTATGATCCGCGATGTTCTTGAGGTGATCTAACAAACGAGTGCCAATTTCGACTTTGAAGTAATTGGTTAGGAGCTTTAATAGTCGTGCCAAACCGTCCAAGTTCTCAACGGAAAGCTTCCGCGGGTCTTGCAGGTTGACAAGAATAGGTCGCAAGCCGCTTTGTAGTACATCTTTTGGCAACTTATTTGTCGCTGATATAACACCCGATAACCCAATGTTGGCTGCTTCAATGACTTCTGGCGATTTTGAATACAGACATTTGAAGAAAACAGCAATGATACGCAGGAACGTCTGGTTCGGTGGTGTCGAGCTAAATTCGCTAAAGCCTTGAGCAGTGGATAGTAGACGAATGCATGCAACCCTTAGGTTGATGATGTGTTCTGCATTACGCTGCTCAGAAGGCTTACTTGCCAGTCCTTCATCTTCGGCATCGGCAAGAGCAAGTGATTCCATGAGAAGCCTAGTAAGCTGGTCATTGAACTCCAAAATGTTGTTCTTCAATTTGAGACAGAACGTAATTGCGTCAATATAAGCGATCTGTATGCTGAAGGGAAGTGCTCTTAACGGCTTCGTCCAAATAGGCACAACTAGCCTATCCTTGACTGGCATGATCAACTCATGAACACCGAGGCCTGTTACGTCGGACAAGACATGGAATGCTTGCTGCGTTGCCTCCCGCACGCTCTTGTTCATATGTGAGAGATCGCCAACCAATTGTCCGCATAGCCGTAATGTGATGTTGTTGCCCTTCTCGAAATCTTCTTTAGTTGTTTTCTTGTGGCATTTACGAATGAGATCTTCAATCAGTCCTTCGGCTTGTATGCGAGTCTTAGAATCCAGATCGATCGGCATATCCTTCATCACAAAGTTTAGAGCCCTGATGAGCTCAAAATGACGCGCTACCATCCAAGACTGAGGAAGTCGTAGTTGTTTGATCATGATTTCGATGCCCTTGGTGCCACCCGATTTCATAAACCAGTCGTCTGCATGACAGTTGTGGCAAAATGTGCTAGAGAGCTCATTAAAGAACGCAAACTTGTCGAGTTCCTTATCATTTCCAAGAATTGCTTTGACGGTATCTCGAATTGTTAGTATAGATTGCTCAGCTGCTTCTCGGACCGGTATGTGTTCCGATCCCAAGGATTCACCAATTGCTTCTGAGATCACATCGCTTTCAATTACAACCGGGCCTTCACCAGAGTGAACATCGAATGGCTTGTTCTTGTGCTTCATGATTGCAAATTGCGACCCGAGCTCTAGGAAAGTGAAGTGCTTCGCCAGATGGGTGACCAGAGTCTCGGCGTCTGATTTAAGATCCGGGATTGATACCGCAAATATGCATGCTTTAAGAAGCTTCTTCAACGTCTCTCCCTCCACGGTCTTCTTCACAATAGACTTCTCTCGTTCAGATGCTGTGAGAATATCGGCACCATGATCGAACTTCTTTGCGCACAGATCGTTTGCTTGCAACCGCACAAGCTGAGCAAAGTCTTCTGGCAAGCTGTCGAAGCCAATCAGTAGCTTAGTATGCGCTGTGATAAGTCGAAAGGCTTGTTGTTTATGGAAAGAGTCTGACTTCTTCGCTGCGGGTAGTTTCGGAATCTCATGGAGCTTTGCAATCGCAGTGTCGATACCTATCGCGGCTGGGAAAGCACGATCCTTGGTTGAGCCTATCAAGCGGATATCGATGGAAGACTGGTCGTCAGAGTATGACTTATAGTCTAACTCAGGTGGTCCCGTAAGGAACTTTCGGTTACGACCTCCTAATTTGCCTAGTATGCGCATCGTCGTGTGAGCGTGGAAATGACTATACGGGTTTGGCTTCAGGTGTTCCCACAGGGCAGCCATGAGCTCATCAATTACAGGTGCCATGATCGGATCGAGATAATCTGCGGTTAGGTTGTCAACACAGAGCTCGAGAGTACGCAAGCCTTGACCGACAAGATCCGACCCAGCTCGTAAGGCCACAACTAGAGGTCTCATGAGATAGCTCAGATGTGGAAGAAGGTTACTAAGTCGAGCGGGTACCGTGAGAGACAACTCAACGAAAAGGTCCCGCTCGACTGGTTTTCGCGCCGTAAGAAGAAGGTTGTTGAGGACGTCGAGTAACATTTCGAGAAGTGGCAGGATCTCCTTGTATAGATGCTCGAAGCGCCCGCCACCGATACTACGAAAGAGGGATCTCAGGAGCAAGAAGTAGTTCATCGGCTCTTCCGCAGTTGTCGACAACTGTATAGATTTTGTAATGATCTTACTGACGTGTGGTAGCAAAACTTGCTCGTTTTGCGCGGAAAAAAGCGTCACCGCCATGAATGACAGCTTGAACAATCGGAGCAGGATGGACGACTTCTTAACATTGGCAGTGCCAACCTCGTCGATACGATCCATAAGAAATTGCAATAACATACCAGAGAAGGCAGGCGATGTGGCTTCTGAGGCGAGAAGGAACTGTGGAACATGCAGTAACGCTGGATGATCAAACATCATATCGTACAAGTGGGGTATCTCGGAGGAAAACACTTCGTGAAACGTAGCTGGATCAATATGGTGGAAGACAGTTGCGAATGTCTCAAGCAGCTCCTTCTCCTCTTTGCCACTCGACATCATGTGTTGGTTACCCATGAAGTCTCCTGGTGACATGCCCTGACTTTCTGTGGTTTTGTCTGTGTCGTAGTAGCGGAACACTTTCGCCCCTTCTCGGAAGAGTTTGATGAGCACTTCAACTTCTTCCGCATTGTAACCGAAGGACACCTCATGCCAGTTAGCTGAAGCGTTTGCCACGTCAATCTCTTCCTTGATCTTAAGTGGATTGCAAGCTCTCAGCTGATAGAAGAGATTCTTCAATCCATGCAATAGGTTCTTGAAAAGAAATTTATTGTCCGCAATTGGATCCGAGCTTCTGTCGCGTGGGTTCGAAGTTTTGATAGGTGTCGCGTTGAATATGTCAATCTCATCCCAATCCGGCGGTTGGTCCTGGACAACCATGTGATTCTCCTCGACTGCATCTATTGTAGGCTGACTGTACTGGTCAGAGAGCTTGACCGCATTATGGTACTGGCGGTTCATAGCCGCAAACTTATCGCCAATTGCGTTAAGTATCATGATCAAAAAATACCGGGCGTCCTCTTTAGGTTCCAACTTGGCAATGCACTCTGCCATATTAAGAAGGAGCTTGGCACTCATTGTCTGGAAACTGGTGCCTGGGAAAGCATCGTGCAAGTTTTTGGTGTAGACCTCAACAGTTCGGCGAATCTGCTCTTTCGACAGAGATTCTCGCAGATGGTGGATTAGGTCCGCCAGCATGCTATATGCTAGTGGGCGCATGGTCTCGTAGACTGTTAGGCCGTCGCCAATTAGCGTTCGCTCGTCCAATAGCTCATCGATCTTCTTGAGAAAGATTTTCCGAAAATTAAAGTTGATGATATGCCTAATCGCCACCAAAAGTTCCTTCCGTGCGCCTGATTTCTCACGAGGGCAATCCTTGAGTAATCGGACAACGATGTCTGGGAGGGTTGGCAAAAAATCATTAAGCTGATTTGCGTAAACTCGGAGGAGGTATGCTAGAAAGCTCATTGTCTTTACTTGCGCGGTGATGAAGTCGCCAAATGCAGCCCGGTTGCGAATCTCTTTGCTGACTCCTGTGAATATCCTATCTTGTGCCTTGGCCTCTTCGTGTGCTTTTTCTTGTGGTTTTGCCTGAAGTAAGAGAACATTCTTGATGAGCGGGACGAAAAGCTTCACGTTCTTGTTCACACAGTTCCTATATGCCTGAAATAGAGATACCACGATAATAGGGCATTCAGCTAGGACCTTAAATGATTGCATGCCCTTAAGCAGCATCCGCGTTTGTTGATGTTCCGACCCAAGGTCACCTGCCGATCCGGATGTGAGGGCGGTCGCTGGAGAGCTCGGTCGCGGCGACTGTGAGTACTGGTGATTGTTCGGCGTGGAGGGAACGCCTTGTGAAGCCGGCGTGGGCGTACCGCTATCGAATGTGTCGTGGACCGCCTGTTCCATAGTCTGGAACATCTCCTGGATGAGGTTCAAGAACTCCTGTACCCTGTCTGCAAGCGCCTTCGTCTGGTGACGTAGGAAATCCATGATAATCTTCATACACAAGACAGCATTATCTTCATTTTCCAGTTTGACTAGGTTCATAAGCTTATCTGTAATCTTCGGTGCGTGTGGTTCGATCGGTTCGGTCGGGTTCATAGGAAGTCGGTGGAGGATCTCGAGGACGCAATTTCGTATTCGCTGTACTTCACGTAAGTAGGATATCTTATTTTGCTTTTTGCGCGCTCACCTGTTCCGGAGATGTTGATATGAAGACTGGGTTCCCATCAAGTATTTTGAGAAACACGGGTACGAGGTGATTCAAGAATACGCTGTACTGCTGGCCCTGACAGTAACTCTCGATGTTGTCCCGTATATCGATCGCAAGCGTTCCTTTGCTGCGTAGATCTGTGTGGAGTTAGTCTAGAAGCGGTTGCGACAATGATCACAGCTATTTGTGATGCGTGCGCATATGCAGCCGTCCACTCATACCAGAGTTTGGGTCATCCAGCTTCGCGGCCATTACCTCGAAGTTGTGAGACGCCATGATTATTATTTTTGCAGCTTCAAGCTGCTCCTTCTATTGTTGTAACCGGCTAGCGACAATACCTGGGGATGCCTGAGATGTTGAGCAGTAGTGTGCGGTTTATGCGGTAAAGGAGGGTGATTGCATTGGCTCGCAGAGGCTTGGTGCGGCTGTCGCAAGTGCTGTGAGGATAGCGCAGTGCAGTTAGAAATTTAAAATCCTAAAGGAAAGTGAAGGCTATAAGGCCTAGCCAGTCATTAAAGTCGTCAGGATAGAAGAAGCCGGAGTGGTGGGGTGGTAGTCGCGTCCAGCATGCGCTGGGCTGTGAAATCGCGACTTGAAGCTCTGCAGACGAGGACTGATGGGCATTGCGTTTACTATGAAAATGCACAGACTGTATATGATTGGATGCCGAGCTGCAGGGTTGTGGCACTACGGCTCAGTGGTGGCATGTCGGCGTTTGCTTAGTTCCGTGATATCTGATGCCTCCCCACTGGAAGCATGATCCAAAGTCGATCAACGAGTGGTGGTAATAGCTGTCATGATTCCGAGGTATCTTTATCTATGAACCAAGGTGGGGTGGCATCTCTGCAAAGTACTGTGCTTGGCAACATGCCTCCCGAAAGCCATTGCACTCCTTCCAGAGTGAGAGTAGGAGATGGCGGGGGGCTTTATCCGCTGCACCTGAGTAGCTTTCGAGAAGTACGTTAAGCGTATTAAGAAAGGGTCAAGTACTGTAACCTACAGACAACTGCACATTATGACCTATGCCGCATTAGTGCTGTAGCGTAGTGAAAAGATATTTCTGAATCATAAATGTTTAAGCAAGTGGACAGCGCGCCAGATGCTCATATGGCATGTAAAGACAACCATGCGGTGCAATCGGGGGTCAATCAGAAGAGTCACATCATGCGAACGTTGCACTCAGATCAAGGCAGTCAGGCGTCATATCAAAAGCAAACAAATCTGTACATCTACTACAGCCAGATACCGCTCGGCTAACCACCACCACACAATACCTCTAAAGCCCGCGATAGCTGGCTTATTCTTCAACAAAAACATCACATAGTGGTGCAGCCCACATCTCCCCCCTTTCCGTCTAAGTGGGAAATTGAAATGTCGGATGTTACATGGCGCAGTGACAAGCTCCATGGTCTTTCGGTCTTATAGGAGAGATGAAAGGGGCGTAACTATTTATTTTTCTTCGGGGTACAAGACCTCCTTTAGTGGGACACCGAGTTCCTCACGTAGGGGTTCAAGCTCTTGGAGGTATTCTGTGTATTGGCCCTTGTTCTCGACCTTGTGTTTGATGCCTATGATGTATTAGTTTCGCTCACTAACTGAATAAAATAATTTGATGGCATCTTCCTGGTCTATTTATACCAGGCGGACTAACAATGAGCGGGCACGGTGCTGGGAGGACGTACCCTCAAAAACTCGGACCGCGGAGGGGAAGTCATTGACACGCCTAGCTGCACGGAGGGCGGCGGTGATGACGGAAGGCGAAGGAACGAGATCGTAGGCGAAGCAGTTGTTCAGATTCCGCTGTGAAGTTGTCAGCTTGGTATCTTGTTTAAAGCCGCTAGACATTGCATCATAGGCCAGATACGGCAGTGCGACTACGGATCCCAAGTGGTGCGATAAACGTACCTGAAGCTCGAAGACATCATTGACCTTGTCGAATTCCTTCTCATACCTATCATGTAGAGAAAACGTCAGTCCCGCAGCTCTGAGCAATTTGGGGGAAATTGAGGGCCACCGTTTGCCCTCGGGTAGCTCGTTTCCTCAAAGTCACCCCTCCACAGGTGCGTCATACCTAGCCGTAAACTCCTCAAAAGTCTCCTCTGCATGCTGGTCGCTCTTTCTGATAGCCGACTGAGAGAAGGCGCGCTGGGCGGTCCAGGCAATGGGCGTCGCTCGAGATACGGGCACACGCGCACCCGCTCTGCTGACCTGCGACGCGGCGCGCACGAAAGACATTGTGCGTATCAATTAAGTGGCGAAGAGCAGCGAGAGTATTTCTGAAAGGGATTGGGTGTAGGCGGCCGGGCGGTGTGGCTGTGGGAGGTAGGGTTGGGATGCTGGAATTGATGAGGTATGAAAACCAAAGCTCAGGCGATCCGACTGATGCTCCAACCAAGCTAAAAAAAGTGGGCCGTCTTGTTCCTAGAACTGACGACATGTCTCCCATTTTCACGTGTGCGGTGTACTAATACCAATGCAGTAATTAAAGCAATTAAAAACTGATATATAATCTAGCATTTTTCTACTGTAATAATTACTGCCCATCGCTCTGAATCCTTGACATGCAGACCTCCAAACTTTGTTCGTCTCCCAGACATAGCTTCTGAATACTCTAGTCAACACACAACAATTACTACACCCGGTATAGTCCGCCAAAGGGTGCTGGGCCTTCTAATCTTACACTTGCAGGCATCAAGCCTCCCTCGCTATCATCATCGTCATCGTCTACCTCATCGTCTACCTCGTCTGTATAACCTCGGTTGTCAATATCGTCCATGTCCTCATCTTCATCGTAGTCCTCCGGGCCACTCCCCACTTCTTTTCCGCCTTCATTAAGAATAGCTTCTACCGTGTCAGGAATCTCCGTCATATCTTCGGGAATCTCGACGTCCTCCGCTTCGTCGGCCTCATCTCCACCGGTCTGTTTCTGTTGCTCATCTGCAGCCTCCATTTTCTCGAAAGCAACTCTCGGATTCCTTGCTGCCCAGCGCACACTGTGCATGATTTGATGCTCCTTCGCTTTTTCCTGACTAGTTTGGCGATTTCCAATCTCGTTTTTATAGGTAGCTGCCATTTCTTGGTCATCCCACATTTCTGGCCAGGCGATAACGCGATCATAGAGGGCATCATCTGGTATACCGCCTCCAATGATCGTGTTCATCTTGTCCCTGAGAATGACTGTAACTTTCGCCCATGTGCCTACATGGTACCACCCCTGGAATGTCGGTGCACATGTTGCTCGAATATCTTGGGTAGCCAAGACTTTCGCCAGGAGTGGATCAGTCAAATCGCAAAACTGGAATAGGTTACCAGTCTTAGATGCAGATTTCCCATCAAAAATATGTTCTCCTTCAAGCTCTTTGCCTGAAATTTGCCCGAGCTGCTGTACATGATCATCAAAGACTTTCCCGTGCTTGGCTCTACCTGATTTAAGGTATGAGGTAAACGACACCGTTTGGTACATGCGGCACACGGGATCTCGGCGGGGGTCCACCCCCCATCGTACAAGGGCCTCTCGCCAAGGGCCACTCTCGAAGAAATAGCCACAATAGACGGCAGCTTGCCGCAGTCGATTACGCTTGTCCCAGCCGAGTTTATTGTATAGCAGGTGCCGGGTGATGATTGGTCTTTTATCAAGCTCAGCTCTGATTTGTGCTATGAGCGTTTGTAGATAGGGCGTAAGGGATGATTCTGCAGGCAGATTTGGTTTAGGTCCAACCGGCACATTCTCATCAGTAGGCTTTATGATGGTGTACGAGCTGAAGGTCAGACTCCGTTGAAGGTTCACCACGCCCTCATCAGTATACTTGACATAGGTGTTTTGCTGGAATCTGAGAAAGGTCAGTTTATATCTCAGCACAAGTCAGTATATAATTTACCGATAGTTAAAGGCGATGGGCATTTGCACAAACTCCGCTGATGGTCCAACACTCTTTGACAGTTTTGCTCCAGCCGCTGTATCAAGCTTGTAATTTTTCAGTTCACTGTCTGAAGATGTGTAAGTGGTGTATATTGTACGAAGAGAAAGTTGCACATACATCGCATTGGTAGAATGTGATCTCTGAGATTGATCATGGTGTCGTTGTGAGTAGAAGCGCACTGCAAGTCGGGCATAGCTGGGTGGTCAGAGCCTGAGGCAGGTACAGACTTGGGGCACTTACTTCTGAATCGATGGGTCTCGTCAATCACGCCCGCGAGCGAGACTTTGTATGCCGATGCATTGTCCTGTAAACTTCTGAAAATGGTTGAAGCAGGTATATATGCTTCGTTGAGAGAGTGGCCATTTGAGGATGTATCAGGCGTTCCTTGAGCGTCTCCTTCAGACAGAAAGGGCCCCGAGGTACCACGCCTGCGTTTGCGACCGGTTCGCTTTGGCACTGTCACCTTGAGCAGCAGATTGTTAGTGGTGACTGTCGTGGAGAGTAGACGCTTGGCGAACGGGTCATGAGGCCGGAGGGAAACAGAGATGAGCTGCTTGACCTCCTCGCCGTCATGGTCGACGGTGGGTGAGTCTGACCCTGATCGCAGGCCCTGGACGAAGTGTTATGGAATGCACTCAATTGTTTTTGGACGACTTCGTCTCACCTTGCTCAGTTTGACCGGACCGCCAAGCGAGGCGATGCCCTTGTCGATATGTTTGACGATGCATGGGTGTTCGACCGCAGATATGGCACGAGAAGGAATGGGGAGCCAGGGCGCCTCCTGCTGCTCGTTGGCCGGAGTGGCGTTGTCATGTTGGCTGTCCACATGGCGGCTCTCCATGGCGGCCAGGTACAGCTACGGGCACAAAATTGTGAATGTAGGCGGTGACAGCTTCGTCACTCACGATAATGCAGGGATCTGATAATGATGATCTCTGAGGTCGCTTCGGACGAGGGCAGGCTGGTATGCCACGGAGAGCCACGGACGGCCATGCCATACGGCTCCTGGGCACCCTCTATCCGTGACCCTCAGGCTCTGGCCTGCCCCGCCATGTCTCGTCACAGCCGCACCGCCGTCGCAATCGGACGCCTCTTGATCACATCGGCGGGGGTGCTCTACCAAGGGCACGGGCGCATGCTGCTCCTTCGCTACCGGAAAGGCTAGTGCAAATGTGTCTGTGAGACGCTCGACTAACTAGCACCATCGCTGCCATCACGCTGCCCGAGTGAGGCCCTGAGCTGGCACGTCAAAACGTTCTACCTACTCGCATCCTCCTCCTCAATACTCGTAGCACACCGCGCCCTCCTACATTCGCCTCTCGAGTGCGTCCCTTGGCTGCTGCTCGGGCACCAGCTGCCGTCTAACCCCTCGCGAGCGCCTCCCTCTCCCGCTCCCGTGCACTCGTCCAGACCTCTAGCACTAGCGAACCACCATCTGTCACGGCACGCGTCAATCTCCCATGTCGATCTGACCCCAACGCTCTTCGTCGCCCAAGTATTGTGTGTGCGCATAGCCTCGTCTTCTTGCATTGGCGCCGCCGAGTCGCGACATCATCACCACGCACGCCTTGACGGCAGCCCACACGGCGGTCCCTTTCCCTCCCTCCGCAACACCTCCGCACCGCCCGACGTGCATTTGCGCCGGTCGCAGCCATGAAAGGCTTTAGGCAAAGGGTTGTAAGTCCCCAGACGTCTCTTCTGCCTACCCACTCCCTTACCGTCCACTACCCTGCCCCTCGCCGTGCGCAGAAGCTAACATGGTTAGCATGAACAGCTCTCACGGGCTAAAGAGGGCAAGCAGGCTTCTAAGAAGAAAGACCCCTCCTCCGGCACCGCCTCTCCCTCCCAAGGCGCCTCCAACTCGCCCTCCAACTCGGCTCAGCCCACTCCCTCCTCGTCGCAGACACAGCTTGCCGACGCGCGTAGCAAGATCCAACCTGTCGGCGACGGCGCCCAACCTGGCGCCGCCTCGTTGCAGCCAGGCGCGCCGGGAGCCCCCAACGCAATCGGAGGTGCACCCCAGTTTGGCGGGCAACAGGCCTTGATGGGCTCCAACAATACTGGTAATGCTGGCGCTTCGGGGCCAGGGACACCCTCTAGGCTGGGCCAGCCACTTGCACCTAGCCTCGTCATCAGCCCAAGCGCTCCAGTACGTAAATGCTTCTCTGTGGCAATCACCGCAAAATGCTGATCCGCCCCTGTAGCACATTCCTCCCCCGGGTGCAGCCGAGACGATGCCCGGTGATCTTGCGCCCCCCAAAGCTGGCCAGAAGTCGCTCATTTTCGACCGCCTCCAAGCGACACCAAAGGACAATATTGAGGGCATAAGGACACCGAAGAGGCAGCACTCTTCACGTTTCGACATTTCAGACCAACGCCAGCGCGAACTGGAGAAGCTACCAGGGTTTCACGAGGTCCCACCGGGCAAGCGAGAAGAGCTGTTCATGCAGAAGATTGACCAGTGTAACATCATCTTCGACTTCAATGACGCAAGCGGTGACATGAAATCCAAGGAGATCAAACGTCTGGCTCTACACGAATTGCTTGATTATGTTGCCAACAACCGCCAAGTCATCACGGAGAAGATGTATCCCCGAGTGGTCGAGATGTTCGCTAAGAATCTGTTCCGCCCCATTCCACCTCCGATGAATCCTCAAGGTGAAGCTTTTGACCCTGAAGAAGATGAGCCTGTTCTCGAAGTTGCATGGCCCCATATTCAGGTGGTGTACGAGTTCTTCCTCCGTTTCATAGAAAGTCAAGATTTCAACACCAACATTGCCAAGGCATATATAGATCATAGCTTTGTGCTAAACGTAAGTGATTGCAAAGACTCCGCAATAATATAATCTTACTAACTATCTTAGCTTCTGGAATTGTTCGACTCGGAAGATCCACGGGAACGCGACTTCCTCAAGACTACTCTTCATCGCATATATGGCAAATTCCTAAACCTTCGTTCATACATTCGTCGTTCTATCAACAACGTCTTTTTCCAATTCATCTACGAGACAGAACGATTCAACGGCATTGCCGAGCTCCTTGAAATTCTTGGCTCTATTATCAATGGCTTTGCACTGCCTTTGAAGGAGGAACATAAGCTTTTCTTGACCAGAGTGCTTATTCCTCTGCATAAAGTCAAGAGCCTAAGCATGTACCACCCACAATTGGCGTATTGTATTGTACAATTTTTGGAAAAGGATGCCGCATTGACAGAAGAGGTACGCTTAACACCTAAACATAAAGGTCACGCTAACAAACACAGGTTGTGCTTGGCCTTTTGCGTTATTGGCCGAAAGTGAATAGCACAAAAGAGGTTATGTTCTTGAACGAAGTGGAAGATATTTTTGAGGTCATGGACCCTGCCGAATTTGCAAAGGTCCAAGAGCCGCTTTTCAACCAGTTGTCGAAGTCGGTCGCCAGTCCTCACTTCCAGGTCGCGGAGCGGGCGCTTTACTTCTGGAACAACGAATACTTTTGTAATCTTGTCAGTGACAATGTCGAAGTCATTCTACCGATCATGTTTGCCCCCTTGTACGAAAACTCCAAGGGGCATTGGAACAGGTAAGCCACAGCTAGTCTCATTTGCTGAGGTAATCACTGATTTTTGATGCAGGACTATCCATGGTATGGTATACAACGCGATGAAACTGTTCATGGAGGTCAACCCACAGCTTTTTGATGATTGTTCGCACGACTACGCGGAGTCGCAGAACAACGCGGGCCAAAGACAGCAGAGTCGACAAGATCGTTGGGACAAGCTGGCGAAGCTTGCTGAAGCTCGCCAGAACGGAAAGTTGGAGAAGCCAGCCTTGAATGCGGCAACGGCAGCTTCGCCGATGCACATGGATGACTCAGACCCGCTGAGCCAAGGACGACTAGAGAACCTTCGACTCCAAGACGATGCGTCACGAGAAAGACGGCCGAAGGAGTATGAGCGACAGAGCAGCCAAACCTCGGTACGTTGATTCTCAAGTCCCTAGAATTTTTAGGACGAGCAATCTTCTATGGCCGAATCGATGTACTCTTAATTCTATCCCTAGATTTCTAGGTCTCTTTCTCTTATTTCTGTTCAAGAACTGCATTTAAGATCAGGCGGATCTGACTCGTCTTTGCTTGCGTCTTTGCAGCGCCGGCATCATACACAGCAAGTGGAGTATCATGCATCATCAACTGCGCGGCGCTCGTCTGGCCGACCGCGTAGTAACAGTGGCCATCGACCTGGCTCTGCTGGCAGCAACGTTGTTTCTCCGCGTACCGGGGCGCCGATGGGCAGGGTGCGAGCAAATTCCGGCTCTACCACCACCCGTGTCACGTAAATCATTCTTTCAAGAGCTTGACACTTGGCGGCATATAGGTTTCTTGTTTCTCTTTGTCACCGTAATGTTGGAAAGGACGGTCGCTGCTGCGACAGTGTACGGTTTTTCCATTGGTAGAGCAATTGTGAGCGGCTTTCTTGGGTCCTCAAAAGTGGAGGGATTTTTCTGCTGGTGTTCCGGGGTGGCGGTGGCTCAAGAGGATGAGTAAACCAGGCTTTCCTTAACCGTAATAGACTCGGAATGTAAAGACTCTCCCTTTCCCATGGCGTCTAGTGAATGTGTTGCTCAGCAACTGGAGTCACGACCTGTAGTGATCGGCCTCGGCTCTCGGGCGCCAAGATATCCAGTACAGCTTCCTCATAAATCGGCGATTGCCCAATCCGGCGAGGGCAAGATCAGAGGCATGTGTTTCTGCACCGCCGTTTGTCTTTCACATGTCATATGTTGACTGTTGCGCCATTGGAAGATAGCACATGCAGTGCAGCAGCTTTTCTCTACAGCTTGACGCGCACACCCCGCCGCAGGCAAGGCTGCATCAGGTCAGCAAGCGGCGCAACACTCTGAGTAGGCGTGCGGTAGTACAGCCAATCACAGCACTTCTTGCCGCCTCGGCCTGCGCTCTGTCGTAATTGCTAGCAGGCACGGCGTACGTGCGGAAGGCGCGGGCGCTGGCGGCCTTCATTTCCGACCTCCTTTCCGGCTCATCCAGAAAATCATTGCAGCCCATCAAAAACCCAGCCGCGAGCACTTCCACCCACAGTCGACAGGTTATTAGTTTAATCACTTTGTCCTCTTGTGCTGTAGAGGGGTTGCCTTGTTCTTCTCTTCGTCCTTCTTCTCTTGTCACTCCTTGGGCCATTGCTGCCATCCTTTTCTTAGCTGCATTTTTTAGAAGTCGCGGTCCGGCCATTGGAGTTCAACCTCAACCACCACATCTACCTCGCCTCCGAACCGGTCTACCGCGCACAATGGAGAAACTTCCCTCTTGGATCAACTATGGCGTCCCGTCGCTAGACCGTCCCTTTGGCCTCGAGTTATGGCCCATCTTCGAAGCTGCGTTTGAGCCCATCGTAGGCTACAAGCCCCAAGATTTCCGCTTCGTCCCTGGGGAGACACCTCTCTCCACCTTCAAGATCTGCGCTGCCACCCTTCTCACATACTATGTTATAATCTTTGGTGGAAGAGAGCTGATGCGCGAACGCGAGGCGTTCAAGCTAAACTTCCTGTTCAAAGTGCACAATTTCTACTTAACTGCCATCAGCTTTGTACTTTTGGCCCTGTTCGCCGAACAACTGATTCCTACCGTCGCACGGAAAGGCCTTTTGTTCGCCATCTGCGATCATGAAGGCGGCTGGACGGACAAGCTTGTTATCCTCTACTATCTGAACTACCTCACCAAGTTTCTTGAGCTGATCGACACCTGCTTCCTGTTCCTCAAGAAGAAGCCCCTTAGTATGTCCAACCTCTAATTAGAAAGCTGCAAGTTTGCTAATCTGCAGTAGCCTTCCTTCACACCTATCACCATGGTGCGACCGCTATGCTTTGCTACACCCAACTCATTGGCCACACCCCTGTCTCGTGGCCCGTCATCACCCTCAACTTGGGTGTCCATGTTGTCATGTACTGGTACTACTTCCAGAGTGCCCGTGGCATCCGCATCTGGTGGAAGAAGTACATCACCGTTGGCCAGATCATCCAATTCGTTCTCGATCTTGGTATAGCACCTCCATGTCACTGGATTCTGGCAATTGCTAACAAATACCTAGGCTTCATCTACTTCGCTTCCTACACTTACTTCACCAGCACCTACTGGCCCCATATGCCTAACATGGGCAAATGTGCTGGTGAAGAGTTTGCTGCCATTGCCGGAATCTGCATCATCACGTCGTATCTGTTCCTCTTCCTCGCCTTCTATTTTGCCACGTACAAGAAGCCAGTGCCCAAGGGCCGTCGCAGGGCTACAAGCGCGCTAGTAGAAATGAAGGATGAGAAGGTACCGACGGTTGGTGAAGCCCGCAGGCGCCTCTCTACAAGCAGAGTTGGCCAGCAGTTTGCTAATGGTGTCGCGACAGGTGCAAGCCCCAACGGAACACCGAACGGACGTGCTACTAGGAGCCGGAAGGCTTAAACGAATGGGTCCACGCAGCTGGTGGGTTCTAGCATATAGAGAGGACAGATGATTAGGCGACAAAACCACAGCTTCCAGAGACCCCCACAGGTCTAAGCCTCACGTCACGCACAGCTCTTCATCCTCCTCCCGAACCCATCACCCTCAACTCCTCGCCTCCACGCTCCCCACGACCTCTCCCCCACGATCCCTACCCCGCAAACTAGAGCCTTACTCCCCAACCAGCTCTCCATCACCATTCCCATCACACACACAACCCAAGCCGGTTCACACATTTTTCATTTTATTCCGTTGTAATTATTATGTCCCGAGGGTCCTTCCGTTTCCCCTTGCTTTGGCACCCTGGTGTTACGATGAATTCTACTCAAAAAAGGGCATGGAAAGAAAGCATCATTGGCATGCACGACGAGATCGATCACCGGTGTTTGGTGGCTGCATTTTAGCATTTAGATAGACTGGGTCGCTGTTGGGTAGTAAGCGATCATGGTGTTAATGCATAATTGAGATGTATGAGTGTTTTCGTGTGACGAGTGCTGTGAAACTTGTAGGTGCGTGCATAGTTAGAATGAGTTGATAGTGTGACAAGGATTTTACTTGAGCACGCATAACCTATCTTACGAAACTCAACAACTGAGTGATACTAGATACTCTCTAACACGTCTGCTAACACTGGAAAGCAATTGGCGAATATGAAGCACGAAGCCTCCGATTCATTACATTTATTTTCTCTCAATCTAAGCTCTACAAACATTGTCAATTTGCCAATACTCTAGCACACCTACATCTAAGCCCACATCGCCCTAAACTTGGTGTCGAAATCCTCCTTGAGGGCCTTGAACGCTTTGAGCGCATTGAGCAAGCCCGCGCCCTCCTCCCAGGCCGGCGGCTCCAGGTCCGCCTCGTCGGCATCCCAGTCCTCTTCCGGCTCTTCTTCTTCTTCCTCCTCGTCCTCATCGTCCCACGAGTCCATAACCTTGGCTTTTTTCTTCTTGACTTGGATAGTGAGGTCTTGTTTGGCTTGCACGCCGCCAGAATTGAGTGTGGTGCCTGAGAGATTGGTGATTTCGGAGGTGGCGTCGTTGGGCAGAAATTTGTCTTCGCGGTCTTCTTCGGCTTCGTCGCCGCCGCCACGCACGTCGATGAAGTCAAGATCTGATTCTGTGCCGAGGTTCATGAAGTTGGAGAGGGATGTGACGATTGTGGCTAACACCATGCTGAAGTCATTGAGCACGAACCAGATGTCTCCGCGTCGGATCCTGTTGGCTGTGATGAGTGCACTTGGGTTAGAGTGGTTGAAGTAGTCGTAGAGGTAGGCATTGAGCGGTAGTTCGGAGTCCTCTGGATATAATCCTACGTGTGGTACGACTGCTTCTTCGAGGAAAACGCCAGAGCGACTCGACATGCAGAGGTCATGGATGGACTCAAAGTTGTCATCATGTCCAGAGAGCGCGACAAACAAGGATCTAGCCTTCAGAGACGCCTTGCGTCCTCCTTGTATGTGCTTGGAGGAGTCTGCCCCAATCTTGACTGCGGTCAAAGGGAGAGTATTATCCGGATGCTTGACATGCTGATCCACAAAAGTTTGTACATAAGCAGTGAATATATCCAATGTGGATTTGTTGTGACGCCGCAAGATTTCTGCAGCTTGCTCCGGCATGGCAGGTAAGAACACAATCGACGGGCTACGTTTCGCAGCCTGTTGTGCATATTCCTTGTCTGCCTGCCTACAGTACCGTCGACCAAATAGATGTGACATGGTAAGCATCAGCTCACGTAACACCAATTCCTGGTTTGTGGCAAACTTAGCACAAAGCTGGTGAAAATAGCCGTCCTTCAGCAGTGCGTGGAAGGCGAATGACGAGTTTTCGGTAAAGTACAGATGGCTGACTGCACCTGCGAAGTTGAGTGGAACACCCTGCGCGTCGAGTAGGTGTTGTCTACGCAAATACTCAATCGAAAATCGCAAATGGTGGAGCACTGTCATCTTCGCCTCTTCGCCGCCCAGATACAATCGAGGCTGCGAGAGCAACGCATTAACAGAGCGGACAGCAAACCGAGAATTATCCGATGAGTGTAGCAGTGTGAATAAACGCAAGACGAGTGTGGTGGTAATTGGAAAATGCCCATTCAAGTCCGGTAACCGAGAACTGATCAGTTTGTGCACCTTACTCAGTGACACTCCATGGAAGACAACGTTACCCAGCATATCAAAGCCTCGACGACCAGCACGACCCGCGGCCTGGCGGAAATTGAGTGCAGTTAGGAAAACTGAGTCTCCAGAGAAGACTACAGTTTTGCAAGGCATATTGATACCCAGAGCAAGAGTTCCTGTCGCAATGATAACGCGCAAGTAGCCTCGTCGGAAAAGCATCTCTACACAATATCTGTACTTGCGGTTCATACCTGCGTGATGAACGCCAATACCTCGTCGAAGACCATCGATCAACCACTCTTCGACTCCACGGCGACGCATTTGATATGCAAAGTCTTCAAGCTCTTCCTGCGATAGCTTTTTGTTGTCTGCGAAATGAAAGCCATCAAGAGGCTTTTCGGGGTTGAATGATGCAAACGCACTGACTTCTTGACTGGCCGCCTCTCTCATCTGGTCCTGTTTGGTCATGCCCTTGTTTGCACCACGAACGCCCTGCTTCTCTCGCCTTGCCATTTCTTTCTTCCATTCGTCCCACTCGCGTAACTTGTCTTTCCATTTTGGACTAGTTTCTTTCCAGGAAGCTTCTGCCGCTGTGAGTTGCTTCATGAGTGTCTGGCACATTCTCTCGCACATAGCTCTGTCGTAGTTGAAAATAATGCCCGGGAGCGCGTCTTGTCGCTGGAGATCTGCTAACAGTGGCAATATGCACCCGACATCATGTTTGAGTTCCATTTCGTCCATATCGGAATCGTCATCTTCAATGGCGCCCTGTGTTGGCTGTAGTGCAAGGCCTGATAGAGACTTACTGAGATCTTTGCGGACGTTTTCAAACGGTGACGACTCATCCGCCAACCATTTTGAAAGCACCGGCTTCAGTAAAGCTTGCCATTTGATGATATCGGCCTTTTTGATTATAGGAGGTAGAATTACTGTAGGATCCAAAGATTTGTCCAACGGAAATTGGGGAGTCTGATGCTTTGACATGCTCTGCCAGAGAGTGAAGCAGTCGCGTGCCTCAAGTGTAAGATCAGATGGCAACCCTCGAGAACGATTCGTCAAGCTTGCCACTGGGTGCAGGAAGGCAAAATTACCGTGTTCAGTCAGTCCGAGTTGAGCAAACGCACGCTGTATAGGCAGGGGGAGGTAATCAGAAGCTTCCGGACGTGTAGGAGGGGTATAGATAAATTTCCGGAGATCAGAATAACGGTGTGGGTGCTGGACCATGACAAGCTCATGCCCTGCAGCCTTTTGTGTTGAGGCAAGCCAATCGTTGAAAGCTTCGGCATTGCCTATCGTCGCAGAGAGTGCGATGATCGGGCAAGGAGCCATGAGTAACAATTGTTCCCAGACTAGGCCATCTTCTGCCTGTCCAATACAATGAACCTCGTCAAAAATAATCCATTTTACGCGCTCTGACCAACTCTTCGCGTGGCTGGGAGCAAGCAGCATGATTTGCAGGATGTGTGGCACAGTGACTAGGATCTGGCATCCTGTGGGGTTGTTGATACGGTAGTCGCGAGTATGAATACCCCAGACCGAATTACTGTACTTGTAATTCTTGGAGAAACGAGCTTGAACTTCCGCAGCAATCTGGTTGACTAGTGCTTTGGTAGGAGCCACATAGACAAGAACATCGTCGTTGTTGGATTCTAAAACCTGTTTCATTGCATAGAATGAGATGAAGGTTTTGCCTGCGGATGTAGGAGCGATCACAAGGAGGCTGCGACGAGCATCGATCTCATCCAACACGCGCCTTTGCCATGCATCGGGTTCGAATGGCACACGCGGATCTGGTGCTGAATCCATGGTTCTGTCGAAGTAGGGTCCACAATGGAGCAGTTGAAAGTGCTCTGGGGATAGATTCAAGGCAAGATCTGGCAGTTCTATGTCCCGATTTAACACGAACTGAAACGGCAGTTTTCGATCTCCTTCTACCACAGGAGTTTGCAATGGCGGAAGTTGTAGGTCCACTACGGTTTTCTTGAGACAAGCAGATATAGTCTTCGTCACAGCGGAAAGGCTGCAAAATGACCTGACGGTGTCGAATATGAGGGCTGCAATATAAATGCCATCGTTCTCTTCACCTTTGCGGCAGATGTTGATCCACATGTCCAGTAATACGTTAAGCATATAGAGGCGTACCTCTGGTGCCAAAGTTTTTCGCTTGAATTCGTTATTGAGGCCGTTCAGGTACTGCCTTGCCTTATTGTAACGGGAGGCGAGATCGGCTTGCTTCTCTAATCCTTCACAGTACACACCCCAGGCTTGGTAGAGTTGTTTGGCATTCTCTTCGTCCTTGCGTTTAGAACTCGCTGCAATGTCAGCCAACATTGCTTGCTTCGAAGCGTTGATGTTTTTGCTGCTCTGCCTCGATTGCTGCTTAGGCCTGGTATTCTCAACCTTCGAGGCTGGCAATTTTGCAACCTTGTCACCCATAGTGATGATCTCTGGATCGAGTACTTTCCCAACAGCATTAGTTAGACTAGCTGCGTATGTAGTCATTTCAGCCATGAAAAACTGGTTTCGGCGAAGGGCTTTTTTCGCTATCTTTGGGTCTTTCTCCAACTGATTCTTCAACTTTTGCTCCATAGGTCGTTTCGCATTGTGCCAATGGGACACCTCTCGGAAGATACTCGTAGAAGTAGGATCTGTTTTCCCCCCGGATCGGCCCACATTCAGGTGGATGGGCTTGAGATGTTCGTCAAAGACGCTATCGGAGAAGGGCAACAGCGCGTACGACGCCGCCTTTGTTTCGTTACCTTTGCCCGCAGCAGGTGGAGACTTTTCCGCAAATTCATCAAAATCCCGACCACTTAAAGTTTCCGCAGCTTCTTCCAGTAGGTCAAAACGTTCAGTTCTTGACGGAAACTGTAGACAATAAGCAAGAAGTCGTCCGTCTATAAGATCAGCAATATCACAGGTAGTTTTCCTTGCTGCGAACTCATTACGCCATGCAACCGAATTAACTAATCTTCTTGCCTCCTGGGAGAACTTGATGATGAAGTCTTGCATCTCCTGCGAAGCTTTCTGCGAACCGAGGATACGATCAGCGAGACCCACTTCTGCGAGTAAAGCAGTCTGGAAAATCAAAGCAGTAGTCAGGCCATTTGTATTGTCCAGAAAAGGACCTCTTGAGGCAACAAGTACCGTTAGGTATTCCCTTTCAGTCAATGTTTCTTCACATGACTCTGTAATGACCTCAATGGCCTTTCGTAAATGGCCTGGATTGATATCGTTGGTTTTGGTCTCCGAAAGGTTCGTCTGCGATCACAGTTAGTCAAGTGATCAGAACGCATGCCTTCAAGCAGATGCTAAACCACATTTTTCACTTACGATAGGGGAAATGACAATATCCAAAGCACGAGAGTGCTCTAGAACTGTAGTTATGATTTTGGTGTCTTGCCATTCTAGTCCATTTACCAACGCGGTATTATAACCCCGCTGCATCAAACCGTAGATCAGGGCTCGATAAGACGATTTGAACGTCTTTTGACGTTCTGTAACGGTGTTGCCCTCTTCTTGAAGAGAGGCCAAGTCGTTTTGTAGGATGGCTCGTTTTCGGAGATCTGTGACCGAAGCACCATCATGGCATAACACAAAATAAAGATCGGTAGTTTTCAGATACTCAGCAAAGTTATCTGAGAATATCGAAGAGAATTGAAGGACCTCGATGTCCGGATGGACGGTTTGAAGATTGACCTGAAGATGGCGAATGATAGCTGCTCGTGCAAGAAGATACTTCTCCTTGATCGCTAGTGATGCCTCTTGTGGCACACAGAGGTCTTGATAATCATCGAAGAAAGCGATATGGAAGTTACATCGCCGGGACACAAGGCCATGTAGGAATTTCTCAACTGCATAAGCAGCATGTAGTAACTGAAAACCGGGATCAAAGTCGAGATGGCTGTCGTTAAAACACTGCAGGAGTATTGATTCGCCGTGGACGAGAAATCGCTCACTGCCCGCAAAGTCGCCTACAAGGTCAACACGGCGACTGTGCAGCCTCGAGTACCATTCTAGGATTCGAGTTGTTTCATCCGGCTGAGGTTGGCCATTGGCCGAATTACCAGCCATACTGCTCTTTCCTCGGGAAGCTCGAAGGAGCTATGGGATTAGTGGGGTAGCTGCCAGCAGTATCGCAGAAGAAGTGTGATGTCTGTTCGTCTTGACTAAGTGGGTCAACTGGTGCGGGCACAGCTAAGCGAGAGCAGATAGCCGATGGTGGGGTTTACGTTTTGGAGCGGTTTGTCCTACTATTTGTCCAATGCTATATGTGCACAGCTGTGTGCAAAAGACGGGTTACAGAGTAGAGTAGAAATCGGCTCAATTTGGTTGGGTTATTAATATGAAGCGGAGTGGTGCAGGTTTCGTTTCTGGCAAAGCCAAAAGCGACTAGTGCGCGCTAGCACTGTAAGCGAAACATATGGGGCAAGTGCGTCATTGCAGTGTGTGACAATGGAAATTCCTAGGTGAAATACTAAATTACTTTGGCAAAACGGTGTGATTTTTTTTGGGTGTTTTTCTGCCTCAAGGAGAAGTTTGATCAATTGTATTGTTTGCGTACTCACCTCGCCTAGCCACATTGGCCGGAATGCTTCGTCAGCAGTTGGTGTAGGTACAAATATTTCATTGCACAAAGACGGGAGAATTTTGTTTTCGAAGCAGCAAACCATGGTTGATTTATGAGTATTTAAACACGTAAACTCCACGTTCATTCTGAAGATTCTCGTAATGGGGGGGGTTGGCATATTGACGTGCATGTCAAGCTGAAGAAAGGAAGAGAATGAAGGAGAAAAACTGGGGAAGCACATGTCCAACACATCCCTGTGACACCCGCCTCTCGGGCTTATCACAATCGATCGCAGACGACCTTGGTGTAGAAAGTTCCATGTGTGCTACCTGGGCACAATGTACTACCAACGGAATACCCCAGATTGGCTGGCATCCAACACAAGCTGGCAATAAAATCCTTCGGACAGTGCCGTGGATTCCATAGCGATATCCTGAATGAATTGTGGAGCGTGCTCCAAGCACTGATTGATCAGAGTCTCTTTGAGTTGCTGAAACTGTTAAGGTATAATCAGCAACACAGAAGTCAATACGGAACGCTTGTTCTCACCGTAGTCCAACAAATGACCCTAGAATTCACAGCTCTAGTGGTGAGATAGTATCAATCTTAGCCTGTGCATTAGCATGCATAGTCGTCAGGGACATGGCGGCATACCGGCTGTAAACGACTCCAATTTGATGGACTCGGGGGTGGCTGGGGAGGGGGAGAGGGTGGATCATCCCGGGAGCATGCTCGAGATGGAACGGGAGATACGATCATCGGCATGTGTTATGTGGCGCGTAGATTTCTGTGGGAAGGAGATTGAGACTTGTTTTATCGTTGGATATGCGTGTATTTCTGCTGACTATGGGTGTAGGAGGGTGCAAAGGGGATTGAGAGTTGAGGGCTTGATATATTTTGGAAGGGTATGTAGTAGAGTAGAGTCAGGGTGAGAAGAAATCAGAAGAGTGCTCTGGGGAAACGGCAACGCCCTTTCTTGAGGTTAAATAGACGGTCAGCCTTTGGCAAGTGACGGCCAGGGCGGCATGCCTTGCTGGCAAGCCCATTTACGCTGGACAGTAGCAAGCATGCTTGCAACGGCCCGTCCGGGTAGACGGGTGGCGTTAAACAAAGCTAAGTCAGAGAGAAAGGACTGGAATGGTTGATTGGGCCGACCCAAAGGGAGTACAGGCGGTCGGTGTGGCCTTGGGGGAAGTGACATTGCAGATTCGATCAAGATTAGCATTTCCAGCTACGGATAACAACGTGGCGGCGAGCAACGACGATAGGCATTATGTACGACGGCAAAGAGCAGGGATGGCCACGGTGGTAGACGTGCGATTTGCTGGGCAGGTTCTAGCGCAGCCGATTCGTCTATGAAGCGCGATGCAAGTCAAGATTGCTGCCCTTGATAGAGGGCCAGAAAAGCGGTCTGCCAGCTGGTGTGCAAGTCCAGGGAGGCTTTTTTTGCAGCCAGATCGGGTCACTTGGCCATCTCGATCTTTGCACTGAGAAGGAACGTGGTCCCTGGCCTGTCGGTAGTGGCTGTCACTTGTGGTGAGGCGACATTGTTTGTGTGCTGGTGAAGTGAAGCAAACAACAGGACTGGGGTGCACGAGGGGAAGAGGGCAGCGATGAAACCGGGTAGAGGCAGGCCTCATGCACACAAGCGCAGTCGGAGGTGGGAGTGAAGGAGATACGGCGCGCCGGGCGCTAGGACGTGGATGGTGGAGCGCGCCAAGACTGTCAGATGGCGACGTCGAGCAACCAAGCGTCAGTCAGTCGGCTCGACGTACGCCCCAGACGATTGATAAACAGCCATAAGACCCCTCGTGCTTCGGTGTACGGAGCCGGCCACCCGCCCGCAAGTAAGAAACGCGCGCAAGAAGAGAAGCAGCACCAGGGCCTGCGCGCCATCGACAATGCGCTGGAGCAGGTTGTAGAGGCTGGCCGTCACGTCACACCTGCGACTTTGCGCACACGACCCGTCTGGTGAGACCCGGATCCGCCCTCCCATCGGCCGTCGTCCTTAGCCGCTTCATTTCATTCAACAGAGTGCGCCCCCGCCGTCACCAGCCCCTGGCCCCCGGATTGCAGCTCACAGCGCACACCTCGCACTGCCTCGACCAGCAATGTCGTCAGTGTGGAATCCAGACAACGTCCGCGACGTCGCCGAGTCGGTGGGCATCGCCTCACTGGCCGACAACGTGGTGGAGGAGGTGGCCCGTGACGTCGACTTCCGGCTGGCGCAGGTGTTGGAGGAGGCCATCAAGTTCATGCGGCACGGCAAGCGCACGACGCTGACCACGCAGGACATCTCGAATGCGCTCAAGGTGCTCAACGTCGAGCCGCTCTACGGCTACGAGTCGACGCGCCCGCTGCGCTTTGGAGAGGCGTCGCTCGGCCCCGGCCAGCCGCTATACTACGTCGAGGACGAGGAGGTCGACTTTGAGAAGCTCATCAACGCGCCGCTGCCCAAGGTGCCACGAGAGATGACCTTTACTGGTATGTGCCATGTCTCTGTCACTGCTTCTTTATCCTCTCTGCGCCCCGTCGCTAACATGGTCTAGCGCACTGGCTCGCCGTCGAGGGGGTCCAACCATCCATCCCCCAGAATCCCACCACAAACACGGCCGATCTGCTACCAAAGGGCCCCAACGCCAACTCCCATCTCGCCGCAGCCAATGGCCTCGACAACGTCAACGTCAAGCCGCTTGTCAAACACGTCCTGTCCAAGGAGTCGCAGGAGCTCTTCGCCAAGCTGTCTAGTGCTCTCACCGACGAAACCAACATCGAGTGGCAGAATGCTGCCCTGGCCGCCATCCGCACCGAGCCGGGCATCCATCCGCTTACCACCTATCTGCTGAGCTTCATTGCGGAAAAGGTCACACACAACATGAAGAACCTGTTTGTCTTACACCAGATGATGCAGGCCACTCAGGCCCTGCTCGACAATCAGGCCATTTACCTCGATCCCTACATGGCATACATGGTCCCACCAATCCTCACATGCTGCACGGGAAGACATCTCGGGCCCACAACACAGCAGGCGCCTTCCAACGCCTCCTCAGAAACACTCAACGGAAACGGGCTGAACGGTTTGGGCGCTACTCACTTTGATCACTTTGAGCTACGCACCTATGCCGCATCCCTGCTCAGTCGTATATGCCAGAAGGCTTCTTCATCGAATCAGGGCCTCAAAGCACGCATTGCCCGCACCTGCTTGAAACAATTCATGGACCCGGACAAGTCTCCTGGTACCCATTATGGCGCTTTGCGGGCTCTCATGTCCATCACTCACCAGGAGGGTGTTCAGATGCTCATCCTACCCAACCTAAAAGCCTACAGCAACGACGTCCTCAAGGTGAAACTCGCTGAGGAGAACAGCCGAAGTGACACTGAAAGGGTGGTCAGCCTATTGCTTCGTGCTCTTGAAAGCGTCGCTCTCTCGAATCGCTCACCGACTTCAAACGGTGCCATAGATCTTGAAGACCTCAGAGGGCGACTTAATGAAAAGGTTGGAGATGTCTTGACAGACCGGATAATATCACGGAGGAGAACCGAAGTTGCGGAATATCTTTTAAAAGCAAACACCAGCGTCTAGCAAGGCGAATGGAAATATCAAACCACTTTATTGGCGTTTCATTGGGACAAAGGGATGATACCACCTTTCTATAGCAACTGCACAAAACAGCTGCCATCTCAAATAGACCAGCTTTTTCCCTGGAACTTTTCGAACAAGTGACATGGATCTCCCTATTCGACTATCTCCTAAATCACACCCCCCCCACCCTTCTCTCACACACCATCGGTAACAAAAGCCCCTCATCCCCACCATCGTCATCCGTCCACCTCGCTACCTTATCAACAACCCTATCAACCGCCCCCTCCACCATCCCAAGCCCCAAGCCCACCCAACTCCTACTCTTCCCTATCCTCCTCGTTGACCGCGGCGTCAGCAGTGCTCTCCCCGCCTCCAGCGCCTCGATATCTGCCGTCGTAAATGCTGCATACTCGTCCGCTTCGCTGACCTCCGTGCTCGACGGCGCAAAGAATGCTGCGTGCTCCACGAGCCATTCTTTCGAGGTGCGGCGCGGCAGTGCGTAGGGAGGGGTATGTGGCGGGCGGAGGAAAGGGTTCACTGGCGACGCGGTCGCAGTAGAGTGAGGTGTTGTTTGGGGCAAACGCATGCAGCAATATCGAGCCGTCTGGCTATCCGCGTGCTGGAGGCAATGTTCACGATGTTTCGCCACAACAACACGTGGCAAGGCAGCGCCAGCGTCGAGGCCCGCATACTTCGAGGCCGCATTTGCAGACGTCGTGATGGCGCTGCTAGCCGAGTCCACATCTCGTCTCGCCGAGCATGGCCCCGCGAACCCGCCAGTCCCATCAACCTTCTTCCCCTCCGTCGCTTTCCCCCTCTTCTTCTTGTCGCGTGCGTGTTCGTGCTGAAAACAAGCCCATGTCCGAGGCGGAAACGTCACAAGGTGGACCAAAACGACCCACACGATGCCCAACACCAAGCACGTAAAAATCACCACTTCGAGCCCGTACGGAAAATACCAAATCGTGTGTTTCATCGCCGTCCCCGGAGTAGCGTTATAGGTTGGTATATGGCCCTCGTGCGCGGCGCGTGGGACAATTGCTTCAGGGTAGAGAAAGCCTGGGGGTGAGGGTCGAGGATATGTTGAGTGTTGTGGTGTGGCTGGTGACGTCGTTTGGAGCGGGCCCAAGGTGCGGGCAAGTTTTGGGGTACATGTTGAGGTGAAAGGTTGCAGTCCGTCTGGCGTGTTGGGTGCGATATCGTGGGGGGCGAGAAGCTGATACGTGCCCGGATTTGAGAGTGAAAGCGAGGGCGGGAAGGGGCAGAGTGCGGAGCTAATTACTGTAATTACTTTTCTTCGTGGTTTTGTTGTTTGCTGGGTTTGTGTGCTATCTATCCTGGAGTGGACAGTTGAAGTGTCGAAGTACGCTAGTTGTGTTGCTGGAGCCATGATATGACTTTGGGAGTGAGAGTGCTACTTTTGATTTCTTATGTAGTTTTACTAACTAGAAGGTAACGATCGCAAAAGGAGTTTGTTGTAAAGACAAAGGATGCAACGAAATCGTTATATCAGGTTTTAAGAGTGTGCCATGTTCACGGTCGAGACAGCCGTGTTGAAGAGATACAAGTATTGAATAGAAGACAACTACCAGTTTCACCAAGTGACACATGCGGTTGCGAAGATTTTGGAATAGCTAAGCCAGATATATATATATATATTATGTACTATGGTATCAGTGGCTATTGAATCATGGCGCTGGAAAACCTAACGCCCACCGCACCCCGGTCCACCGGCCTCAGAGCTGAGAAGCCGTTTACTTATCTCGGTGCTCCTTTGGCCGTGACACAATCTGGAGATCTTGAATACAACAAAACCACCATCCTTTCACATACGATCATAGGACGTCGTAAACTGGGCTTCCCGTCCGCTCAGCCATACATAAGCGGCGTACCGGCGGACTAGTAGTCAGGTGGGTGACCACTGGCGAATCCCCGCTGTTGTATGTTTTTAATTTTGTTTCGTCTATTTCCTTTTCGTCCTCCAAGAATACTCAATCAGCAAGAACACACCTCCAATCCCCAACTCCCCGCCCCCGCCCCTAAAAAAAATCTCAACCCCCATATCGTTCTAGCTATCAACAAGTAGACTGAAGTCGGTTCTTAACGCTAAATTGAAAAGATTGATTAGCTGCCTCGTTTTTGTTTGTGAATGAGAATTGAGTCACTAATATACTCATTCACTTTGCTCGAGCTGCGGCTTCACCGCGCCAGTTTATAATCAATGGGTACCTCACATGAAGACTATGGACTATATATTGCAGTGCGTGCTTTTCCCATTCTATACATATATATACTATACTACTGCCCACTAGGGCCCGATGCAAGCTAGACCATCTAGTTTGAACCCTTTTTTTTGTGGTATTTCCCTTATTTTGTAAAGTTCGATTCGTTAAGTAGAACTCGTTTGCTTTGTCCTCGAAAAAAAAAATCCCGACAATAAAGAAGTAAATTTGTGCGAAATTCGAAGCGCGATACACTGTATGTGACATAGTGAGCGTACAGCCACATAGTTGCTGGACTAAGACCGTACTAGCTCATACTGGCACGTTCTACTCCTAGGAGATAACCACGGACACTACAATTCGCTCACCGGCGATTGAAATTGAGGAATTTCGCCGCGAGGAAGAGGATGACAAGGTTGCTACCAATAAAGGCGGTAAAGATGCCAAAATCTCTCCATCGGTTGCCAAATTCATATCCAAGAGGTTGGTAGAATTCGTCCCCGACTTTGTAAGCGCAGTAGCTGCACATATCAGTGGCATTGTCCAGAATGTAACCTGGCGCACCTCTGCTGAAGAAATCTTTCATGTAGGCTCCACAGTCCTGGCCACTTGGAGCGCGGAATCGATTGAATTCGCTGGATGTGCAAACAATGGGCCTATCGTGAAGTTCGGTAACGATCATGCCACCAATTAAGCGTGTGAATGGATTGAGCTCGTACAACCAAACACGCCAAAATTTGGGAATCTGTGGTTTAGCGATAGTGACACCGCAAAACAGTGAAAATATGATGATGATCTGTTTAGAGACACGTAAGTTATAGAATGGTCATATACGTGAGAATGACATGCTTACAAATGGATTCAAGTATGACGCTATGGAGGGTGAGGGCGTTAATGCTCCGATGGCTTGAGCTAGCGTGACAGAGAAGAGTTCGGTGACGAGGATGATGAAGAATTGGTAACCGGCGCGAGAAGATTCGGAGTTGAGGCCGGGGATGTAGTATAGTGGGATGAAGAAGAAAATGGCACAAAGAATGCTGTATGGCATTTCCGCAATGACCATCGAGAGTGCGAAAGGAAAAGTTTTGTATGCCTTGGCCATTTGCTCGCGGAACGATATCTATACTTGTTAATAATAGCCTTCGGTAGTCAAGATACGGGTTTGCCTACCGTCCTCGCAACTTGGTATTTAGGCTCAACTTGAGCCAGGATGAGAGCGGGGAGAACTGTGACCTGGAAGATGATAAAGACGCGATATTGTAATGATGATCGCGAATTATCCAGCTGCAAATACATGAGACCAGTGAGTAAGGCGATGATGACATGATTAAAAAGACGAGTAAATCCGTAATTGGGCGTCCTCCAGAAGCTAAGGTTTTGGCGCGCGACAACTTTCTTGATCTGGAAGGACAATGGTGTGGCGTACTCTTTTTGTGCGACAGGCTCAGCGGATCCAACCTCAGCAATGCGTTCTTCCTTAAGCTGAGCGATATGACTCTTTACCTCTGCAAATTCTTCAGATCCAGCCCACACATCAGCCCAATCTTGGTCACCTATGCGATGAGTAGAACCAGCGCCAATAGCATCGAGCATCCATTCGGCGGGGTTTGCAGCTGGAGGGCAATCGGCTCCATGACAGCGAAAGTAATCGATGAGAACGTGTGCGTCTTTTCCGATATCGCCGAAGTAGACACATTGGCCACCACGCTGAAGGAGCAATAAGCGATCAAAATTTTCAAAAAGGGCAGAATTCGGCTGATGAATCGTGCACAAAATAGCCTGGCCAGCAGCGGCCAGCTTGCGTAGGAAGCGAACGATGTTGAAAGCGCTCTGTGAGTCGAGGCCCGACGTAGGCTCATCCAAGAATAGAAGTAATTCGGGCTTAGATGCCAGCTCAACACCAATTGTGACACGTTTGCGTTGCTCAACAGCAAGGCCTGTCTCGGGATCTCCAATGATAGCATCTGCAATATCCTCCATCTCCAATAATGCGATGACTTCCTCAACATATGCATACTTTTCCGCTTGAGGCGTCTCGAAGGGTTGACGCAAATCGGCAGAGAATCGGAGGGCTTCACGGACGGTTGTAGCAGGCTCATGGACATCGAGCTGTTCAGCGTAGGCAGTTCCTCGTTGAAAGGCAATGCCAGGTGCTTTACCATCAACAAATTTGTCACCACTGATGACTCCAATATTTTTACGGTTTGCCAATACATCAAGAAGCGTAGTCTTTCCAGCACCAGATGCACCCATCAAAGCTGTGAGCTGTCCAGGCTTGACATATCCGTATATATTATTGAGAAGTCTCAATTGCCCCGACGGTACTGGTACGTCATAGCAGAGATCCTCCCAAGTAAGAATAGCCTTGGATGTGATGTTGAGGTTTGGGCTATCTTCGGTTCGTTCTTCCTTCTTGTTTCGCCTATCCCGTTTCTCACCCAGTTTAGTATTGAGGTCTTGGAGTTCTTTATTTTCCTTGATGAAGAATGTGACGGTGCGACCACCGGCGCCCCACTTGACAAATTCGCCTAGGAAAGCATTCGCGAGTAGAAAGGCGACAATGAGAGCAACCATGATTCCCCAATTCCTCCACAGGTCCTTCGGGTCGTATGTAAATGAAGTATTAATGTAGTCGGTGCCGGCTACGACAGTGGTTCCCGCTCGACTTCCCGGTAATGTGCAAACCTGAGCATTGGTATCATTATAGCCTGGGCCAGACGGGATAATGTTATTTCCGGCGCATGTAAGATCTAAGCTCTTGAACTCATTCATCATGAGTGCGGAGAAGCCCAAACCAAGTGCATTGATATAGAAGATCCATCGCAGCCATACTTGCTCAGATTGCCACTGAATGAGATAGCCAGATGTCAGAACAAGGAGCGTAATGATTGTAGCTGCAAGCCGGATAGCGACGTCAAAGTCAGGACACAGACAACCAACTGTTCGAAAGAATAGAGTCATTGCCAAATACCCTGTGACGATCATAAGGTAGAAGGTGAAAAATGCTCCTGCATCCCGGACAAGATTCGTCATGAAATATACGATGATGGAAAAAGCCATAATCTGTACCGCGGAAAACAGTAAATCAACTCCAATTTGTGCGATCCAGAGGGCCGAAGGGCGATGGAACGAGAAAGCACGATGCTTGTTGATAATAGGACGCCCTATCATAGTCGAAGCAAGTTCAGAAAAGGCCTGGAAAGCATTGAACAGTAGAGCGATGAACAATACACCACCTCGGGTAAAGGCACCGTTACTCGTCTTAGGAAGATCAAGCCAGACCGTACCAGTGATTATAGCGATAGAGATTGACGTAAACCAGGAAACAGCAAGACCGGTCTTATCCTGCCACTTGAGTAGAAATTGGCGTTTGGCTAAAGCCCATAATTGAAGGTAGAAAGGAATCGAGTAAACGGATTTTTTAGGTGCGTGGCGCTTACTCTCCTTTACTGCAGTTTGAAAATCATCATACACATGTTTTTCTTGGTCCATACGCGCATGGTACTCAGCAGTCTCAGCAGCCAGCTGTGCTGCAACCTCCGAGTTGTTGAAGGCTTCAACCAAGGCATCGGGGGTGGACGGCACGTCTTTCTCGGTCAGACCCGGTTTGTAATTACGCTCAAATGGGTCAGTACAGCCTGTGAGATAATCAGGCGTTGTTTGACGGGGTTTTTCCAGAAATCCGAGTCCTTCAAAATACGCTCGCGCAGAGCTTGCAGGACCAAAATACACCTGGCGACCACTGTCAATAACAAGAACCTTGTCAAAACACTTGTAGATGTTCTCGGAGGCCTGGTACAGGGATACGAAAGTCGTGACCTTGTAGATATCTGTCAATATTCGGAGGGAGCGAGCATAATCGACGGCTGTGGATGCATCTAGGCCACGAGTTGAGTTATCCCATGACACGACTGATGCACCTGTAATCATTGTCTCAGCAATGGAAACTCGCTTGCGCTCTCCTCCGCTGATTCCTCTGACGAATGGATTTCCAACAATTGTATCCCTTGTGTGCTCAATGTTGAACATTTTTAGCATAAGATCGATGACCTTCCGCTTAAACTCTTTCCTAGAAAGACCAGCGGGTCGCTTGCCTGGCACCTTTGTCTCAAGTGCGAAATCGAGTGTCTGGCCGACGGTCAGAGTGGGGTGGTGGTTCTCGTCCTCCTCACAGTAGACTGCCTCCCCACGATATCTCTTCTCAAAAAAGTCGGCGTCAAAAGGCCCATAAAGTACCTTCCCGTCGACGTTGGTATATCCATAACGTTGGTTGCTGATGACCTTGAGAAATGTCGTGCATCCACTTCCAGGCTTCCCTAGAACGAGTATCATCTCCCCTGGTTTCGCAACGCCCTTGAAATCTTTCAAGATGTTGAACTCTTTGCCCTTCTTACCCAAACCTAACAGGGTTTGAACGGTCTCGAAAACATTGAAGAAGGATACAAAGGCATCCGGGAAAGTTTTGGCATAGTTCTTGACGCCACCAAGACCAGAAACTGTCAAATTTTCCCACACAACGCCAATGCGTTTCGACTTGATACCAGCAGCCTCTTCTTCATCGCGCGTACCTCGTAGCGCCTTCTCTAGGTCAAATGGTTCTTCGGAAGTGTCATCTGAGCTTGTACCGGCACTTTTCTCGACGTCTGCCCTGGTGTAGTTATTACGGCTCTGACGACTCTGAGCACGGCTCAATCTGCGCGATATGTTGCTTGTCTGAGAAAGCTCCTTAGATAGCTCTGCGAAGTCGGTCTCGGCGCGATGAACATCAACCCCGCCCGAGACATTAGTGAAGCCCAATTCGCTAAACTGGTGCGAGTTGCGAGCCGTGACATCGTTAGTTGAGGTAGTTTCAACGCTTCTATTATCGATTTTGGAGTGACTGTGCTCTGGATGGATCGCCTCGTATGTCTTGCTTCTATCCTCTCCGCGAGCCGTTGAAGTTTCCGGCGGGACGTTTGAGTTATCCATGATAGGTGTTGGGCGCTGACGACGCAGGGTGCACCCTGTTCGGTTGTTTCCAGGTCGCAGTGGGCAGTATCCGAGACACTGCGTCTCGCGGAGTAGGAAAGCGAGAAATGAGAGAAATCAAAGCAACATGTATGAAAACAAATATAAACAGAATTCGAGGGAGAGGCCAGTGGCAAGCGCCCTTCAAATCTTGCTGTCAACCGTTTATTGACTAGGTACAGCCGGAGATAAGCAGGATTGGCTCCCTCCGATGCTGAGAACAGTAAGGAATGATAGAATGGTGCATATCCAAGAAACTAGTCAGACCAACCGAACTCCCGTGTTCAATCCCATTCAGTAAAAAGCTTGCTAGTTTTTTCGCTATTCGGACTCGGTGCGCAACCGCGGACTAAAACTTGCGGTACAATTATGAGTCGAAATGGCTTATCCTGAACACATTGACCACGGGTTGCCTATCCCGGTGAGCCGCATTCGGTAATTTCATATCATGTTTGCGGACAGATTGGGGCCTTCAACAATTACCCGAAGACGTTGTTCCCCTGAGATGGACATTCAAGGATCAATACGGCATCTTCTCTTACCGAGCTCCGGTTGACAACGTTCTTACAGGGCTGAAAACGTGCGGCGGCATCTTCTGCTCCCGAGCCTCTGTTCATAATATCCGAACACGGTAATTATGAGGCTTTGCCTTTCCTGAATCATAACCTCCTCGAGCCTGTCCCAGGCTTGGCAAAAATGACCCATTGCTCAATTCCTCATGATCGGTCGCTTGCTGCATGACTCACCATAGACTATAGGTCTAGATAAGGCTGGAGTGTTTATGCCTATTGACAGAGGTAACAGGGTTCGTCCGTTGGATGGATAAATATTCGTTTCACAACTTCCGAGGATGCCGAATCCGCCTGGGCAGGCTTCTGCCTGACAGGCGATCAGCGGACACCTGAAACAGTCGGCCTTCTCGCTCTCCGACCCTTGTTCGCTAGCACGCTAGGTAGGTATCCACTGTATTACAAGCTGTCAAATTGCCTCACTCTATTCTGTGGAAAAAGGGCGTCGCGGCATTGGTTTGGTCACCAATCGCTGCATTTTTGACCTGCCCTTCAGAATGGCCATGGAAGTATCAAATATCACAGTGCAATAACAATCAATTGAACTTACATGATTACTAGCTCTAGAAAGTTCAACAATGGTCTCACGTCCACGCGCCGTCTCCATCCGTTCATCAATCCGATGTACGCAACCCTCTCTATAGCGATCAGCACGGTAGAAAAGCGACCAAAGTTCATGACCCACGTCGTGCTAAGCGTCACTTGTCAACGTTGCAATCAATTCTTAGTACAAGTTCCATTGGAAGCCGGTAAAGATTTTATCCAATGATTCCTCACAATCAACTGCTATCCTTTGAAATATGCAGCCACCGAGCCAGTCACCAACCTTGCAGCGTGACATTGTGGTACAGCGAGCATCACTAAGATGGATCAAGAAACTTCACAGCCTTAATCACTTGTGTCCTTCGGTCATCATATCTTCGAGGATTTTGCCGAGCACGAATAGTCTATTTTCTCGATTGAGGTGACGACTCAAGCACCTATCACTATTTCGAGAGGCGTCCTACTAGGCCAAACATCACTCCGCAACGAATAATTATAGGGTCTGTGTAGTCACGCTTCTGCACGCCCTTTCGTAACGAAGGTACGAGAAACGCGGCGCGAAGTCATGTGCTAGCGTGGTATTCGTAGGATTATGAATTAGGTGTATTCTTATTCGTTCTAACAAATGCAGTCTCGGTTCTCTCGCATGAGATTGCTCTACGGAGTCGCCGCAAGCAAGACATCCTGCCATAGCTTCATTTCTATTCTGTGTTTTGTGGCTTTACATATCAACACGGTCATATATGTATATATATATATATATATATACATTACCTATGGTGAAGTCGCTGATAGCTCTCAACCACGTTCTCCAATTCAATCAATCTATCAACCAAACAAAACTTCAAGTTTTTTTCAGAAGCTACCGTTACCATGTCTTTCCCACCAATTCGCTTCGCACCTTTTCAAGTCTCCAGCGCGCCGTCTTCAGGCGATAATTCGCAACATCCATTTTACCAGTCCCAGACGCCAGTGACAACTTCGAGTTCTTCAACTCCATCTACAACTTCAACTTCAAATGCGACTAGTCCACAAAGTGGAGACTCACAAAGCGGGAAGTAAAGAATACTTGTGTTTCATTCTGCAAGTGCAGCATCACTGGTGGAAACAAGAGAACTTGGCTGTTTGGCAGCCTAGAACGGATATATCGAGCACTGCCACCACCGTCGATCAAATATCGCACTGTAGATGTTACACGTACTGTAGAGGAGGGTATCGTCACATCATAAGCATTATATAGCGAGTCCATCGTTTTCTCTCCCTCTTGTATTTTCTTTTTCAATCAATCGGCTAGAGGCCATCAAGGCACAACACGCTCGTTCAAGCCAGACACGTTTCAAGAATACAATCATATACCTAGAAGTCTAAAATATTCTTGATAATGTACAATCTGTGGCCCTTCGTCATCTTTTGGTTTGAACCTGGTCCCTCACCGGTTGCCTAAAAAACAACCGTACCCTAGTTACGCCCCATCCAACACCTCGTCTCCACCGCATCGGCTATCCAGCCATGAGCTGTTGCCGATCTGTCGGGGTAAAAGTTCCACTTAGTCGGAAGCCACGTGCTATTTATTCTATTCTATTTCCGTTAAACGGATGGGAATAAGGATCGTATTTTCTGTCTCGCATACCTCACAAAGATAGTAGTACTTGGTACCTGAGAAACCAGTCTTGGCCCCCACATATGTTAAAACAGGCACCTACACAAACGTATTTCGCATATCTCGTTTCTGTCGGCAGAACGCTGGTTCATCCAGCATTTGCACTGCCTCCACACAAAATTACTCCTCGGCCCGGGCACTGTTAAATCACCCACCTAACCCACCACTCACAGAAATAAACCAACAACCAAACTATCACTAATATGGCCAATGGTTCCCGGCTTATGTCGAGTTCGACGAGGCTGAATACTTGAAAATTCAACTTGTTCACCGCGTGTTGTTAGACGTATTGTGCTTGGCATACCTTCCCGAACAGGCAACACGCACAGCATAGCCTCAACACCGAACTATTTACCGTGCCGCCACCGACAATGGAGCTGACGGCAAAGGCGCACTCGGTGAGCGGAAAGAGATGGGGGGGGGGGGCTATGCTGTGTATGCATTCATCGTTTAGCAGGTCGATAGCAACGTGGGTGAGCGAGGTGATCTGTTGAGGAAAGAATGGCGGTATCGCCGATCAGGATATCTACGCAAGTCTGGGATATAGCGCGATAGAATGTCGAGTAAGATCTCGCTACCATCAGAGGCATAGGCTTATTCATCGAGCCATGCCACGAACCTGCCCTGTGTTCTCGCCTGTTCCAGTGCTCACCACGCCTGCTGAAAATGGTGATACAACACCGACAGGTTCCTTGACGTTGCTCTATCATACAACATGCTTTGGACCTTATCTAAATCATGCCGTCGCATTTGCCACGTGTCGCTTCCAAGGACAAAATCTTCAACACTTGTCCTCCCCACTAGGCCAGACATCTTGTTCTAACGGGATAGGTTAGCCACGGAGTTGACCACAACTGCTCACCAGCTCAACCTTCGGGCCGGCGAATCCAGACACATGGAAACATAGGGCTTGCAAAAGTAATAAGCGTCTCCCGCCCATGGGAAGTGTCACTCACTAAAGTTAGCCCGAAAGTCATGCGAAATGACACAACAACTGTCATTCTGGTAAATAGGCGCAAACGGCTGTTTCGGGTGGTTGTCTATCGTCTAGTTATAGGATACTATGTGCGTGCTATAGAGTACTGAGTACCCAGAAACTGGAAGAAGCTTGGTTGCTTCGATGAGGACAGGGGTTCCTTGACCTCCAACAACCGTGTCCGGAGCAAATCAACGCATCGACTGTGCTCATATCATCACTAACGCTATGCATCTCAATGGGGGATGGCCTGACTGACTTTGAAGTGTCGTGCCAAAATATAAGACACAATAGTCGCAACCCAGGCCAAAAGAGAAATCGTTTGGCCCAATCCAATCCCATCTGGTAATCAATATGCCACATGAAAAGAACTTACTTTCAACGCCAAAACAAGCGAATAAATTAAATTTCTACGGGAGATTTTAGACACCAGCCCAGCCCCACCGACATTAGAATAAGACAACAAGGCGGACAAAAGACACTACAAAAAGCAAGACTCGTTCTCACACACGATTCAAAACACCTTTGCTTGCTACACACGTACATTAACAAAAGAAAAGAAAGAAAAGAAGAGTTTAATAATTGCGGGGGGTATGTTTAGCCTGTCCAATCCAGTACTTGATCTTTTTCCAAACACCGTGTTAACCCCAACGACGCCTTGCCCAAACCCATCGTAACACAACAACGCTCACTCGCATACGCGCCTTGCCTACCCCGTACCCCCCCATTTTTGAATTCTAGTTTACCTCTTTTTGCCGAAGTGGGTGTCGTTCGACGGTGTGAGCGGCGTCTTTTCTCTGTCTGCGCTTTCGATTGCGCGGCCTTCGCTGGGTTGCGATGGCGGTGGGCGTCGGCCAATGCGGTTCAACCATGTCTCTGCGCTTTGGACGGTGCCGTCGACGACAGTTGTGATTTGGCCCATCATGTCGAGTCCTTCTTTGGCGAAGGCAAGCATCCGGTTGGCGCCGCGGACTGCCTCGCCTTGTGTGCCTTGCTCGGCAGCCCCGTCGTTGTTAACGGCTTGGCGGCCTGCGAGCTGCCATCGCTGCGGCACGCTGAGCAGTTGTGTACGAACAACTTGCGATGCGTTTTGGGGGAGGGCACCACCCGTGTATCGGCTGACGGATTGCACGACAGATTGGAGAGTGGTCCAGATTTCGGAGCTGAGTGATTTGATCTTGTCTGCGATCTTCCTAACTTGAGCGTCTTGGTCCGCATCGGTGAGATCTAGCTGTGCCATTGTGCCGTTTAATTCGCCCTTTTCGTTTAGGTGAGCCTCAACGTCGGATTGCCGGCGGTTGCGTACTGCAGCCTCGTACTCTTCGAGAACGAGTTTCAGTGCCTGCATAACACTATCAATATGGGTCGTTGCGCCGCGCAAGAGGCCGAGGCATAATTTGAGGGAGCGTAGCGAAGTGTCGGACAATGCGACACCGAGACCGGATGTTGTCATGATGAGCTGTGTTGACCAGGCCACTCGTCGATCTTGCTGGTGCTGCGGCTCTTTGCCATTGCTAGTAGCCGGTGTTACGGCAATCTCCTCGTAAGTGGGCGAACGTTGATCATCATAGGCGGGAAGTGACTCGGTGAGAGACGACCGCGAGGTTGCTCTTGTTCGCGAGGCAGTCATCACATCGTCAACCTCCATAGCGTCGTCTACAGGGCTGCCTCTCCGCTGTCGCTTTCGAGACGCGTCTTGGTCGCCGGCTTCCAGGTCGCTTGGTCGCCTGTGCTGTTCGCCGAGATATCTTCGGATGTTCTTCTCCATGCCAGTTCGCCTGCCCACCGACGATACTGTGTTGACCATGGGAGATCCAATGTTGCGCTCAATGAGCTCAGCACCATACTGAACAAAGCGCGGCGTGTATCCCTTGGTCGCATTGTAGGCTGAGATGGATCCGTTGATGGTCCCTCCTAGCCACGGGTGGTTTGACGTGAGAAGCGAAAGAATAGGTTCGGGCTCTGTAGAAGGAGATGGGGCGGAGAGAGTGGTAGAGCGTGCTGTTGGTGAACGAATAAAGTCTGTTTATGATCAATATCTGGCTGGGCCCTAGTGTTTGGCATAGCGACGTACCTGGATTCCCCAGCCCACTCAGCGCCTCAGCGGCCAGCCTGACATCTGGATCGTCCATGCTGAGGACACTCAACTCTCTTCTTCCCTTCTCATCCTGTGCACTCCACACGCTCGCCGTGTCCATGGGGCTACCAACGTCCTCGGCCATCCTGGGCAATCCTTCCGGCACCTTCGGGAAGGTGGCGCTATGCAACGACGGCAGCTGAGCCCATTGCGGCTTGTCGAGCTGCGATCTAGGGCTAATTTCTATAGAGTTCCGCGGGGTGTGGCGTGCAGATGGAGTGGCGTCCGGCAGGTCCAACGACTTGATACCCGGCAGGCGGTCATTGGGCTGGTGTGCGAGGGGAAGGTGTGTGGGAACTGAGGGGAGATGGAACGACTCGGGCTCGTGTTGAGCGTAGGCAGGCGGAGGGGGGCGCTGTTGCTCCTGTTGCATGGTGCTGGCGGTGTGGTTGGCAGCGTGCACGCTCAGGGTCTCTGCTGCTACCCCACGTTCTCTCCCGCCACAACGACGAGATGCGCCCGCGGCTACAACACTCGCTCCCTGCCGGTGTTCGTCTCGACTCTTGTTGTGTGCGTTGCAATCGATCGGAGATGCAGTGCTGGACCGGAGGCGGCAGCTCTCCGGTATCGCACGCCGCGGCAGGTCTAGCTATGCAATTCGAGAGCCGTGACGGCGTCTGTTCAGGGGTTTCGAGACGGTCAGCTCGACTGCAACATGACAACTCGACGGTGGAAGCCCAGCAAACAAAGGCAGACGGAGAAAGCTCGACTGTGCTAATCACTGACGGCCAGAGCGGTTGTGGGGAGAGGCAGGCGCAGGGCCGGGCAAGACAGCAAATTGGCGACTACAAAGCGCTGAGGGAGACTTCACATGTCAAATTCTATCACATGCTCGTCAATCCCACACCACGCCACACGCTTGGCGCACATCTCGCTGTGAGTCCTGCCGCCGGTATTCCTCGACGGCATTGATATGATGCGCTTACCAGAATAACTTGCTCATATTGCTGCGGCGCCGTCATATCAAGCCGCAGCGCCTAGCTTTCAGAAAACTGGTTTGCGTGTGTGCCTACACGGTATTTTGCAGACTTGCACCAACAGGCCATGACCAGGGTCAACGTCACCAACGGAATTGGCCCACGTTTTAGTGGTACGGCCCATGTGCCCCTTGTTCGACCAGATAATAATAAGACCTGCACGTGCAAGAACTCCCAGAGTTCAGTAATCGTCCGGCGGTTCCAATCTCCACTGTTAAGCTCGACGGATCCCCCCACGGCCATGTACTTTACCACTGGTGTCCTGGTTGGATAGGCTACAGGGGCACCGAGGCTTGATTTTAGTCAAAGTCGCCCCTCGGATGCTCGCTTCCTGGGGCCGATCCGACCTGGCTTGAACTCACGATAAGCCCCACCCAAGAGAAGAGAGGCATGTCAGTGGCCCCTATCCAGACGTCTAATTCCAAGATAACCGTATATACATTCTAAAAGAACCAACTATATATTAAATTTACTCAAAAGCGTATCCTTTTCAAGGATATCATAGTCCTACTCCTCGCGCGGTCCACACTTCCAATAGCCTCAGCCTAACCGCCTAGTCCAACATGAAGACCAAACACATTCAATTGCGCTGAGGCATAAACTTTGTGACATTCCTTAGTAGATCCATATTCGTCTGTTCACACGCAAGCATAAAGCTATCAATCCCAGGTATCTGCTCCAACTCCTCCGCCGTCTGAGGAGCTCTCATAACGATCAGGCCGAGCGTGTGGTCCGATACTATGGGCGGCGCGTCCAATGGCCGTTGCACGATTCTCTTAGTCACGAGCTTGCTGAACGCTAGGAGCTTGTTTCGTGCTATCTTTGAGCGGGGCGTGAGGAGTCCCAAGCTTGGTGGAACACGTGTCGGTTTTGGCGTATGAGCTGGTGATAACGAAGTACCACCGCGAGCATCTGTGAGATCTCGAATCATAGAGGTAGCATGGATATCTTGCTTCGAAGAACTTTCGGCGCGTTTACGCTTTAAGCGGAGCGTTTTTGAGGATGGGGCTTCAAAGTCCAAGGTTGGTAACGAGTCGTCAGGATTATACAATGATGCATCGCCGTCTAGTACAATGCGTGGAGCATCCAACTTGGTCGCTGCCATTGTAAACGAAAGACCAGTGTGCGATTGCGCTGTGCGTGGGTTTGGGAGCTCAAAAGCGGGAGACGAGTCGGGAGATGCCTGAGCTTGAACGAGTTTGCGCCTAGGCTTAGGTATGTCAAGAGGCTCCGGCACTACTTTTTGAGCAGCATCTGAGGGCTCTGTAACGGTTGGTATACCGTTAGGACTTAAATACCGAGAGATGACCTCAAGCCATTCACCACCATACTTCTCTTCCTGTGCTTTCCCAATGCCTTTAATGGTTCGCAGTTGGGCATGATTTGATGGACGCTTGAGAGCGAGCGAAACTAGGACAGGAACTGTTGTAATCTTGTAGGTTGGCACCCCTGCGCGCTCTGCAAGGCTCGACCGACGTGAGACGAGCTCGCGATATAGCGCCTGGGATATTGGATCGGAAAGCTCATCAGGTAGCTTCGGCTCTTTTGCTTTACCGATGCTTGCTCCGGCACTTGTTTTACTAATGCTTGCCCTGGCACGATCCGTCATCTTTACTCCAAAGAAGGTCTCGGAAGTTATTGGGGTTCCATCCTCTGCCCAAGCATTTAACCTGAGCGGAACAATGCCCTCCAGTTTGCCGGTCGACGACAGGTACTGTTCTGCATGCACCGGCAAAGGCGGAACTGGATCCATTTTATGTCGTTTGTAATTCAGGTGATGATATAACATGTAACCAGCGTAAGCATCGCCGGCCGCATAGTTGATCTGGCCCTTGGAGAGCGGGTTGCTCCAATTACTTGTTCGGACATCGCCCTTGTATAGAGGATGGCCTAGCCCGGCCTCCACTATCTTCGCAAGGCTCGCGAGCCTGGTTGAGACCAGTTCCGGATTGCTGCTTCCAAACTTTGTGAGATGATGCAGATGGCTCAATTCAAATGCGCCTCTTGGTTTCAAGTGGAAGTACTTTTGGAGGCGAGCAAAGTCTGCACTCAAAACTCCAACTCCAACCTTACTAATTTCAGGACTCTCAATAAGCTTTTGAAGAGAAGGCGCAATGATGTCGCTAACAGTTTTGCCGGGATGCAAGCCGATGTGAAATAGGGCAATTTTGTCTATCGATGCGACTTGTATAAGGCCAATTTTGTTTTGCAGGTCCGATTTTTTCTGGTCATTCCATGGCCACTCCATGTCGAATCCAACAATGGATTCACTGAGGAATTGACGTGCAAGAAGCTCAGAGTCTTCTCGCGTTTTACTGTACTGGATCTTCACAGCCTGATTGTCTGGCCCTCTGTACAAGTTGTGGCTCCACCATATCCTTTTAGCAGGCCTATTTAAATCAGGGTCACCATTGTTAAGTGGCTGCTGCCCTTCAGGCTGCTTTGGCAGAATAAGTTTGAATGCGAGTGGCCAGCGGACGCCCTCGCTCTCTGGTGTTGTGGAGCTTGGCTCATCTTTGGTGTCTGTCGTGACGTGAGCCATCTAGGCCTGACCCTAGACGTTTATATCTCCGTTGATATACAAAACATTCAACGGCCATCCAAAGTGCCGCGAGAGATGACGGATGCTCAAACAAACATGGGTGTCTTGCGACGCGGAGTTACTGAGCACAGACCAAACCTGAAACACGCTAGCACACCGGAGCACGTGATCATTCGTGACATCCGTAGCACATAGAGGGTCATACTGATGATCACACATAGCTGCAACTAGAATGCGGCTATGGAAGATGTGGGTTGTACTAGAGCCCCGATCGCTAGCGGTTAGATTCGAAATGATACATTCGTGAGCCGAACGTCAAACAAAGTACGGCGTTTTGAACATATGGCGGCAATTTAGATCATATGATTGCATATTATTCAGATGGGGAATGTGAGTGATCTGAAATGATAGGATGAGACTTCGTGGTAACGGTCAAGATGTGAAGTCCGTTGAGGAGGTGTGCTGAGGCAAGGCTCCACATCGACCAGGTTCCGTGAGTTACAGTAGAGATATCTTTGAGACGGCAAGATAAGTATTTGCTATTCGTCAGCTAAATGCCTCCTTGAATCGTTTCTCAAGGTGATTTTCACGCCATTTCTACAACTATAAGAGTCACGACAATATGATTACGATAGTCTCTGGCATCTCAAAACATCAGCACCCATGACGTGCATTATGAACCTGGGGTTTTAAAGCCCGAACTTGAGCCGCACTTGTCTTACTCTCAGGCTCTGCATTAGGCATTGAGAATTGTGCGTTGCCAAGACACAGTTTTCAACGTCTCAGGCATCCCCAGTTTCAGACGCGTGGATGCTAAGCCAGGCCCGCAGAAGCTTGGCTATCATGTCACTTGCAGTGTGACAAGCCCTATCGAGCTTATGGCTATTACGTTGTGGGGACGCGTACCTTCAAATCGTAAGCTTATATGCCGGTGATTGTGCTTCATTTTGAACGGTACCTCTGTGAGCATATACCCTTTTGACACACATCGCTGGTCGATTTTATTCTGTACTATTTTCACTTCTAGATTTTGTATTACTACTCACATCACTGCCACTATGTATTTCAGGTCATCCTTCTTGGTCGCCGCTCTGGCGTGCATCGCACAAGCACAAAACGGGGGTGGGAATGGAGGCGGCAACGGCGAGAACAATGGTGGTGGAAATGGAGGAAGAAATGGAGGCGGCAATGGCGGTGGAAACGGTGGTGGTAATGGAGGCGGAAATGGAGGTGGTAATGGTGGCCGTAATGGTGGTGGACAAGGAGGTCGCAATGCCACCAACCAAGCTGCAACACCTCAAGGCTTCACACCATCCGTCAACACCAAGCTCGAGCTTTCCTTCAACTCGACACAAGTCAAAACACCAGGAGAGCTACTTTCCAAAGCCAGTATGTCGATCGCCAAGCCATTGAAACAATCCAAGTTAACCCTCACCCATAGTGACCGCCAGCGAACCCCAAATAGCCATTGCAGGCCCAGCAAGCAACTTGACTGATACGTATATGTTCGTTATGTTGGATCTCGACGTACCAGCACAACAGGGCAGCACCAACCGCCGAATCTTCCTTCACGCACTAGAAACGGGCTACAAGGCAACACAGAAGAAAGAAGGAGCCGCTACCGTCCTAGAAGTCGCATCAAAGACCAAAGGCCCAGCTGCATATCTTCCACCCGGACCCCCAGCAACCGACACCATGGTCCATCGCTACGTCCAACTCCTATTCAAGGAACCCGCCAAGCTCAGTGTTAAAGCTTCGGATTTCGCAAACACCACTGGACGTGTGAACTTTGATATCCAGAAGTTCATGACCGAGAACCAGCTGAGTGCGCCTCTTGCTGGTAACTTCTTCACCGTAGATGGAGGGGCAAATGGCACAACTGGAGGACGAGGCGGATCTGCGACGAGCAGCGGCAGTGGTCCAAGGAGAACCACACAGCCATTTGAGGGATCTGCTGGGCGACGAGAGATTTCGTATGGCCTCGCTGGATTGCTTGGTGGGCTGGTGGTGTTGTTGCTATAAAAAATGAGCGCGGTAAGGCCATGAACGGGAACATTGTGCTGCGTATGATTGTACCAATTTGATCTCCCATGAGTAGCCTCATTGCTCCGTATCTACATTATTATTGACATTGGTGTGGCTGTGAAATATCGGACTCCGTCAAATCTACAATACTACGAACTGAAAAAGGCTTATACAACACGGAATGAGGCGTGACGGTGATGTCACCATGTTACCCGTACCTTCGTACTGGCGTTTCCTGCACACTATCTTCGTTCGCCCACCTGCCTCAATCTCCCAATATGAAGCTCAGTCCCACGGAGACCGTCAATGTAGACGGTCGACCCATTGCCGATTCGAGTTGGGCGTCATTTGTGGAAATCCAAATACTTTTGTTATCGCATTACTGTACTGCACAGTAGCTTTTATAGCGTCTTCGAGACACTTGTAGTCGAAACGGACATTGCCTCTCTCGTAAAATGCGACAGTGAGAGAGAATTGAGAAAGAGGTCCATGTTTTCCAAGCGATTCCCGAGGACTGGATTCATACGGAGGCTGGCAGTCGGTGAAACAGGAAATGTATAAATGTCCCCACAGTGTGGGATGGAATCAAAGCTCAACCGTTCTGTAGTTTCTTTGAATTTCTTTGATATGAGAAAACCGACCTTTGAGTCCTCATACTCTATCTCCGCCTTGATCTAGTGGCATGATACGTAAAGTCCGTGAGTATAACAGAACAACCCACTCTCGGGGTCAGTGACATGTCCGTAGACCTCGCTGCGAAGTTCCCGAGTAATTTTGAGGATAGAAATGCTGCGTGTCTCACGCATGGTGCTCGAATTGAAGTTGAGATGAGCCTTAAAGAAAGAGGGTCTGGGGGTGGCGCGATAGAATGAAAGTTTAAGAAGGCGACGGACAAAGTGGGCGGGTATAATTCTGAGTGGGCTCCTGGATGCGCGGGAGTGGCAGAGCCCTTTCACTGAACGGTGCTGCGAATTCGATTGACTCGCTTGATTTCGTTGATTCGTGCATATGTTCGACCAGCTCATTCGGCATGCTTGTTTCCGGAATAAGACCAACAAATTCACTCGCCGTTGTCGGATCATGTATGCATTCAATGAATGTACTCGGTGTTGTTGGATCCTGTGTGTGTTTTGCTAGTCCGCCAGGCATCTTTGTGTCGAAGGGAATGAAAGTTTCACGTCGTGTTTTCCATGCCACCTCCAGATCAGCTAGGAGCCCCTGGAGATGTATGAGCTTCGTATTTACCCACCTCCCGTGTAGGTCGCGTCGGATCAAGTCAATGTCTTCTTCATCGCTTAAGAAGAAGCCAATTGTATAGACTGCCCATGTCCCTACAAAACAAGTTGTCCAACCGTGGTCATTTTCGAATGCGCGAAGAATTTGAAGCGCTCTCTTCAGCTGCCATGTATCTCGCGGCACAACTTTGGGGAGTAGGTTCTGATCCAGTTGGACGTTGACTGAGCTGTTGCTGGCTAACTTGAGAAGAAGTGAGATAATGAGTACATGCATGTATCCTGATGCTTCATAATACTGCTGTCGTTGGCTTGGTGGCTCGTTAGTTGTTGATGGATCAATAGGCAGATTGCCTAGCACGCGAGCCTCCCACTCCCTAGCCTCAGAGTGGAGGCGCGCTAATTTTGGGCTGTCGTATAGCTCAGGATGCCGATATACCTGCTTAGCCTGCATCGCTAGTCTGAAGAGTGGAAGAGGTAATCCAAGCACTGGGCTATTCAAGCTAGTAGTGCCAGGAAAGATGGGTTTTGCCATTAGTTCCTCGGAACGCAGCCAGAATGGGAGGTCAAATTTATACATTGGAGTTTGATCAGACCAGAGGCCCATACTCGTGAAGAACATCTGAAAAAGAACACTTTCAAGTGCCAACCTTTCGAAGGGCTGTAATACCAAATGCGGAGTGTCGAAGCAGCGCAAGCTGAGGAGACGCATAGCTGCGGAAAGGTGTGGAGGGTTATCATTATATGTACCACGACCTACGCACTGTATACCGTTATTAGCTACGAAATATAAGTTATAAGAACCCAAAAAACTTACACCGTGTATATATAGGAGTATAATTGATATTAGGAACCCTTGGGAACTTGCAAGCTGTTGGTTTTTGGACTTGACCAAGACATCCGACAGTCCTTTGATTGACTTTGAATAATATTTTAGCGCCAATGATTGCATACTGATGTTTGCATCATAGTTGTAGAGGTGAGATGCTGCGTTAGCAAGAACAGCGAATCGGACACTCTGGTTATTAGTCCAGAGCGCTCGGATACTTTTGGTCCAGTCATCGAAAAAGGCCGAATGACTCTCTGGCAAGACAACTATGGCGAAGAATTTCTCCATGAAATGGCGCGAGATTAGAGCTTCGAGGTCACCAAATTGTTTTCCCTGGAAGACATCCTCGGACTGATAACAGATCGGTGCAGGAGTGGTGTTGCTACCGTATCGTGAGTTGGGGTGAGTTGCATATCGACGATCGACCATTTGTCCCAGGCTCGGCCACTCGCACGTTCTTCCTGAATTTGAACATCGTGAACATATCGGAGTCTGCTCGTCACATTTCTTCCGCCTCCCCCGGCCTGAAATACATAGATTAACACCATTGATGCGCCCATGCGATGTAACGAGGAACACTTACACGTCAAGCACCCACTCTTCCCACGTAATTTTTGTCGTTGTGTTTGAACTATCCTGTGTTGTGTTTGAACGCTCATGCGCTGTATCTGAACACTCATGTTGATTGATAGACGTTGAGATCAGCCGCGCTAGAAAAAGCCACTCCCAGCTCTACTCAAGGCTGCCCGTTACTACACGTGCGACCCCGGATGTAATGGAGCCTGGCACTACACGGATGAAAGAAGCAGTGTCTAGTCAGGATCAAGTTGACCGTGTGGACGGCTCTTGTTAGTTGAGATGGGTTGAAGAACGATCGATGTCACGGCTCGCAGATCGACTTGCAAGTGCACGGTGCACGCGTGATAAGCTAGCAATGTTCTAGCTTGAACCGGTATGGTTGAGGGGTCGGAAGTGAACAAGCAAGCATGGGCTTGTGCCTGATGAGACAGAACCTCATACACCACCCATGCTACCCGTAAATATTACTCGATTGAGGTGCTTGTATGATGGTTTTGCTGAGGTGTGTGGAGCTATTCACAGAACACTGGGGATCCTACTTACGGTACATGCTGGGCTCATTTACGTTGGAAATGCTCTGATACCTACGTGCAGGCACCTATATTCGACACGTAATCCTTTACTATATTTGATCAAAATACATAACAAGGCAAACCGAGCCTGCGGTGAGTCGTTCTTGATCCGGAGTTGGCTGCCGCATTGGTGGTTGCCACTTACTAAGCTGCCACTACCTGGGATGATTGGCCAAACACGCCACCCGGAAAACTTGGGCACACTTACTCGAGTCATGGCCACACTCAATATAGCACACTCCTTCCATTGTCGTTTACCTTTGGATTCAGCCTGACGTACATCTCGCATGACAAATCAATCAATCCATGTATGCGCTTAGCGCACTGAGGTGATTAGGTATTGGATCCATACTGCGTTTCTCAATTTCACCACCGGTATCTGTCCCTGGCGCTATTGGCTCGTCTGTGATGTACTGCCAGAATACAGAGCATTGGTTCTACGCCCTGCCTTGCGGGAAGGGCAACTTGGGTTTGCCCAATCGTTAGGTGCATCGTGCAAGACTATGCAGCCACCGCATGGATATGCACAAGTCCGTCGATAATTTGCGTCACCGCTATTCTTAAGGGCTGCCACAGCTTATCTGATTGTGACACGTCTTGCAGACTGGTCACCAGCGGTGTTTGTGCTTTTTTTTTTCAAGTTGAGGCCGACTTCCTTTCCCAGATTCAGTTTATATTTTCAGTATCAATGTCAAATAAGCATATATATATGTCTGGTTGTGATTGGGATGTGTATGCCTTTGATTTGGGAGGCGTGGTATCGGGCATACAAGATTTCAAGGCAAATTGTACAACTATTTACACCAGTGTTTGCTACCCGCCTTGGCAGCTTCCGGAGGCCCGGCGTATGCCACTGCATTTGGTAGAGTCCATCCTTTGCAATGTTTTATTCGAAGTTAGTGCTTCGGCGTCCTCAAAGGAGAATGAGGCTATGCCTAATCAGGCATCACCGGCATCTGGATACCTAGCCGGGCCCACGGACCCCGAGCCGCCGCTGAGGGACGACACATAGTAGATGCATGTGCTTGGCAAGCAATCCGAATGCCTATTAGGCAAGTTAAGCGCGGAGATTTCGCGCCATTCCGACTTGCAAGCGCGAAATTTCCTGGAAGTTCCATTGTTCCGGTGCTTCTTAGGAAGTCCAACAATATTTCTCGGTATACTGATAATCTCAACTTCATAATACCCAGGTACCTAGTCGATGATATCTTGACAAAGCAAGCGGGTATCACTAGCATATCGGATCGATCGTCACACGACCTTGGGGCTCCAAGATTCCCAGCGTCAGCTGCCAAGGAAAGCAGTCACCGACCGAGGCAACATCAGATAATGGCTAGCAGCTGAGATATGTCCCTTGGCTTGAGAGCTGTACTGGGTTTTGCATGAAGAGACAGTGTCCAGTCCTCGATGACCACAGGAGCACTGAACAATAACCTTGCAGGTGCAGCTGCTTGATGTCGGTACTTGTCATGCAGGGGCCAGTTCACCATATGCATGATGGCCTGGGTGTATCATGATAGATATCTAGGCAAGTCGCTAGCCGAAGTACACCTAACCTTGGAACTCCGTGACCGCATAGCGTTGACGCATCTTCGTTAGAGGGACGGAACATGTAACTAGGACAAGAACTGCCAAAAGTGACTAATGGAAGGAGCTCTGGTCTTGCAACAATCATGGGTACGGGTGGGTAAACCGGACGGTGGAGTCGAAGCACACACGCCTGGGCCCATGAATGATGAATGCGCGACTTGATCACTCCAAGTGGCCAAAGTCGCGGACAAAAACGCGCAGCGTTGATTGCAACAGGTCAATTGTGCTCATCTCCGCGGCAATTAAGCTAGTAGTCGAGCCACTAGACTCTCTCAATAACAGCGCCAATTCATGTATAATGTTGCATGCACTTCCACCCCTTTAGTGAGTTTCAAAGTGTGCATCTCGTTCATACACCTTTTCGCTCGATCAAGTTCGGATTCTGTGCACAGCTTCCACCAAGATCTGGTCAAGGTTGAATGCTGCTGAGTAATATGCCAGAATGCTAACATCAAGCATACGAGACGAGCAAGGGTACAGCTAAAAAGAAGTATAAGTACGAGGCATAATAGATTGCGCGGAATAGAGTAGAGTGATACCGCTACCGTAGAATGACAAGAACTCGTTCATCAAAATTATCCGGATTTCAAATTTATAGATACGTATTTGATTGAGACTAGGGGTAAAAGGTTCTAGAGATTCCAGAGCAAACCACGATGTTCAATGACCCCCAAAATATATGGAATCTGTGAATTTCTTGTTACGCGAATCGAGAGGACAAACAACGTGGATTTTTTTACAACTTCATATAGATATGGTAATAATTGAAGTATATTTCCAAAAAGCGTCAAGTACGCATTCAGTATTCTATGCTCTATAACGTGCGAAGACCGCTAAACATTCACATCATGACGTGGAATTCTATAGCTTGCTTTTGACAGAGTCTTGGGCTTTGCCGTCTTCGATATAGAGACCCTGTGTTTGTTTCATAGCCTCGACGGCCTCACGTTCGATACGTTTGAGTAATACCTCGTTCGTAGGGATGTCGTGAATCAGGCCGATGACTTGACCAGCGGTCCAGACCTATGTTGGCGATTAGTTTCTGTTTCAATGGGATGTACATACAAGTCCACTTACACCAAAGTCTTTATCGCCGTTCAAGAAGACTTGACGTCCTCGCTTACCACTAACAAACGGAGCGACTTCCTCGAACTTGCCTGTTTGGCTAGTCTTCTCAATGTCGACGGCCTCTAAAGCAACCTTGTTTGCGAATAGTCGTGAGGTATTCTTCCACCGCCTGAGCACGAGAGTGGTGTCCGTTTCTTGCGCGTCAACAATGGCCTGCTTGATGTTGTTGTGTATGGGTGCCTCTACAGTGCACATAAACCTCGTGCCCATGTTGATGCCACATGCACCAAGAGCAAGAGCTGCTGCTAAGCCCTGGCCATCCGCAAAACCTCCGGAGGCAATGAAGGGGACATCGAGCTTCTGTCTTGCCTTGCTTAGCAGAATAAAGTTGGTAATGTCTGTTTCTCCAACATGCCCGGCGCATTCAAAACCGTCGATGGAGAGGAAGTCAACACCAAGTTTGACCGCAGACTGTGCATGTCTGATTGTCGTGCACTTGTGCAGAATAGTTATGCCGGCTGCTTTCAGCAACTTGATGACCGGTCCTGGGCTGTTTCCAGCCGTCTCTACCACCTTAATCTTCTCCTCGATGATGACGCGAGCGTAAGCAGCATAATCCGGTGGGACAAGCGCAGGGAGGAGGGTTAGATTCACGCCGAATGGATTTTTAGTCATCGTGCGACAACGTCGGATCTCTTTTCGAAGGTCCTCGGGGGTGGGTTGAGTGAGCGCAGTTAACTAAACTCATTGTTAGATGCATCCAGCAACAACTCAGAAAGTCAGGACCTACTATTCCAAGACCCCCTGCGTTACTAACGGCGCTGGCGAGCTCAGCATAGCCAACCCATTGCATTCCCCCCTGAACAACGGGCACTGCTCATTGTTAGTCGGCTACCGGCTGGTGACAGTGCAACTTACCTCTGATGCCGAGGGCACGCGTGAGCTGTGTATTGAACGGCATTGCTGCGTAGTACTCCGGATAGCTATTGAAGAACCTAAGGACCGTGTATAAAAGGACAAAGGACGAGAAGAGAGAAGGGATCGTGAGTTAATGTTTGTGGTATTATTACGCGCATTAGCATGTCGCGGCGGCTGAGACGTCGCTTTCATGTGGGGAAAGCCGGATGCCGAGGCATTTCCAAGCAGGCGACCAAACAAGCGTAGAAGGCCGTCAGGTGAACGCGTTTCTACCGAGCCGAATGGGCACGATTCGGAGCGACCGAGTCGCTCTTGATGATACGACGGAAAAACTAATGGTCACCCGTGAGCGATGGCAGATGATGGGACTAGCTGGTAGGCAACACGGAACACATCTCTTTTGCAGCTCCGGCAGAGAAAATACCCCTAGGCCATTTTCACAAGCCGACAATTCTGCCACCGCTCCCTCACTGACAACAGTTCATTTTCCTACCTTTACCTATCGTCAGGACATGTGCAGGACTTTGACACTCCGTAAAAAAAATTCGCCGGACCTCATGAAACTAGATCTTTCACTTTCCGGTCTAATGGCGCTCACAAACAAAGGAGCTCTTATCAAAATCACCTTCAGAATCCAAAGCCTGACTTATGTCAAAAGATCTATATCATTCAATATACCCTCTAGGCAAGCTGTTGTGGCTGTTAGCTACGAAAGTTATAAAAGTTCTTTCATCATCCTATCCAGAGATGCTTACTGGTAGCATTCGCCTTAGGCGTTTTATGCAGATTGGTGCTAAGTCCATGATTCTCTATCGTTACTCGTAGTCTTATATAAACTGTATGTCATTCTCACCAAGTGTATATTTCTAAGTAGGCAGGATTTCTCTTAATTAGGCAAGTGGTACACGCTTCGCTGCACGTGCAGAAAAGGATGACGTCGTCCTTCGGCAGAAAAGATGTTCTTCCAGCACCTCTCATTTTAGCATACCTAAATCCTCTTATCATGTTATCTCGCTGTTTCGCCAAACTCATAATGGCTCAAAGTGCACTAGCCACAGGTACAGCGTTCGACTATGTTATCGTTGGGGGCGGGCCGGCAGGCCTCGTGATAGCGAATCAGCTTTCTGCCAACCCGAATATCACAGTGGCTGTTATCGAAGCGGGATCCTCGGCGTACAACAATTCAAATGTGACAGCGCTTCCCAAATCTATTGTAGAATTCAGCCCTGGTATAGGCACTTCTATAGATTGGGGATATACAAGTGTGCCTCAAAAGTACACATCGAATCGTATGTTACCATACTATGCTGGTAAAGCGCTAGGAGGCACCACTACTATTAACGGAATGACGTATCTAAGAGCGGAGGCGGCACAGATTGACGCGTGGGAAAAGCTAGGAAATCAAGGCTGGAATTGGGGCGCCATGGAGTCATACTATCTCGCCCAAGAAGCTTTTCAGAGACCAACTGACGAACAATTGAAAAATGGAGCAACTTATATTGAAAGCTCACATGGTAAATGTGGCGAGCTTAGCGTGGGCTTTACCCCGTATCTTACCGGTCAAGGAGCTTTTAATATAATTTCACAAACCTCAAATGCTCTTGACATTCCGTCAAACGCAGATGCTAATAATGGAGCTATGCGTGGAACTACGGCTTGGCCTGCAATGCTGAATGTTACTGAGAAGATACGCGAAGATGCTGCAAGAGCATTCTACTGGCCTATTGCCAAATCACGACCAAACCTACACATGTTTTTAAACACGACAGCTACACGAATTACATGGGATGCAAAGAGAGTATCGGAAGACGAGATAACTGCTGTGGGTGTGGAGGCCATCACGGCCAACAATACAACTGAGACTATCCGTGCCATGGGAGAGGTGGTTATTGCTGCAGGATCACTCCGATCGCCTGCAATACTCGAGCAATCTGGTATTGGCAATCCTGCAATTCTCGAATCTCTTGGTATCAGGACAGTAATACCTTCTTTAAATGTAGGGTTTAATCTCATGGACCAGCCAGCAAACGGCATATTTTACTCGTCATTAACGAATTGGACCGGCTATCCTGCTTTTTCCACGTATCTTACAGCTTCAGATCTGTTCCGCACAGATCTTGAGCAGATTACACAAGAGGTCCAAGCAAATCTAAGCAGTTATGCGGCTACCATTCTCGCAGACTACGTGCATCAAACTACCACTCTTGAGGTTCAAGAGCAACTGCTTAAACACCAAGTGGAGCTTATATTCCATCCAAAGAGCACAGTCCCTCTCGCAGAAATACTCTGGGTCCCCTACGAAATGGAAATCATTGCGCAGTATTGGAATCTATTACCTCTCTCTCGTGGCTCGATACACATTGCTTCTCCAGATCCTACAGTTACTCCGGCTATCAACCCTAATTTCTTTCAGTTCCCAATTGATATGTACGTGCAAGCTGCGACTGCGGTCCGCATTCGCGAGTTCTTTGCCACAGCACCACTATCACAACATGTCACATCTGAAGAGTCACCAGGCTTCAACACAGTACCAAAAGGGGCGACTTGGAGGGATATGGCATGGCAAGCGTGGATTGAAAAGACATATGCGAGCAACTCACATCCTGTGAGTACGTGCGCAATGATGAGCCAAGAATTTGGTGGTGTGGTGGACGTTGAGGGGAAGGTGTATGGGACTAATAATGTCCGGGTTGTAGATGCAAGTGTGTTCCCGACACAGATAAGTGGACATCTAACTGCAAGCGTCTACGCAATCGCTCGCAAGATATCTGACTCCATTTCCTCTAAGCTCTAGGTATTTGTACAAGAAATACTATTCTTTCATCGAAATTTCTCTGCTCTGGTGTCTTCTACCTCGCCTGAAAGTGACCAGAGGCTAAGTTACAACCAATTCAAATATCTAGTACTTTCAGCCATATTAGCGTTGATGCTAAATATTTGGAAAAAGGCGGTTTTGTTAGAGTAGTAATCGGTATGAGCAAATTGAAAATGACAAACATTGAAATGCCATGAATTCCGTTTCTGTCAGTGAGAGATGTCTGAACACGATTATGCCAACTTAGGTTACTTACGCAGCATATTTCTTCTGATATTTGGTTCTCTTACTACGCGCTCATTATACTTAATTGTAATGGGACTCACCATTACCACATCCATTCGTACGCCATCATCGGTGAAAGTATTTCAGTAGTCACTTGAACCACGTCATTCTTCCAATTCTTCCCGGTTTGAGAGCTTCCAGTGCTATAGCATGAGCCTCAATTAAGTATAGTACCTAAAGGTCACCGGGGCATAACTGACAACAGAGTTTGCAATCAAAACTCCCTACCCGCATTCCAGTTTCTAAGCCAAAGCTTTTTTGCAAGATGAATACCGGCCTGATTCCTTATTTTACATATCTCAACTGAGTTAGAGTAGCACCTACCTGTTTAGCTACCTTTTTTTTTCGATCCATCTTTGCATCAATTCCGACAATATGTGCTTCACCCAGTGACAAAGGAAATTATCCTGTTGGAGTGGTTTTAGCCAGAGTGAAATATATCTTGCCTCAAGCCTTACCCTAATTGAAATTAGTGAATTAAGGGTTGTTCACACCTCGAATTTTGGTAAGCAGCGGGCTGTTCTCTGGGTGGATGTTTCGATCTGCATCTACATAGGTACTATTGCACGTTGTGGCGTTTGCAAATCGGTTGTAATCAGGTTCAGAAGTCAAGTCATGTCTTTGGCTCGAAACGCCAACATTCCGTAGTCATTAGGTCTCCAACTAGCACATAAGTTTATTTAACTATAATATTCCGCTCGTAAATAGTATATCTAACATGAATTTGGCATCAACATTCTAGTCCTAGCCTACAGATCGGTAGCGGGGGCGTCGCCTAAGTGAGTGGTTAGCTACCTGCTTTCGACTTGACATGAGGGATGTGCCCAAACTAGGTGTTTGCGGCTGCTGAACTAGTCGCGTAAAGGAGGTTGAACCTTGGGTAGACCGCTCAACACTGGTGGAGTAACAAGCTTCGGGGCAATCACACCTCACGTGGTTTAACGTTACCCCTACCATTTACCATGCTAAACGAGAACACCACTACCACCATCACTATCGCCGAATCTAACCCCGTCACTGTAGGACCGATTACCTTGTATGGTGGTTCGGGTAGTTGTGGACGTACGTAATAGTAGATTATTGGAATATACATTAAGGTGGTGGAATATCTCTCGGATTATTCTGATATTTCCCTTCTTGCAATATTTCTTAATGATTGCCAATATGCATAACTTCGACTTCGGCGCAGTACTGGCTCTTCTAGCTCCCATCGTCAATGCATTTCCATCTGCGATGTTCGATGCCGCTGTAAATGATCCACATACCCTCACTCGTGCTGAGAAGCTGTTACAGTCACTTGTCTCATGGCAGGCAGGAGCAGATGCAGCAACAGCTCTCTTTGAACCAATACCAATCTTCAATGCTCAGAAGCGATACATCAATGTTACTAAGGGAAGTGGCCATGAATGTGTGCCGCCAGGATCAGGCGACCTCAGAGGACCTTGCCCGGGCCTAAACGCATTTGCAAATCACAGTACGTGTAAACTTAAAAGCTTAGATATTTGTCTTGCTAACTGGTCTAAAGACTTCCTACCACACAATGGGTATGCTACTGTTACACAGTACATCGAAGCTACCACAAAAGTTGTTGGCATGGGTCCACTTCTTTCCCTGTTCCTATCAGTCTATGGAGGCGCAATTGATGGTGATGTCCTCTCCTGGTCCATGGGTGGCAAGCCTTCCCTCGCGCAGGGTGGCGTAACTGGCGTTCTTGCCAACGGCCTTATCGGATCGCATAATAAATGCGAGGGCGATGCGTCTCCGACTAGGCCTGATTTGTACCAAAACGGGAAAAATTGGAAGACTGTTCCGGAACAATTCCAAGACTGATCGACAAATCACCTGGAGAGGCGACGCTCGACTCACTCACAAGGTTTCGAAGTGATAGGTTCGACACGCAAGTTAAGAATATCCCATATTTTTTCAATGGGCCGTTCTTAGGTGTTTTTGTGCAGCCGGCTGCTTATACCTTTATCTACCGTTTCATGGCCAATCACAGTGCGGAACGTCCAGCCGAAACTTTGACTCATGATGTTATCCAGTCTTGGTCCGGTATTCAAGGCTCGAGCGGTGAATACACCGCCGTCCAGGGAGTAGAGCGCATTCCCGAGAACTGGGTACGTACTGGTCTCCGAAACTGCATGACGTGTGCCGACGAGATGAACGGTACGGGCGAGCTATCGAATATCCATATGACACTCCATACTTCCTTGCCGACGCCCTTAACGCTGCCGCCTTGCACCCTAAGTTCCCCGGTATTGGAGGGTAGGTTTCTGCCCGCTCAACTTCAACCACCTTCATTTTACTTATTCCCTGCGCAGCAATACTGGAATTACCAACTCTTTCACCCCAGTTGGTATTGCCAATCTCACTGGCGGCATCTTCAACACCGGCACTCTTCTCCAAGGAAACAATTTCGCCTGTTTTGTCTATCAGGTCGCTGCTCAAGCAAAACCCGATATCCCTGGAGGCTTACTTTATACACTCACAGGCGCGATAGGAAAGATAGTTGGAGGTTTGAGCTGCCCCCAGTTGAAGTCGATTGATCAGAAACAGCTTCAAAAATTTCCCGGGTACACAAAGGCTCCAGTGTATAATTAGCTAGGACAGAAAGCCTGGTGCTATAGTAGCCTAGTATACCATTACTTGATGAACATAATATGATTTATAAAGTATTACCTTGGCTCTGCAAACCTAGTAATTTATCTAATTTGAATATTATGGTGTAGTAGGACCGCACATAATCGGGAAGTATTAGGTCAGCTTTGCGGCTCTGCAGGGGCCCGAATAGGATTGGATAGGGGAGATAGGCGTCGACACCAGCTCGTTATATAGCTATACGCTGGTAAACGGGTTCGGTGTACTCAGCAGCAGGTTGGGGTTGAGTCCGGGTCGCACAGGCCTCTGGGTAGGGGTTGGGCTGGGGTCTTATGTAAATCTAACCCAACCCCAACCCAACTCCGACCTATTTACCTGCCTGCTTATAGCTTAAAACGCCCTGACTACCTAACGGGCAAGATGCAACTGCCCAAAAAAGAGCAATTGTCCAGTCTCCCAACCACCTTTCTCAGCCTCCTGCGAGAGGTTCGTGACAAAATTTACGACTTCGCTTTGGTTGCGTCTACATGCATCGTAGTGTGGTCTGGTAGCTGGGTGAGCGTCAGAAAATATGATGGCCAAGGCGAAGATATCGGTGAAAAGACCTCGCCAGCATACCAGCGCATTGTAGAAACCAAAGCTAAAACCTCGAGTACTCAACACTTAGCGCTAAACCTTCTTCGCTGTAAAAACATTACCGTAGCACAGGAAGCTGCTATGACCTTCTACACCAACAACACATTTTCCTTTCTTGGCGATCACAACTGGGATCCTGTAGCCTTCTGGCTTGAGTCCATTGGGGCTCAGAATCGAGGTTACCCTACTAGGCTTGACGCAACGGTGCGGCGACCGGACAGAGCATGGCAGCGGCGTGGCGGAACGTGTATCAAAATTCCCGATCTCAAAGAGGAGCTTTATGCGCGTAACCCTCACTTGTATCGCTCACCAGGATTATCTGAAGAAGGCGAGATTGAGAACATCAACCCGATAGTTGAAAATATTTTTACAATCCTTAGTCGTCGGGACGCCAGGTCAACCCTCAAGTTGCATCTGCTTCTAGACCCTGATTATCTTCCTGGCGTCGAGCTTCTAGAGAACTGCCGGAGTGCCTACAACCGATTTTTTACTATGGACCTACCAAATTTAGTAGAAAAGTTTCGTATAAATTGTACGAGCAAGAGAGAGAATCGTAACCAAGTAGAGATCCTATGGATAGGCGAAACCTTTCGGGATACGTTTATTGACAAAAGCAAGCTGATCCAAGAGCAAGGATGGGAGATTGTAGAAACTGAAGAGGTGGAAGAAGCGAGGCTTTGGACGCCCCCTCCCGGCGAACCACCGCCTGGTCCGGTTTTTAGGATGCGATTTTCGCTAAAGAGACAAGCACAGACAGCTATAATTATAGCAGAAGATCCTTCCCCGTATTCCTATCTTGGATATTTCAACTAGGGCGTTGGTTAGTACGACTCTTGACCCTTCTTCGGGATGAAGGTGTTATAAGTTAATGCATAATTGTCCACCAGTTCCTGAAATTGCCAGGACTTTGCCAACGTTATACTTCGAGTGCTAGTCACTTTATTTACGAGTTACTACGTATTATTATATTTACCTTTTACGTGCTACATTTTATCTGCTCATGCGTTACGACGCGAACCTGTCGAGAAACTATTTAAGTATTCTCTCTCTCTTGCGTTTGCTATAATTACTCAATCGCGATCCTTTTTATAGGATTATCCTGTTCTTAGCCAATGCCTCGCAATGACCGCGACCCTTTCAAGCTGTATTGTATATCATTTCGATGAGTTTTGCTATTAGAAGCGGACTTCATAATAAACATCTTAATCTATATCCAAATGCTCTCTTAGCAAAAGCAGCGTTCTAGAGATCTGCTATAGTTTTGATAATTGCTTTCACCAAAGACTTTGAGTATACGGCAACCTTCAGGACTCTTCTCAGGCCTAAAACGTCTTGAAAATCCAGCCCCACCCATGCTAATAATCGATATGAAGCCAACCCAAGATAAAAGGAAAGGGTAGGTCCGCATCAACTGCAAGGGGGTCTCGGCCCAGCCCCAGGGCCCGTATTGTAGTATTTCCCGTGTACAGCCATATAAGGCCTACTCCCCACGCTAAGCGAATCGTAGTTACCGTTAGCAGTAACCGTGTCTCAGGTTCGCCTTCTATTTTCTGCGTAGAAACAAGCACCATTCTCAGCGTGAAAGCGGGCTTCCAAATTCGGGTTTTAGCGGTATTAGGTGTAGCTGTTCCAAGCCGGAGCAGTCTACCCTTACTAGACCAAGAAATTTACCATGTCATCACCCCGCGGCCTGCTAACAATGTAACGACTGTCACCGCGGATCTAAAGTACTACTACCCAGGACTACCCCACCAAATTTGCTCTTGATCTAGTCGTAGCCGGTTCTAATAAAGCTCTTAATCGTCTCTTTCGTCCAGCCTTGTTGCTCGGGTATTCTAGCACTCCATGTACTACCCCTCTAGATCTTCATCTCAAAATTCCGTTTTGTCAACTCACAACTCCTATCGGAGAGCTGTAGACTTAAAGAGTCGAAAGGATCTGTTAGGCTAGAATAGCTAGCCTAACTAAAGAGAAGTATTAGAGTAGCACCCTAAGGACGATAGCCTGTTGCATTAGATCATAACAATAATAGATAATAAGTTATTAGTAGAGCTTAAGAGAACTAAGCTTAAAGTTAGGAGGGAAAATATAGTACAGTAGAACTATATATAATTAGGGAGTATTAGGTTAGCTTTGCGGCTCTATAGGGGTCCGAATAGGATTAGATAGGTACCGATACTAACCCGTTATATAGCTTACCCAACGTATAATATTTAACTCATCCTACTAACCACGAGTCCTAATTCTACGTGCATCCTAGTATGCTGCAATATTCAAGGTCCAAGATATTTAAATTTTAGTTTAGTACTATTATTAGCTTGCGTAAAAGTATTACGCTTTGCACTAGGGCCTTAGACAAGATAACTTAACTTATTATTTATAGTTTTTAACTTGCATATTACTGTAGGATACTTAACGCCTATAACTTATAGCATGTTTAGTAATTCTATTACGGGTACTTTTTACTATTGTTAGGGTATACGGGTAGCAGCGAGCAGGAGTAACAATAGTAGGGAGGTAAATATATAGATTAAGTACCACCCTCCTAATATTAGGAGAGGGTCTTCCTTTTATAGTCCGTCCCGGACCCCGGGTAGCGCTAGGGCTACGCTGGGGTGACGCCGGTGTGCCGGTGTCTACCGATATCACGCGTAGTGCCTTTCTCTAGTATACTCATAGCCTATGCTTGTAGCCCTCTTGCAGTAGGCTAGGTTATTGTAACGATGATCTACGAGATCCCTAAGATCTCAGGTACCCTAGATGTATCTATAGCCATAGTTCTAGTCGAGAGCGGGGCTGGTGCGCTATACCAGTGCGTAAAAGGCTCTATACTTGCGGGTAGAAGCAAGTATTATTCACTTTATCCAGAGCTTTGCTTGAAATACAACTTGTTATCCCTTCACTATCTCCTGTGGCCTACGGCAAGTACTATAGATAGGCTATAGGACAGCTCTAGGGCTAACCTAGCAAATACACATAAGAAGAGACTGTGTACGCACGTAGAGGTATAAAAACTCTGTGCTTTAGGACGCAGCGCAAGAAAGGGGGAGGCCATTGTTACGGGTACTTTTTACTATGTCTTGAAACCTCCCTTTGAACCTCCCCTTTGGGCCCCTTCGAGCCCTTCCGGAGACACCCTCGGAGCTACTAGGGATCACGTGTGGACCTCATGTATATATACACTCCCCTCCAAGGGCCTAGGAGTCCCTTAAGGATTCGTCTTACTTCGTTAAATATACTTATTGTTCGATCTCATCTGACTCCTGCCAAACACTTATCGCAGATTTCCCTGGATTAGGCGGTCAACTTGGTGGGCGCTACTGCACCTCGCTGTATTCCTTCAGAGAAAACTTTACTTGCCATAAATTACCGCAAAGATAGATACCTTTGCCACGGGCTTCCTCTGGTTATCGACCATACACAATACAAATGCCGACTCTCTTGACGATACCGCGCGAGCTGCGCGATGATATCTTCGCCTATGTTCTTCAGGCGCCCCAGAATGAACCACCGCTGCTCAACCAACCATTCGAGGACCTGACACGACACCGAATTCTGACAGACCCATGCCTAAAAAGCTGGTGTCCTGGTGTCCTCGATATCCCCAGGAATATTACTGCAAGTGCTACGAATCTCCTTCTCATCAATCACCAACTACACATCGAAACTCTCGAGAATCTCAAGCGTCTCAACCCGAAAGAGTACACGCTAGACGTCATTGTACTGGACGAAATCCTTCTTCTCCCAACATGGATCCACGTTCCCATCCTGGCTACCAGTCTAGAAAAGGTGTGTGCCACCTTCCGCATCTCAGGCATCTATGACAAAGCAAATGAGAGTGATATGCGCAAGAAATTCGGATCTTACAAAGGATTTCGCGGCGCTGACGGCGCCGGTCCCGCTATTAGCTGGCAGATCTATAGCATAATGGAGCGATTCATCCGGTTTGGGCCTATGGTCGGTGTACATGCAGGGCAGGAGCACAGTCACATCACGATCAAAACACTCGACATCAATGTTGAGACGCCACCGGGCGTTGACCCCAGTCGTTTCGACACACCAAGTGAGTTGCGGATGCATAATGAAGAGAAGCCAGGGACTATTTTGGACTCGCAGTATCTGGCAGATTTCATTGCGATGTATATCGATTGGCTGTTGGTCGACCGGAGGTACGATTGGGTGTTGTATGGTGCGCTTCTGTTTGAACATGTGGACACTATTGTGGTTAGGAAAGATGGCGAGATACTGCAGACATTCGATGTGGCAGAGGGTTTGGATAGTGTGGGTCACAACAGAGAGATGTTTGAAGAATATAGGACGGGAGGCCTGGGAGATAAGGAGGGAGAGAGGGTTGAAGATAGTCCAGGGTGGCGCTAAGGGCGTTATTGGAGAAATACTGGAATAGATTATATTAACCACCTTGCAGCAGGATAAAGTGACCTGTCTGAGTACATTCTTGTACTTGTGCCTCGCCTCAAGACACGACCACCGTGTTTCAACCTCATGTCACCACTAGCGTTGCACTAGCTCCAAAATCGCTTCGTCCATCTATCAACCTCCATTTCCCCCACCTCATCCCAACCACGCCGCATCACGACAATGGTGCGAGGAAAGCTCATAGTCTTCGAAGGCCTTGACCGCGCGGGCAAATCGACGCAATGCCAAATGCTAGTCGAATCGCTCCAGAAAGATGGAACTCCTGTGCGACACGTGCGATTTCCCGGTACATGTTTGGGATCTGTAACGGAGAGTAAAGGAAAGCGCTAATGCAAGACTAGATAGAACGACGCCGATAGGACAAATGATCAATAGTTATCTGAGCGGACAAAGCGAGTCTGAGGATCATGTTATACATCTGTTGTTCTCTGCAAACCGGTGGGAGGCAGTGTGAGTATTACGTCTTTCCAAGTTCAGGGTGGTTTGTCTAATGTATGTTATTTGCTGATTGAATATAGCGCGTCTATTGAAGCGGATATCGCAGCTGGTACGACTGTCATAGTAGATCGGTATTATTACAGTGGATGCGTCTACTCTGCCGCGAAGAACAACCCTGCAATGTCACTCGAATGGTGTCGGAAACCTGATGTTGGCCTGCCACGTCCTGATATCTGCCTTTTTCTTGATATCTCTGCTGAAGACGCTGAGAAGAGAGGTGGCTATGGAACGGAAAAATATGAGAAGAAGGAGATGCAGGATCGTGTCCGCGAGCTGTTTGAGACGCTGATGCAGAGGAAAGAGGGTGAGGATTTCGTGCGGATTGATGCTGGGTCGAGCATCGATGTTGTGCAGAGAAGCATAGTCCAGGAAGTTGATCAGTGCTTCTCCCGCGTTTATATCGAAAACCTACCGCTACGCGTGGTAGAGGAGTGGTGAGAAGGTCATCTTAAATTTCGATCTTGTGGTGCGTCTTCGTCTTGGCTCATATCATCCATCCAAGTTTCGTCTAGATCCTCGTCATCTTCATCTTCATCTGCGGTCTGCGCCTCCGTTGCATCTAGTTCGGTTACATCATTAGGCTTGCGCTTCCGCTTAGGTTTGAACATGGCTTCAAGCTCTTCTTCTCCATGAATGCGGAGACTAAGCTCTTTCACCACCATGGACCAGAGTATGGGAGTATAGCATCCCGGGCAAGTGCCTTCGGTTGGGATCAGGGCGCCTTCATTTGCACTTTCTGCTAAGAACTTTGCGGATAGGCACGCTATATGAGACGCTGTCCGACAGTTTTCAACCGGGCAGACAAGAGCAAGTGATGTCGAAGTATCTAACTTATCTCTACATACACCACAGAATAATTGGTGCACATTTTCGAGTATGGCTCTTGTCTTCTCAACGTAGGGCTTGCAGTCTTCGTATCCGACTGGAATAGCACGTATCACCTCTGGAATAAAGTGTGTATGCAAGTCACTCGTGATATCAGAAGCCGGTTTTAGAAATTCAGCTGGCGTGAGCTGTATTGTGATGCTCCTTCGCAGCTGTGTGGTGATTTTCGCGGTGTGTCTCTCCCACTGTGCGAACACGTCGGGGGCGAAGAATCGCAAATGCAGTGGCCAACGACTAAAGCTTGCCACACCCAGAAGGTGATGCAGATTCTTTAACCTGGCTTCAAGCGACATGGGAGGCCTTTTCCTTCTTCCGCCTGGAGATATATTTTTCTTTCCTCTATGCAGCTCCTCTGCTCTTGCATCGCGCACATCTTTGTTGATGTGACGAGTCGCGTGGGTGTTCTGCCATGCCCATTCGAACTGCAGAGCGGCGAACTTTGACGGAAAGCCCGTGACTATGCACGTCATTTCCCATGGCCGTTTCCCCTGCATGGAGGTCTGCTTCGCGCCGCCCTTGCTGGAGCCATTGTGCTGGCCAAGGCGACGCGCTGGGTTGGGCGTGCTGCCGATGTAGTAGGACTTGCGGTTTTTGGACCGCAGCAGGTAACAGCAGTAGAAGGCTGGAATGGGTCTGCTTTCAAGTTTTAAAATTTCTGCCATGGGCATGGTGACGAGATGAGGTTCGTGAAGTTGGGGGTGGCTACCGAACTGCAGAGGCAACAAGCTTAGGGCTGCTGGGATGCGTGAGATCAGGCGAGCCGTGATTGGCTGTGTGTCAAGCCCAGATCGCGTACCCTTGCTACCGAACCTCAGGTCAGTAGCGATGCGTGATTATTGACACGGCTGGCCGACAATGCAGTGGAAGGATTCTGCGCATGGGTGTTGGAGCTGGAGGTGAGGAAGGATGACTTTGCGGCCCTTCTGGAGGCGTGTAAGCCTGAAACGTGTGGGCATGCTGCTGCGAGCGACTGGCTGTGCGTTTGGCGACATGCATCTGAGAATGGGAAGGTTATGCGGACAGAGAAGAGGAGCTGAATACGGCTATCTATGCTGGCCATCGCGTTGTTGGCAGATATGGGGCATCGAGCAACGCGAGCGATGCGTGCGCCAGGGAAAGACATGAGGTGAGGTTTTCAGCCTTGCTGTGGCCAGACCATGATGCTTCTTCCACCACCACCGCATCTCGCGGCACAATATTCAGAGCAGCCCGGTGCGCTGTGTGGGCTCGGCAACGCTGCACGCAGCCGAGAGCAAACACTCTTACGGGCAGCTTGTCCCGAGATTGATTTTCCTGGCTCGATGATGCTCTTGCGACGTGGGAACGGCCCCGGCCTAGGCGGTTTGGTGCCGTGCTTAAATGTTCGCTAGGCTAGCGGGAAGGGACAATGCACGAGTCCACCCTGCACTTGCTTGAGCAGTGAGCACTCACCTCCGCTTCCCGACTTGCGATTGTCTTCTCTCACTCTGCCACACCTCGCCCTGCCACCATTACCCCGGCCCAGCCTCAGCCGGCACTCAACCACGCCGCCTCTGCAATCTTTGTCCATTCTGCCGGCCATCACCTCTTGCACCGGCATTGCGGGCCATACCAGACGTCTGGTCCGAGGCAGTCGCCTGCGCTCTGCATCAGGGCTCATGCCGACACATATATTTCCACGATAGCCACCACCACCCACCGAATCCGCTCTTTATCAGAGCACTAGACTCCCTGGAATCTACATTCATTCGTTATACCGTCATTGTCCGCGCCGAATTGGCAATAGCGCCGGGTGCAGCGGCGGAGGTGTCATGGTCGACTTTATGCCCCCGAGCGGGCCATCGACAGGTGCCACAATGACCACCTTTCGAGTCGCTGCAGACAATTCCGCGTTGGATGGAGCCGCCTCGGCCTCGAGAGTCAAAATGGGCAGTGTTGCGGCACAATCTGCAAATGGTGTGCAGCCCGGCGGAATCGTCACGATCCCTCTGAGCGCCCGGAAGGCACAGCCACTAGATCTCGCGACCGTGGAGCGCAGAGGCTATGGGGCGCCGAACAACCAGCCACCCAAATCAAATCGCATGTTTGGTCTGCAGGAAGCACCCACATATCGACCCACTGCCGAGCAGTTTAAAGACCCTATTCAATACATCCAAAGCATTCGTGAAGAAGCACGGCAATACGGCATTGCCAAAATCGTGCCACCCGACAGCTGGAATCCACAGTTCGCCATTGATACCGAGGTAAGCGCATTTTGTCACCACATTTCGGCTTGAGCCACAGGCCTTCAAACTCCAAAATGCTTCTTTTCAAAGGACCAACTAACATCGGCATAGCGGTTCCACTTTCGCACGCGACGTCAAGAGCTCAACTCTGTTGAAGGAGGTACGTCTCTTTCGCCCATCTCACTCTAGGCACATCATGCTAATCCAAGAAGGCACACGTGCCAACTTGAACTATCTGGACCAGCTTGCCAAGTTTCATAAGCAGACTGGTCACAGTCTTACCCGCTTTCCTAGTGTTGACAAGCGACCACTGGACCTCTACAAGCTCAAGAAGGCTGTTGAGACAAGAGGAGGGTTTGAGCGCGTCTGTAAGCAAAAGAAGTGGGCTGAGATTGGACGAGATCTTGGCTACAGCGGCAAGATCATGTCCTCGCTCTCTACTTCTCTTAAGAATTCGTACCAAAAATGGCTCCATCCCTACGAAGAATACTTACGCGTAGTCAAGCCTGGAGTACAGCAAATGCTTGAGTTCGAGCATGGCGGCCCCTTCACCCCGTCCCCTGCTCCATCTCCTCTGAAGAGGTCAGCGCAAGGCACACCTCATGCAAACAATTCGGATTCCCCTACGGTGAGAGCATCGGTTGCTCTAAATGCGACACTGCATGGTGATGCTGCGCCAACCCCACCTAACGAGCCAGCGCGACCTGCTATTTCCTCCGGCTTCACAGCGGTCAATTCTGGCGGCTTCACAGCAGTCAACGCACAGCAATTGCAAGCCCCTCCCGTACAACTACCAGTACCAAGCTCTTTTGCGACAGCCAACACGCCAAACGGTTTCCATCGCGAGCAAGTTGATTCACGGATAGGTACGCCACTCCGAAATGGTGGTAGCCCAATGCTATCTGCGCATAATACGCCTGACCTGCGGCCAACTGCGGTTGGTTTAACTCCCCTGTCAAATGGCCCAGCTTTCAATCAATTAAAGCGCACGCTCTCCCAGGATGCCGAAGATAGCTTAAATGGCGATGCAGAAGACGCGAACGGGCGACGTAGTAAGCGGCTAAAGAAAGGTAAGCACACTTGTAGCATGCACGTGTATGCAGCCTCGCTCCGCCTGCCGCCACTGCAAGGATGTGTTTGGTGTGATTTAGGCCGTCAGACGTGTGCTGCGGCTCTCATTGGATTGTTCCTCGCTAACAAACGGCTTGCAGATGCGGCGCCCACCGTTGCCGGTTCGCACATGACCCAGCCGCGCCAATCCACACCAGGTTCGACATTCTACCCTCGAGTTCGTGCAGCCGATGAGCGACCAGGAGACGTAAGTTGTACAGTCCTGAATTATACTTTAACAAGCTGACATTCGTAGCGATGCGAAGCTTGCGGTACCGACAGTGACCCAGTAAATATCCTGCTCTGCGACAGTTGCGACGCTGGATACCACGGCTCTTGTCTCGAACCATCTATCAAAAGCGTCCCACCATATGACTGGCATTGTCCACGATGCCTCGTCGGCACAGGCGAGTTTGGCTTCGAGGAAGGCGGCGTATACTCTCTGAAGCAGTTCCAAGAAAAGGCGCACAGCTTCAAACAGGCGCACTTTGCTAACAAGCCATCTTTTGATTCAATCACCAATGCACCGAAGCAAGTATCGGAGGAGGACGTCGAAAACGAGTTCTGGCGATCTGTAGGCAATCTCACGGAAACTATCGAAGTCGAGTACGGAGCAGATGTTCATTCAACAACACACGGGAGTGGATTCCCAACGATTGAGAAAAATCCACGAGATCCGTACTCCACCGACCCCTGGAATCTCAACATCCTCCCTTACTCGCCAGATTCACTCTTCCGCCACATTAAGTCAGATATATCAGGTATGACTGTACCATGGCTATATGTTGGCATGGTGTTTTCCACATTCTGCTGGCATGCCGAGGACCATTACACATATTCTGCAAACTACCAACACTTCGGCGCAACAAAGACTTGGTATGGCATCCCAGCTGAGGACGCAGACAAGTTTGAGCAGGCGATGCGTGAGGCCGTGCCGGAGCTATTTGAGTCACAACCAGACCTTCTCTTCCAACTTGTGACCCTTTTAACTCCAGAGCAACTCAAAAAGGCCGGTGTCAGGGTTTATGCGCTTGATCAGCGCGCCGGAGAGTTCGTCATTACTTTCCCCCAAGCCTATCATGCCGGATTTAACCATGGGTTCAATATGAATGAAGCTGTCAACTTTGCGCCATCTGATTGGGAACCCTTTGGCAAAGAGGGTGTCCAACGCCTGCAAGATTATCGACGTCAACCATGCTTCTCGCACGACGAATTACTCCTGGCGGCTGCTTCACGTAAAGACACCACAATCAAGACAGCAAAATGGCTTGGCCCTGCATTGGAGAGAACGCGCGATCGAGAATTTAACGTACGAAGCATTTTCCTCGAGAAACACAAAACTACCAAAGAACACCGCTGCAAGATAGATGGCACCGGTGACTCCGAATCAAAGTGTGAAATAGATTTCGTCATTGATGATACGGACACACACGAAGATGAGCTTATTTGTGCGTTCTGCAAAGCATATAGCTACCTGTCTCGCTTTTACTGCCGTAACGCGAGGAAGGTTTTGTGCCTGCAGCATGCCGGATGGTTCGAGTGCTGTCCCGGTAGCCATGAGGCCGATCGTTACTCCGGAGCACGAGGCGAGCACTTGCTCATATATCGTATGCCAAATGACGCCCTTGATTCGATTGTCCAGAAAATTGTAGACAAAGCAGGCTTGCCAGAAGCTTGGGAACAGAGGATGGAATCTCTCATGGCTGACGGACCCCAACCGCAGCTCAAGTCTCTACGTACACTTCTTTCCGACGGAGAGAAAATTGACTGGGTTCTTCCAGGACTGGCTGATCTGAAAGACTTCGTGGAGAAATGCCAAGAAGTCTCCGATAATGCTGTAAACTTCATCACCCGAAAACAGCAAAATCGCCGTAAGCATGAGCGAACATGGAAGGGTAGGGGTACGGCTAGCAAAACGGCAGCGGCAGCAGCGGCAGCGGCAGCGGCAGCGGAAGCAGACGAGAAAGAGCGAGAATATCGCAGTGTAGACAAGATCCAGAAACTCCTCATCCAAGCGAAGGAACTAGGATTTGACTGTCCCGAAATTGCATCTCTACGCGAAAGGGCTGAGAGCATTACGGAGTTCCAAGAAAAAGTGCGTTTGACTCTGCGCGACCAACCAAGCCACCAAAGTATGACTCGACTGGATGAGCTCTTGGAGGAAGGCAAGGGCTTTAATGTCGACATTCCGGAGCTAGAGAAGCTCGATACGGTCGTACGGCAGTTGAAATGGCTTCAGGAATGTGACGATTTTAACTACAACAAATCGGTCACAAGCTTGCAAGAAGTGAACGACCTACTTGCACGTGGTGCCGAGCTAAATATACCAGAGAGGCATCCTACGGTCGATATTCTTCGGAGCAAGAAAGAGCAGGGCGAGTTTTGGGAAACCAAAGCGAAAGAGCTCATGGCGGTAGAGAACGTTCATTACCAGCAACTTGACGCCTTGTCCAAGCAAGCTGCGAGCTTGCCCGTCACGCCTGAAACTCGTGCTGCGGTGGATGCTATCTTGAAGAAGCAGCGGGATGCGCAAGAGCTAATCATGTCGCTCTACGAGCGGAGCAAGCATCCAGAATTCTCTCAGCGACCTAAGTATATGGAGGTCCGGAACGCTATGGAAGCTTTGAGCGCCCTCAATAGCAAACCGCCAGGTACGATCGATCTTGAAAAAGAACAGAAGCGTCACGAGGATTGGATGCGAACGGGCAAGAAACTCTTCGGCAAGGCCAATGCTCCACTTCATATACTTCACGCCCATATGAAGCAGGTCGATGAGCGAAATCGGTCGTGCTTCGATCTATCGGACCAGCCGCGCATGCCCGTAGAGCCTGCCTCCCGCGAGCAGAGCCCTGCAGATGAAGATAATGTGGATGGGTCAGGCTCAAGTCGTGATGTCTTCTGCATTTGCCGCAAGCCTGAGGCAGGTATGATGATAGAGTGTGAGCTCTGCCATGAATGGTGAGTTCCTTGATGCCGATTGTAATACCATGCGCTAACTTTCACTAGGTACCATGGCAAATGTTTGAAAATTGCGCGTGGCAAGGTCAAGGAAGACGACAAGTATACATGCCCCATCTGCGACTACAGAGTCAAGATCCCTCGCGATGCCACCCGCCCCAAACTGGAAGATTTACAAACGTGGCAGGATATGCAGCAGAACTTGCCGTTCCAACCTGAAGAAGAGGAGACGCTAGAGTCGCTCATCGAGCACGGCACGAAATTTCGTGATTATGTGGCGCAATACATCAACCCTATGATGTCTAGCCCTGATGAGCTTACTACCCAGCGTTTCTACTTGCGAAAGCTTGAGGGTGCAGAGATTCTCTTGTCAAATGAGATTAATTTCTTCCGACAGGAGCTGCACAAGTGGGCTCCTGTTGCTCCAACACCGCCACCAATACTCCAGGTTTCTCTCTCCACGCGCAAACCACGTCCCACCAAGCAGCAGAAGCTCATGACTCAACTGGGTATCACAAACCCCAACGACTTGCCACAACATTTGAGGACTAAGTCACACCAATTCGTCAAGGGCAAGCCAGCGGATCCCACCAAACCCCAGCTTCAGCCTGCTCCTGAACAGTCGCATACTCCGCCCGGCGAGCCTCGCCGTAGCGGTGGTCTCAACGATAACATCGAATACTTCAACCCTTTGCCAACCTCTAATTATAACAACTCCCCGACATTCGCCACCACTGCTCCGCTAAGCTTTGGGAGCGGTCCCGCAATCGCGCCTATTGACCCAGGGCTTTTTGAGACATCTGGTCCAGCACCACCCATTCCCATGCATGAACCGCACAGCCCCATGCACGACCCATTCAAAAGCTCGGGTAGCGGCCAGGAGATGTTTGGTGAGGCCATGGACATGGGTGGCGGCCAGGCGGAGGAAGCCCTGGCTGCTACTGAAGGGAACAGCTATATGGACTAGTAGTTCTGCACGGTCGGCCTCTTGGAGCGACATGCTCAGCGGTCTATATTCATTGAGACGATTAATTCTACCACGACATACGATAGCACGGTGGTGCAGCTCTCTCGGCGACAATGAATATTGAAGAGCACCGTCAGTTATCTAGGCAACGGCGTTAATCTTTCTCTCTAGCGCATCCGTGCGCATATCACATTTCTTGAATTGCATTTTTCCTGCATATTACGGATGGAGTAATCAAAATAGTGCGGCTGGAGGAAGGCTCTGCGTCATGCTTGGGGCCTTACGGAAGCCGCTGTTGCTGCATTATAGTGGGTGTTCCTGGTGCTACGGCGTGTGCAAGGTTAAAATACCCGGCATGTGGCACGTGGCAATGCCAGTTTTATTTTCGATAGGTCAGAAATGTATGGTTCTAATGTGTTTCAATCTGTCTACTTTTATGCTGCGTGAGGTGAAGCATGTGGTGGTGTGCCAAAGTGCGGAGCTGGTCCAATGGGGCGGCGGGCTTGGCAATATGTTGAAAAAGATGAACTACGCAAGCTCGAGCGACGACTTTGGACGACATCTCACAATGCTGCCGAGTCGAGGGCTGCGGCCCGCCCAATTCCTTCCGCTAAACCCACGACTATCAACCATACTTCGCTCGAGTGCGTCGAGGAAGGTGCGCATAGCCAAGCTCTACATTGCTCGTTGATCGCATTTCCGTCACTATTCCGCATGCCGCAAGCCAAAATGCTGTCCACTACTGACACGCTCGCATGTAGTTTTCGTCGCTCCCTCGGAAAGCCGGCCTGCCCACATTATCGCGTCGAGCACACCCACTACAGTCGGCCGGGTGGAGGACAGGCGTGATTGCAAAGCCGACTATTGGCCAGTCTGCATCGTCTGTCCGCCATGGATCTTGGTATGCTCCCTGGAGCTGGGGCAAGTCTAGCACACCCGCTGGCGATAGTGCCGTATCGGAATTCGCAAAGGACACCACCGCCAGTTCGACCGAGCCTGTTGTCACGTCGGCTACGCCAGAGCTTGCACCCGCAGGCATTGATAAAGCTCCTATAGTAAATAGCCCCGCGGAAACAACAGACACAACCCTCAACCAGCTTGACCAAGCGACAATTGACGACCTCCTCCAAATCGATCCTGCCAGCGGCTATATTGACCCCACTGCCCTCATCGATCATGTGGGTCAGTTGAGAGAGCTGGGGCTGGAGTACGGCTGGGGAATGACGTCGTTTATAGAAAGAATGTTAGAGCTGGTCTACCTCAATACCAGCATGGGCTGGACAGGTTCGATCATGGCAGCTGCTGTTGGAGTCCGCCTCCTCACCTTCTTTTTCCAAACCATCAGCTCGGACAAGGCGGCGGGGCTGGCAGCATTGAAGCCAATCACAGCGCCTTTACAAGCAAAAATAGATGAAGCCACTGCACGGGGGGATACTCACCAAGTCCAGCTTCTCAAGATGCAACTAGGTTATATCATGAAGCCTCACATGGGAGGCATGTTTTCCATGGGAGGCTTGATGTTTGTACAGGCCTGGGTTGGTTTCTGTGCCTTTAGGTTATTCCGAGCAATGGCTGAACTACCTGTTCCTGGCCTGGCGCAGGATGGCTACTTGTGGTTTACTGATCTTACTGTCAGAGATCCCTACTTCATCATTCCAGCAACGACCACGGGCATCTTCTTTTTTATTATGAAGGTATGATAATATCCAGGCACTAGGTGGATGGTTTCCAGCTAACACGCCGCATAGAACGGTGGCGAAACCGGTATTGCAACCGAAGTCGGCAGCCAAGCCAGTTTTCGTAAGAAGCTAGCGATAGCCATGTCTGTCATGCTGGGCGGGATTACTGCATTTCAAGCTTCTGTCCTTCAATTATACTTCCTTGTCTCCAGTGTCCTTGGTGCTGGGACAAGCTGGCTTCTGCGCCAGAACGAGTTTCGGCGCATGATCAGAATCCGTCCGATACCCAGCCCGGAAAGCAACGAGTTGTACTCAAAAGTTGTAAAGGGCGAACTCACGCTCAAACAAATCAAGGGCAAAGATGGCAAAGTGCGGTACCAGGCACCACGCGCGGCAGCCAAGCCAACGAATCGCCGCAACAACACGACGCTGTCGGGTCTCAATGTTAAAAGTGGGACGTATATCCCTCCCCACCTCAAGCTAGAAGGCCCAGCGATAGATAGCAAGCGACCGGACCGTGACACGGATTTTGAAGAAGGGCCCAAAGGCGGTTTGAGGTCGAGGCTAGACTACTACAGGCGGAATTACAGACTTGCATTCGTGCAGAGGCGGATGTCAGACAGTATGGAAAATATGGCAAGGAGGGCAGGATTTGCTGGGCCGAAGATGAGCCCAGAGCAAGAGAAGAAGAAGGCGGCGGCAGACCGATACGAGACTGAGCGAAGGAGGAGATTTGAGAACCGCAAGTAGAAAGATACGAACGCAGATGTACGATAAGCCAGAACCGTCGATGGAGGAAAACCCGATTCTGTGTCAGTAGTATGTATGTACCACTTGCTGTACCAACCAATATCCACGCCATATGCTCCTCCACCTCTCTCTCACTCCAGCGCCGTATACATGTCCATTTCCTCTCCGCTTCTCCGCCTCCTCTCCACAGGATCAGCTCGCACCTCAACCCCCGGCCCAGCCCTGCGCGCCCGATGGACAGGGAAAATCTATTCCTATCAGCGCGCCGTGCGTGTCTTTGTCTGGCGTGCACACCTACCTTGGTGCCTGACCAGCCAAACCGGAACGCGACTTCATTGGCGACTAACTCGCCTAGCCCTAGCATTAGCCCGTTGACAAAGGGCAGAAGCAAGTTTATGCCTGCGCCGCGGAGGAGGCCCCAGAGGGTCGGCGGCTTGTAGAGGACGAGGGGCGTAGACGAGGACGAGGGGGAGGAGGAGGAGGCGTTGGGGTCGTAGTTTTCCGAGTCGGAGGGGATGGTTAGGCCGGAGGAGGTGAGGGGGGGTGCGTCGTCGGCCATTTTGCGGGGGGGGGCGGTGGTGGTGGTGGTTGAGGATGAGGTGTGTGAGTAGCTGTGCGGTGGGCGGAAGAGCCCGCGCGCTTGGCGATTGAGGGTGTGGAGTGGAGCTCGGAGGTGAATTGTAGTAGGCGCCTGAGGTAGGTAAAGGTAGGTAAAGGTGATTGATTGGGAGAAGAGAATAATTATAATGAGCTCGGTGCCGGCATGGGTGCTTCACCTGATTGGGTGCCTGGCATGCAATCGCAAAGCTGAGGCGAGGCCGGTTGTCGACGTCAGCCACGGCCGCCTTTTCTAGGTACCTAGACGCCCCGCCACCAGAGCTCCGAACACTTTCTCGCCGCGCTGCCTTCACCCCAGCCAGCCCTCACTCTGGCCGCCTACATCTCTGTCCTAACATGTCCCAAGGCGCCGACGACCGTGACGGGCTGATTGCACAGTTGGCAAGCTTGACGGGCCTGGATCCTGCCACGGTAGGGTGGAAGCACATGGAAGCACATGGTGAAGCTGCTAACTCCAGACACAGGCCGAAGGCTACTTGAACGCGTCCAACGGCGACCTAACCCTTGCCACCTCGCTATACTTTGACGAGCACCAGGAGCAACAAGGCCAACAACACCACGACGACGACGACGACGACGACGACGACGACGCTGACATGGCTGGCGATGACGACAACAGCAACCAGAGCGCACACACGGGCCGGCTTGCACAGCTAGCTACCGGGGGTGGACGCACACTCGACGGCTCCCATGTCCCCTCTGCCTCTTCTGCATCCTCGTCCTCTGCACAACCACCGTCCGGCAGCAGACAAGGGCCCCAGCGCGGTCTGCGCACGCTCAAGGACTTGCAGGGCAGCAGACACGGCCACAACGACGACGACGACGACGACGAAGGATCGACCGACCCGCAGGAGGACGAAAACCAGGACCTCTTTGCCGGCGGCGAGAAGTCGGGCCTGGCGGTGCAGAACCCAAGTGCGGCGAACCCTCACGACCAGATCAACAATATCCTGAAGCGGGCGCGCCAGTAGGTTTGCACCACATTGGCCTGCACCACAGCTAACCGCCGCACAGAAACCTCCCCCGGCCCGGCGGCGACCAAGACGAGCAGCCCCGCTCGCACTTCCGCGGCACTGGCACGACGCTGGGCGGCGACGATGCGCCCTCTCGCATCATCCCCGACCCCAATGCTGCCGCCGGTGCCCCTGCCCGTCTTGAGTGCGCCATCCGCGAGCTGCATCTGTGGAGGGATGGCTTCTCTGTTGACGACGGCCCTCTGTTTCGCTACGACGACCCGGCCAACGCCCGCACCCTCGAGCTGATCAACACCGGCCACGCCCCGCTGCATATCCTCAATGTCGAGCGCGGCCAGGAGGTCGACGTCAATGTGCACTCCCACAAAGACGAAGACTATAAGCAGCCCAAGAAGAAATACGCCCCCTTCTCCGGCTCGGGCCAGCGCCTCGGCAGCCCTACACCCGCTGCATCGTCCTCCTCGGCCGCCCCTCCCCCTTCATTGTCATCAACTGCGCCCTCTACCACCACCCCCGAAGTGGCCATCGACGATTCTGCCCCGGTCGTCACGCTGCAGATCCGTCTCGGCGACGGCACGCGTCTGCAGTCGCGCTTCAACACCACGCATACTGTTGGTCACGTCTACGACTTTGTGAACCGCGCAAGTCCTGCCAGCCAGACGCGCGAGTATGCGCTCATGACGACGTTTCCGTCAAAGGAGCTGGCGGACAAGGCGCAGATGTTGGGCGACATGGCTGAGTTGAAGCGTGGAGGGGTTGTAGTGCAGAAGTGGAAGTAGGTTGCAGTAGAGACAGCAGCAGTAGTAGTAGTAGATACCACAGGGCCTGCACCTTACCGCAAGCACCTGAGCAAAAAAAAAAAAAAAAAAAAAAAAAAAAGCATACTAGGCTTCCCGTCCGGGATCGCCCCTGCACGCATTGCCTTCTGGAATTCTTCTGATGTTGGCCGTGTTGCAATGTCGTTCGGTCGTGGGCCTACCCGTCACCTGTCAAACTGGTACAACGCATGTCATAGCAGATGGCAAGTGTGCAGGGGTAAGTGCATGAAGTGTGTTGCGTTGAATGATTGCTTGATATTGTGCTTGGGTTGTGGCTCGTCGTAATTTCGTGTGTGTGTGTGTGTGTTGACATGTTACCATGTTAGCATCCGATTGATTAGGCTGCTGGTACACTGCGAGTAAGAGACGATCTGTCGTTGCAATAGACTCCGCCAACAAACGCCACGGCTCACTGCACCACACAAAATAATGCAAGCTACAAGCAACCATCTAGGTACCTAAATCAAGCCATGTTTTCAAAACTCGGCCCATCCCTGCCCCCTCTCTCTCTCTCAAAAAAAAACACCCCCAGCAAATCACCACCATCGCATGCACCTGCCCCTCTCGCACACCCGTGTCCCACGCCAATCTCTCTTCCACAAATTTGCGCCCATCCTCATCAACCTGCCTTGCCTCAACGTCATTCCACCAACCCGGCAGCCCTTCCTTCTTGGAGATCTCTATTTCCTACAAAGGCGGGCCCGAGCGCGATAACCCGCACTGGTGAGACGGTGCGGAAACGTCGCGAACCACTCACCGCCCTGTACGCCCGTGACACGCTCCACCTGTGCACTTGTAAGTGGTGACTGCTGGATGTGCAACGCGTCAGCCTGCAGGCGGAGAATAATGGGCTTGGGAGGTTAGATGGGCGAGTTTGAGATTTGACCGGGGGGGGGGGGGGGGGGGGGGGGGGGGGGGGGGCGGGGGGGGGGGGGGGCGGGGGGGGGGGGGGGGGGGGGGGGGGGGGGGGGGGGGGGGGGGGGGGGGGGGGGGGGGGGGGGGGGGGGGGGGGGGGG